>CM053034.1:147245717-147825247 GCA_028564925.1 Lithobates sylvaticus
CCATGCATGTGAGGTATCACTGCAAACGTCAGATTGAGGGCAGTAAATTTAGCAGTAGACCTCCTCTGTAAATCTAAAGTGGTAACCTGTAAAGGCTTTTAAAGGCTTTTAAAAATGTATGTAGTTTGTCGCCGCTGCACGGTTGTGCACAATTTTAAAGCATGTCATGTTTGGTATCTATGTACTCAGCATAAGATCATCTTTTATATTTTACTAAACATTTGGGCAATATAGTATTTTAGTACATAAAAATTCAAAAAAGTGTTTTTTTCCCAAAACAATTGCATTTGAAAAATCACTACGTATAGGTTAATCCTTAATTTAGGAGTGGAGGAAGCCAGCCTCCTGCCCCAGCGGTTAACCGGGGCGAAGGATGTGGAGTCCCCAGCAGAAGTGCTGGCAACAGGGCAGAGGGCTACCAACCTCTGCCCAGCACCGACAACAACTGTGGAGTTCCAGGGAGCCGGGGGTAGTCAGCCCCTCTCTCCAGCGACAAGCTGAGGTAGTAAAGCTGCTACTCCCAGCTGAATCACTCGCAACAGGGCAGAATGCCCTGACGCCCCCCCACTCCAAAGCACCTTGTCCCCATGTTGATGAGGACAAGGGCCTCTTCCCGACAACCCTGGCCGTTGGTTATCGGGGTCTGTGGGCAGGGGGCTTATCGGAATCCGGGAGCCCCCTTTAATAAGGAGGTCCCCAGATACCGGCCCCCCACCCTATGTGAATGAGTATGGGGTACGATGTACCCCTACCCATTCACCTCAGGAAAAAAGTGTAAATAAAAAAAACAACACAATTTTTAAAAATGCTTTATTGCACAGCTCTGGGGGTCTTCTTCCATCTTGGGGGGTCTTCTCGCCGGACCCCTCCTCTATCTTCTTCTCTTTTACTAGATCTTTCACTAGCGGAGGAGCCCGGCTTTCTTCTTCGTCGCCGCCGCCGTCTGGGGGGGTCTTGTTCCGACTTCGGGGGTCACTTCTGTTCTTCTTGCCGGGCCTCCGCTTTCTTGTCCAGCTCTTTTACTAGCGGTGGCCCAGGCTTCTGTCGCTGACACCGCCTTCGGCTTCTGCTTCTTCTTATTCTTGTTCTTCTTTCTTCTTCCGATGTTGACTTGTCATTGTCTCCTCTTCTAATGGTTCAGACGTGTTGCTCTGCCAGTTATATTGGGACAAGGGGCGGGACCACTGGCTCATGTCACATGCCCCTATATGATGTCACAGTCCCGGAGAATGCTGGGACTGTGACATCATATGGGGGCGGGGTCACCATGTGACATGAGTCGGTGGCCCCGCCCCTTGTCCCTATATAACTGGCAGCGCAACACGTCTGAGCCATTAGAAGAGGAGACAGCGACGAGTCAACATCGGAAGAAGAAAGAAGAAGAAGCAGAAGAAGAAGAAGCAGAAGGTGGCAACAGCGACGGCGGCAGAAGCCCGGGCCACCGCTAGTAAAAGAGCTGGAAGAAGAAAGCGGAGGCCGGCAAGAAGAACAGAAGAGCCCCCCGAAGACCCCCGAAGTCGGAACAAGACCCCCAGACAGCGGCGGCGAAGAAGAAGAAAGCCGGGCTCCTCCGCTAGTGAAAGAGCTAGTAAAAGAGCAGAAGATAGCAGAGGAGTCCGGCGAGAAGACCCCCCAAGACGGAAGAAGACCCCCGGAGTTGTGCAATAAAGTATTTTTAAAAATTGTGTTGTTTTTTTTATTTACAATTTTTTTCTTAGGTGAATGGGTAGGGGTACATCGTACCCCATACTCATTCACATAGGGTGGGGGGCCAGTATCTGGGGGCCCCCTTATTAAAGGGGGCTCCCGGATTCCGATAAGCCTCCCGCCCGTAGACCCCGACAACCAACGGCCAGGGTTGTCGGGAAGAGGCCCTTGTCCTCATCAACATGGGGACAAGGTGCTGGGCCCCCCTTTCCCCAGGGCACCCCCCATGTTGAGGGCACGCGGCCTGGTACGGCTCGGAGGGGGGCGCTCGCTCATCCCCACCCCCTTTCCTGACCGCCCGGGCTGCATGCTCGGATAAGGGTCTGATATGGATCTGGGGGGGACCCCCACGCCGTTTTTTCAGCGTAGGTATTCCCTTTAAATCTATACCAGGTGACGGGGCTAGCGGCTGCATTCACTTCCTTCGCTAGTCCCGCCTACCTGGAGTCACGTTCTAAATTAACGGACTTTCCTCCGTGTGTGAGCAAGTCCGTTCATTTCAAAGGTCCCGCGGTCTTTCGCCAAAACTACGGGCGTGTGTGGGTAAGTCCACACGTTCGGAAAGTCCAGCGGACTAAGTCCGCAGGACAATCCGGCCGAAAAGTCAGATCGTGTGTACGGGGCTTTCCAATTCTTCCTGAACTCACGATCAGGCCTATAGCAGTGAGCGTCTCTTGCAAGATCCAGATCTTGCCTGAGGGAGGCTTCCCCCAGAAAGACTGACGCCAGCTTTAGCTCATGTACCAATAAACTCCTGGCAATTTCTTCAGAGACGCTTCCCAAGGATGCAACCACATCATCCCTCCAGCCCTCCTTTGGACAGGGCTGCAAGAGCCAAGGCTGGTTTACAGGCCATACCTGCTGTAATATAAATGTGTTTGAGGTCAGTATCGATCTTCCTCTCCAAGCCATCCCTGAAAGAAGCAGTGTCCACCAGTGGGAGTGTGACATGCCTCACTAACCTCATTAGGGCTGTGTCAATGAGAGGAGTGACTCTTGAATGGGTACATTTTTTCTGTTTTAGTAAGTAGCGAATAGTAATAATCTCGCCGCGTTCCCCCTGGAAGGGGAAGTTTGGGCGCTCTTTCTTGAGGTGTTTGAAATACTTCCTCTGCTTAGAGGGTGCTTCCACTGGCTCTTCCCACCTCCAAAGCTTCCTTGACTGCTTTGACCAGCTGTGGTACTAGGAAAAAATCTAAACCGTCACCAGGGCCATCCACCTCCACCTCACTGTCCAAGGCTTCACTTAAGGAATGACTATGATGATTGGGACCCGGAGCCTCAGTGTTGTCCCCCACAGGGACTGATGCTGTGTCAATAGAAGGAATGATGGTACGGCCGGAGTCCATTCTGCTCAGGGATTCCTGAACCACCTTTCTGACCAGTGCTTCCACTTGTTGGTCTCCACCTTCTCTTTCCCCCACAGCTCAGGTATAACATGGCTGACAGAGGGATTTACCTTTGGAAACCTGAGCCCCACATCCCCAGCAAGCTTTCTTATCAGAGCGGCAGGAATGGCGGTGAGATTGGTGCCCAGACATAGCTTTAGGCTCTTCCCTGTGACGTCCAGATCTAGAGGATGATCTATGGTGTCTGGAACTCAATGAAGAGTGACGGCGTTGTGACCTAGGATGGTCTTTATCTTTGCATGCCGCATGATGGTGTTCAGACCTAGAAGGGCAGCGAGGGATAGAAAGCGTAACACGTTCCTGATGAATAACCCCAAACAGACAGGATAACCAAAAGAAATATAACGTTGTCTTTTTTTTTTTTTTAAATAATCCTATCTGCCGTGTAAGGGTTGGCCACAGGGGGGTGATGACACATCCATGGCAGAAGGTAACAGGACTGTAATGTAATAAAACAGACCATCGACAAAAAATATAGAGCAGGCAGCAGCAGCTAAGCCTGCAATAAAATTGTAGGGAAACAGACAGGGAAAGGGTAAGTAGTTGAAAGGAGAACCAAACCATGGTATTCATATGCCAAATAATCTTTATACATACAAAAATGTACTTAGTGAAAAACCACCCTCTAAGTACCATAAAATATTTAAAAATATATCAAAGAGACAACGTTGTCACTTTAAAATAATTGACACACAGGATGCGGCTGCAATAGTCTGGAGTAACCGCATCAAACATGGAGCACATGCATTCCCATATATCAAAGCCGGAATGGTCTGTAAGTGGGTTTATCTAGAACACCGAGCAATACTTGTCCCATTCGGGCTGTTTGTATGCTACATGTGTCATTGATTCCCAACACAGATACAGACCGATTGATGGACCGATCGTCCAGGGCTTTAGCGATACAGAGGGAATAACACGATTGCCTATCTCTAAATTGATATATCACATTTGTTGAGTGCACGACACCTGGATAAAGACCTTGGAAGATATCACGTACAGCACAGCAATTAAATGTCACTAAATTGGTATCCCAGTTAAATGAGTCCGGTGGAATAGAGCATTATAGCAATCATACCCATAGTGAATAATGTCCTCCTTGAATATATCCCGAATAGCCAGAAAATAAATGAGGGATATAGTGTCCTAATGGCCCAAACTCATTAGATCCAGAACCTACAGGAAAGTCTATCTGGCGTTATTTGAATCCAATTGTGTCAGATTCTTGACATAACAGCTGATTTTGGGTTGGACCATTGAATGATATTGCACCCGAAAGACTGGCATCAAACAAGCAGTATAGATGATTTAGAGGGGACAATCAAGTTCAAGGGAAGACCGCTGTACATACCACTTCCCAAAGTTTTGCATAGAGGGTGGTTTTTAACATTCCTGGGCTTGGTCTGCTGCTACCCCAGCATCCTGAAGCTGTAGAGACACACTAGGTGCTAGACAGAGGCCAGTGGCGTTCTGCCCTGTTGCCAGTGATTCAGCTGGGAATAGCAGCTTTACTACCTCAGCTTGTCGCTGGAGAGAGGGGCCAACTACCCCGGCTCCATGGAACTCCACAGTTGTTGCCGGTGCTGGGCAGAGGTTGGTAGCACTTTGCCCTGTTGCCAGCACTTCTGCTGGGGACTCCACATCCTCCGCTCCGGTTAACCACTGGGGCAGGAGGCTGGCTTCCTCCACTCCCAAATTGTGTAGCCGGCTGCTTCCTTTTCCATTCCCTCATCTGGCTGCTGGGACGACATGTCTGTGTTACTGTCTCCCAGTGCACAGATTTTTGCTGGGGAGGAAAGACCGCTTTCTCCATCCTGGCCAACTGTTGGAGGGACAACAAACACCTCCTTTCCCTTCTTCCCCTGTATCTGCTGCTGGGATGTGATCGCAACCTTCTCACCCTGAGCCTCCGGAACTGCCACAGGTGTGGGGCAGAGGTCTTGGACCCTCGGTCCCGTTGCCAGCATTTCTGCTGGGGGTTTGCTAGGTGGTTCCTCCTCTACAGAAACATCTATGAAATCCCCAGTCTCTGGAGTTGCTAAAAGTGTGGGACAGAGGTCTTGGACCCTCTGTCCGATGACCAGCCCTTCAGCTGGGGAAGTTCCTTGCAACTCCACAGATGCTGCTCCGGAGTTTCCACTGCCGATTCTCTGGCATGCTGCTGAACGTGTTCTAGCAGTTTCCTGTATGCCCTTTCCAGATGCTGTTCCTTCCTTAGCAAATGGTCCAGATCAGGTATAAGCTCTGAGACCCCTGCAAGACCGAGCATAGCCTCTATATTCTCGCAGGTCCTCAAGGGTAGGTTCCCCTTCATCGCCAAACACAAAACGATCTGTAAGGCTCTCCCACAGCAATCCAGGGCCATCAAAGTCATATCCCTCCGGAGAGCATTCTGTTGTCTTCCCTAAATATCCCTGCTCTGCATGCCATTGCAGAGCCCGATAATGATTGTCCAGCTCTATCTCCTGCTGGACCAGCCTGTCCAACTCAGTCACCCATTGCTCCTGGGGCCGCTCTCCCAGGAATGCCATCCGCAATGCCCATTGGTCACTGGCCCGTTGCTCTTGGGTTGGAAAGCACTTGCCCTGTTTTATACCAGCGAGCTGGAGGGCTCCAATCCAGAGCTCCACCCGAATCTGCTGCCTGAGCTCCAGGTATTCATCCTCAGACACAGTCCTGGTGTATGCTGAAAGGACGATTCGCAGCAGCCCCGGGAACTCTGATGCCAGGTCCATATCTCCGCTGGGGTGACCGAAGTCTGCTATCCTGATCTTGGATCCAGGTGGAGGTTTGGATGTCCCAGACTGCAGGAAGTGTCCCACTGCTTTCCACCAATGTGACGAAACCTATCACCCACACTCCGCTTGAGTGCTTCTGTCAGTATACCACTTCCTAAGTCCTGGAACACGAGTCCAATGGATCTGGCTATAGGGAACCAGACAACACCAGTCTTGGAGTAGCATTTTATTTGAGATCTCACACAAAAATATACAACAGCTTGACCAAAACCTAACCTAATTAGCATGAGCTAATTATCTAATCATAGACCCAGACTAGTTGACTGAGAGATAAGACTTTTCAGGATAAGACTTTACGTCTCTTAGCTCACTGACTGACTATTCAATACACATTACCATAAACATCAACACAGGGTTAATTAGCACAAACAACAATGTGTGGAATACTCTTACAAGCCAGACTGGACTCATTTACACAAAAGACAGGTGGCCGGAGTTGATGATATTATCATCTAACAGTTTGTGTCCCAACAGTATGATTCAGTCACTATTGCAAATATGGCATATACCTATCCAGAGTCTGTGTGTCTTGGGGGGGACATGGACCTGAATCCAAGTAACACCACCTCAGGAGTCCTCAGGCATACAGCTCACAAAGAGCACCATTCCCCCAAATGCCAGGGCCCATAATCGGTGGGCAAGAGGCTGGCATTCAGTCCAAAAGCCGCTGTCCCGGGTGAGTCTGTCACAACCAGATAGCACAAAACCCCCCAAATGACCCCAAGGTATTTGCTAAGAGGCATTGAGAGTATTGTTTGCAACTCTCATTTGTTTTTGAAAATGGAGAAAGAAGGGGACATTTTTTTTTCTTTTTTCAATTTTCAAAACTTTTCAAAAAGCGAGATCTTCGAAATACTCAACATGCCTCCCAGCAAATAGCTTGGGTGTCTACTTTCCAAAATGGGGTCATTTGGGGGGAGAGGGTTTCTGTTGTCTGAGCATTTCATGGCCTCGGAAACTGTTATAGGTAGTGAGGAGTGAAATCAAGAATTTACGCCCTTAGAAAGCCTGCAGACGGTGCTTGGTTTTCTAGGTCCTGTACGTGGTTAGGCTCCCAAAAAGTCTCATACAGTGCCTTGCGAAAGTATTCGCCCCCCTTGAACTTTTCAACCTTTTGCCACATTTCAGGCTTCAAACATAAAGATATAAACTTTTAATTTTTTGTGAAGAATCACCAACAAGTGGGACACAATTGTGAAGTGGAACGAAATCTATTGGATTTTTGAAACTTTTTTAACTAATAAAAAAATGAAAAGTGGGGCATGCAAAATTATTCGGCCCCCTTGCGTTAATACTTTGTAGAGCCACCTTTTGCTGTGATTACAGCTGCAAGTCGCTTGGGGTATGTCTCTATCAGTTTTGCACATCGAGAGACTGAAATTCTTGCCCATTCTTCCTTGCAAAACAGCTCGAGCTCAGTGAGGTTGGATGGAGAGCGTTTGTGAACAGCAGTTTTCAGCTCTTTCCACAGATTCTCGATTGGATTCAGGTCTGGACTTTGACTTGGCCATTCTAACACCTGGATACGTTTATTTGTGAACCATTCCTTTGTAGATTTTGCTGTATGTTTGGGATCATTGTCTTGTTGGAAGATAAATCTCCGTCCCAGTCTCAGGTCTTTTGCAGACTCCAACAGGTTTTCATCCAGAATGGTCCTGTATTTGGCTGCATCCATCTTCCCCTCAATTTAAACCATCTTCCCTGTCCCTGCTGAAGAAAAGCAGGCCCAAACCATGATGCTACCACCACCATGTTTGACAGTGGGGATGGTGTGTTGAGGATGATGAGCTGTGTTGCTTTTACGCCAAACATATCGTTTTGCATTGTGGCCAAAAAGTTTGATTTTGGTTTCATCGGACCAGAGCACCTTCTTCCACATGTTTGGTGTGTCTCCCAGGTGGCTTGTGGCAAACTTTAGACAAGACTTTTTATGGATATCTTTGAGAAATGGCTTTTTTCTTGCCACTCTTCCATAAAGGCCAGATTTGTGCAGTGTACGACTGATTGTTGTCCTATGGACAGACTCTCCCACCTCAGCTGTAGTTCTCTGCAGTTCATCC
The DNA here is from genome assembly GCA_028564925.1 of Lithobates sylvaticus. Taxonomy (NCBI): domain Eukaryota; kingdom Metazoa; phylum Chordata; class Amphibia; order Anura; family Ranidae; genus Lithobates; species Lithobates sylvaticus. The sequence continues at coordinate 147,253,692 of CM053034.1, forward strand.
AGAGTGATCATGGGCCTCTTGGCTGCATCTCTGATCAGTCTTCTCCTTGTCTGAGCTGAAAGTTTAGAGGGACAGCCAGGTCTTGGTAGATTTGCAGTGGTCTGATACTCCTTCCATTTCAAAATGATCGCTTGCACAGTGCTCCTTGGGATGTTTAAAGCTTGGGAAATATTTTTGTATCCAAATCCGGCTTTAAACTTCTCCACAACAGTATTATGGACCTGCCTGGTGTGTTCCTTGGTCTTCATGATGCTCTCTGAGCTGAAAGTTTAGAGGGACAGCCAGGTCTTGGTAGATTTGCAGTGGTCTGATACTCCTTCCATTTCAAAATGATCGCTTGCACAGTGCTCCTTGGAATGTTTAAAGCTTGGGAAATATTTTTGTATCCAAATCCGGCTTTAAACTTCTCCACAACAGTATTACGGACCTGCCTGGTGTATTCCTTGGTCTTCATGATGCTCTCTGCGCTTTCAACAGAACCCTGAGACTATCACAGAGCAGGTACATTTATACAGAGACTTGATTACACACAGGTGGATTCTATTTATCACCATCAGTCATTTAGGACAACATTGGATCATTCAGAGATCCTCGCTGAACTTCTGGAGTGAGTTTGCTGCACTGAAAGTAAAGGGGCCGAATAATTTTGCATGCACCACTTTTCAGTTTTTTATTTGCTAAAAAAGTTTAAAATATCCAATAGATTTCGTTCCACTTCACAATTGTGTCCCACTTGTTGGTGATTCTTCACAAAAAATTAAAATTTTATATCTTTATGTTTGAAGCCTGAAATGTGGCAAAAGGTTGAAAAGTTCAAGGGGGCCGAATACTTTCGCAAGGCACTGTACATGTGGTATCCCCGCACTCAGGAGAAGCAGCAGAATGTATTTTGGGGTGTAATTTCACATATGCCCATGACATGTTTGAGCAATATATCATATCAGTGATAACTTTGTGTAATTCTTTTTTTTTGTCATTTTTCAATCACTAAAATATTCAATGTGCTCAACAAGCCTCTCAGCAAATTCCTTGGGGTGTCTACTTTCCAAAATAGGGTAATTTGGGGGTTTTTATACTGCCCTGCCATTTTAGCACCTCAAGAAATGAGATAGGCAGTCATAAACTAAAAGCTGCATAAATTCCAGAAAATGTACCCTAGTTTGTAGACGCTTTAACTTTTCCGCAAACCAATAAATATATGCCTTTTGAATTTTTGTTTTACCCAAGAAATGTGGCTGAATGCTTTTTGGCCTAAATGTATGACTAAAATTGAGTTTATTGTATTTTTTTTTATAACAAAAAAGTCTAAACTATATTTTTATTCAAAATTTTCGGTCTTTTTTATTTTATATCACAAAAAATGAAAACCGCAGAGGTGATCAAATACCACCAAAAGAAAGCTATTTGTGGGAAAAAAGGCCGCAAATTTTGTTTGGGTACAGAATTGCATGACCGCGCAATTACCAGTTAAAGCAGCACAGTGCCAAATTGTAAAAAGTGCTCTGGTCAGGAAGGGGGTAAAACCTTCAGGAGCTGAAGTGGTTAAAGTGAAACACTAAAAATGAAAAAAACTCCTTTAATAAATATAGTGCCCGGGTGTCCCCCTAGTCTGCTTAAAGTGGCACATCTGTACCGTATATAGAACCCGCTGCAGCAAAACTGACATATATAAAGAAATAAATTACATTTAAATAGATTTTCCCTGCAAGCTTTATTTATTTTGTAAACAACAGCTTGGGGAGCCAGTCTGTGTGAGGCCACAATTTAGTACACTTGGAACAAGATTATAGATTTGTTGGATAAATTCTGGTTTCTCTTTGGCAGACTTTGGATGGAAATAACAAAGTTTTGCATCAAAGTGAGCACGCCTTATGTAAAAAAGCTAAATTATAGTACACGCAGGCCAAGATTAACAATTTATTTTTTAAGATGAAGTCTGGTGTCTCTTTCGCAGGCTTTGGATAGAAGTAACAGGTGCAGAAATATTGGTCTTTGGGTGTTGGTGGTGCCTTCACCCCATAACCTTCTAGAGGTTCAAGAATTGGCATTGCTGTAAAAAATTGAAATGTGATGCACCTGTCAAACAGGGGTGGAAAAATTGGTCCTTGGGCGTTAATTGGGCCAATGAAAAGTTATAGTGTCTACAAAATAGGGGATAGATTTATGGCATTTTTATTATTATTATTTTTTTACTAGTAATGGCAGCGATCTGGGATTTTTTGTGGGACTGCGACATTGCGGCAGACAGATTGGACACTTTTGACACTTTTTTGTCAGCGAACAGAGCTAAAAATAGCCACTGATTACTGTATAAATGTCACTGGCAGGGAAGGGGCTAACACTAGGGGGCGATTAAGGGGTTAAGTGTTCCCTAGGGAGGTGTTTCTAACTGTGGGGGCAGTGTACTGACTAGAGGAGGAGAGAGATCTCTGTTCCTGATCACTAGGAACAGCAGATCTCTCTCTACTCCCCTGTCAGAACAGAGATCTGTCTGTATACATTGACAGATCCCCAATCTGGATCTCTGAGGAGTGATCCGGCGGACATCGCTGCCCCCGGCCACACGCATCGGCTCTGGTGTCGCACCACCCCCTATAGCTTCTTAAATCGGCCGACATACAATGACACTGATTCGCTCAGCTGTGCCAACCTGCCACAGTACAACTGCGGCAGCTGGTCGAAAAGGAGTTAATGTGAGATCTGGGGTCAAAGACCTCAGATCTCACATTTACACTTGAAAGCAATAAAAAGAAAAAAACATATTTTTTCAATAAAAAAAATTGTCCCTTTAAGGCCGTTGGGCAGAAGTGACGTTTGACGTCGCTCCTGTCATCCAATGGCCTAGAGTCATTCCCTCACTCAACTTAATGTCTATCAGGTGAAAGGATCAGATCGCCTATGTTGCTACCGACGGATCCGGTAAGCAGTGGAGACGACCGGGAGGCAGCGGGAGGGTGGTGGGCACCTCTCCCGCCACAGATAAAAGTGATCTCGTGGTGAATCTGCCATGGAGACCACTTTTATCTTAAAGCGGACCGCTCGGCATTAAAGAAAATACCAGGTTATGGCAGCTATATGCTGTCATAACAATGATATTTAACGTCAAATTAGCAATGTAAATCCATGGTCCGGAAGTGGTTAACATGGATGAACACTAAAAATGTAATATATGTTTTATTACAGGGAAATTAGAAGGCAAGTCTCCACAAAGTTTCCTTAACTGCTTGCTGACCGCCGGCTGTCAATTGACGGCCAGGAGGCGCAGCTCTCATGGCAGGAGGGCGTCATATGACGCCCTCGCCTTTTCGATCCACCAGGGGGCGCGCGCCAGGGGACCATGTTGCATGAAACTACAGGGTTTGCATAAGGGTTTTTTCCATTGAATACATACCGAACAACGGAAGTAGGCATATATGTTGTATAGAATGAGTGAGGCAAGGTTTTAGCACAAAGAACTGTATAACAAGGACTTAAGTGTTGGACTTTTTTATCATTCATACCAAGTAACAGTGCCACCATCCCCTATGTTTTTTCTGTATGTTTTGAAGCAATTGTTAGCTGCAGCTGCTGGTTTGTGTTGATTTTAACCATCCACTATATCCGGTTATTATTTTTTTATGTCATTTTTATTTTTTTTTGTTTACAAACTATTTTATTGAGTGCAAAAGGTGGTACAAAAAGAGTACAAAAATATGCTGAAACTTGACAGTAATCATATGTTTTACATATGTAACAATGTAAAGGTACAAGTAATAAGGTAGGAATTCTTAACAAAGGTACAAAAGTTTTGAATATGGTCTATAGTAAATTATAAAGGATAGACTGATGATTTATGTGTAGACATTCTCAGGTTGGATTGAAGAAGGATATGGAATGTTTAAACCAAGGATCCCATTTTTTATTGTATAAATGTGAAGTGTTCTGAGTGGTATGAAATATTTTTTCCATGAGATTGACGTTGTTTATTCTAGTTTTTAAATGTTCTAAAGGAATTGATTGGGATTTCCAATGATATGCAATTATTATTTTTAAAGGTCTATACCACACAGTGTCTGTTTATATATTTGGATTTTCAAGGTCACTTTGTGGCACCATTACATAGTTTTTATATTATTCATAACATTTATATCATTACCACCTTACCTTTTCTATGACTTAATTGATTATTTCATTTTTAAAGGTCTATACCACACAGTGTCTGTTTATATATTTGGATTTTCAAGGTCACTTTGTGGCACCATTACATCGTTTTTATATTATTCATAACATTTATATCATTACCACCTTACCTTTTCTATGACTTAATTGATTATTTCATTTTTTTAAATCATTTTCTTTCTTTTTACAATGGATTTTGTAGCGGATATAGAGTCCTCAAAGTATAATACTTTGAGTGATCTCTATGCCTTGCTGCCCACTTCCCTATTTTGTGAATATCCTTTGCTCAATAAAAGTATTAGATATATTTTATGCGGAAAATGTAAGAAACTTGAACGTTTAATACATTCCACCAACCTACAATGGTGGGATAAATATTTTCTAGACAAGTATCTGGAAAATAGAATTTCCCCCAGAGGTTTAAGAATAGTAAAGAATTGTTCCTTCTTGAGACCTGAAGAATCCAAAGAATGACACAATATCTCGGAATTTGGCACCACTAAATGGATTGACATTTTGGTCAAACATAGGGTAGCCAAATATGAAAAACTCACTCATCAAGTTCAAACATTATCTCAAGAAATTAAGGATATAGGCCATAAGGTCCCTATGAACTGGTTTGATACCCTTAAAAGAAATACCAAAAGACAAGAAGATGACCTTCTAAACAATAAATTGGGTAAATTTAGACGAGATCTAAATGATTACACCAATAGAGTATTCACATGGATGCTCAACCCTGGCATCCCACCCTCTTAATCATCATCATCAAATTTCAAACCCGAAATTTTCTGTATCCTCCTACATTCCACCACTTTTTCCACTGCTCAAACCCACCATATCTCACATCCAACCCCATACCCAAAAGCCTAATCTTTCTAAAGATCCAAATCCCAAAAATCATATTATAATAAAAAAGCCAATCATACTTCCCAGAGTAAATTGTTCAAGGATTTACAAAAATTCTATAATAGAAATAATACGGCCATTATGCCTTGCAACTCTACCATCCAATTTCAGTCACAAGATCCAACATAAATTACTTTCGCTGTTGCACTTGCTGCTACCTCGGGAGTACCAACGACCCCTGACACAGTACTTATGCACCAACATGTATCCCCCATGGAATCTAGTAATTTTGGTTTTATAGTTCCCTCCCTTATCATGGAGGCAACATCAATCCCTAGTTCTAAACAGATGCACAGTAATGAACATAGGGCCCCTACTACACCCTCCTGCACCACCACTATCAATAACGTTTTGAGTTTTGTCATTCAGGACAAAACGGTTTATTTTAAGGAAGGATACCCCTTCCCGAGTTTCAAGAGGCACTCAAATCTTTAGTGGACATTGCCTACAGGGATGGAGTGCTGAACAAAAGAGAGAAGCAGTTTATGCTTCCCTCCGACTGCAGCACTCCCTATTTCTACCACCTCCTGAAGGTGCATAAATCCATAGAACATCCCCCAGGGATTGTGGCTAGCACCAAAAGCTTCCTAAGTGGCCTTTCACAATACATAGATTTTTATCTTCAACCGATAGTGGCCAACTTACCTTCATACATTTGTGTTTCGGGACAGGTGATCGAGGCCCTGAAAGTTTACTCATAAGAAGAAGACTGTTATTGGGCCTCTCTAGATGTGGTATCATTACACACACCGATTCCCCATAAGGTAGGCCTGATAGCATTGTGTTTCTTCCTTATGAATCTAATATGATTCCTGATAGACAACAGCAGGTTCTGCCTGGCGCATAATAATTATTATTATTTTTTTTTTTTAACCAATTCTTTCTACAAATACATGGGACTGCAATGGGCACGAATTTTGCCCCGGTATATACCAACATTTCTATGGGCTATTGAGAGATGTACATCTGGGCTAATAATCCATTCATCAAACACATAGCCTTCTACATATTATTATCATCTGGAATGGCCCCCCAGATGTTTTCTCCTTTGTGTCCCACTGCAACAACAATCCCCTAGGTTTTAAGTTCACATAGGTGCTGGATCCTGATAAACTTATTTTCCTTGATCTGCAACTGTTCCATGATGGTGGCACTATAATAACTGATAATTATTGCAAACCAATAGCAGGTAATTCTTACCGGCATTATTCTAGTTGCCACTATCAAGCCTGGTGCAACAACATGCCAGGTAGACAGTTCCATAGAATCAGGAGAAATTGTTCACATACTGTTGATTATGTTAAACATGGTAAATTACTAACGAAAAAACTGGAGGAAAAAGGTTATCCAACATCTTTAATTGAGGAAGCACAAGCCAAGTACCATTCCATTCCACACAAGTCTTATGCCCCATACACACGGTCGGATTTTCCGACGGAAAATGTCCTATCGGACAATGTTGTGTGAAATTCCGACCGTGTGTAGGACGGACAAAGTTTTGTCTCCTGCTCTCAATTTTTCCGACAACAAAGTCCGATCACACAAATTCCGATCGTGTGTAGCCTAGTCCGACGGACAAAGTGCCACGCATGCTCAGAAGAAATTCTGTGACGGAAGCGCTCGGTCAGGTAAAACTACCGTTCCTAATCGACACAGCACATTCGTCACGCTGCAATGTTAAAATGTGTTTAATGCAGCGCATTCTCTTTTTCTTTACAATGCAAGAAGAATGACGTGTTTTTAGCTGCTCATATTCACACTGACTTCTCACAAACTTCTTTCTTTATTCTTTTTCATGATTTCTTGGCTAGTGTTTTTTTATTCGTCAGATCTTAAGAAGGTTTTTTTTAATTTTTGGAGGATTTGTCATTTATAGTGGGTTTTTTTTTTAATCCAGATTTGGTTTCTTTCTTTCTTTATTTTTTTGTGGGGGGGGGGGGGGGGGGGTTGTGTGTCTCAACTTATCCCAACACCATTATCATCATTTGTATTTTTTGCCTAAATTCCTTAGGAGGTTGTTTGGTGTTGGTGCACCTTGTAAATTAGACTTTAGGATTTGTGAAATGTACCTGCCTACTCACAAATAAACTGTCCTTTTTGAAGTAAAAAACATAGGCAAGTATTTCTTCAAAACAAAAATAAACTTTATTTGGTGTCATCAACAAAATAAACAGGAAGGCAACGCTGGAGAAACTGGTCCATTTTGCGAAGCCTTTTGGTCCCCAAGGCAGACATCAAATATGTAATAGTAAAATTGGTGGCCTGAGGAGTACATATCTGAGGGAGTTCAATCTGGTCATCACTATCTGGTCTTCCTAACGCACTTCCCTCCAGGCTTCCTTCTAGCCTGTGGCTCTGATATTCGAGTTGTGGCAGCAGGTGGAGGAGGAAGAGGGCAAGGGGCAACCTTCTGGCTGCCACTTGCCACAGCCTCCTCCCGGCTGAGGTCTTCCTGTGTATGAAAATGGGACATAGTTTTAGTTCTTTGTTCATCAATCACACTATCAATCACACTATTTTCATCAATCACCCTATTTTCAGCTCCTGACTGTTGCAAATAAAATGTTAAGAAATAGAACATCCTATCATTCAGAGCCCAGCATTTTTCATTTCTGGCCCAATCCTCTTAACTCACAACTTAACTGATCAATAATAACATCTAGTTAACATCATTAAATGCACTGCAATAAATATATTCACCAATGCTATACCTGTCTCAAGCTGGGCCCCTCCACATGTTGTTGCCTGGAAGGCCCAGGTTGGACATGGGAAGCCTCAGCTTGGTGGGAAGGAAGCCTGGAAGGAAGATGGTAGGGTGATGGCATGGGTTCCCTCTGGTTTGCCATAAAATGTAGGCTCTCGTAGAACTTCATCCTGGGAACTAAGGATGAGCCCGGTGTTCGATTCGAACCCATGTTCGAATCGAGCACCGGGTGTTCGCTCGCTCGGCGAGCCCAGAACTATTGGGGCCGCTCGCATCAAATTCGTGTGATGTGAGCGGCCCCGCAATGCATTGCGGCCCGCGCAGTGCAATGCTGGCTGATGATTGGCCAAGCATGCACTGTGACCCCGCATGCTTGGCCAATCACAGCGCCGGCAGCGAGGAGAGCCATAATTGGCTACAGGCAGGATGCCTGTAGCCAATTATAGCTCAGGGGCTTTAGTACACGCCCCACGGTATAAGAGGCCGCCGCGCCGGCGGCCTCGCATATTATGTTTCAGTCAGTGTCAGCGTGTCAGTGTGCTGCTGACAATATGTGCTTTATTTCTGGGGATATGTGTGTGCGTGCTGTTAGAACAGCATTGCAGTATCACATCTGGGGGGTGTCTATAGGTGGCCTGTGAAGGGGGGCAGGTTTCCTGTGCTTAGAACTTTCCCTGCAAAAAAGTGTCATTTTTGCAGGAAAAAAGCTATTTAAAATCACTCGCGGCTAATGAATTGATGGCTCCTGTAACACAGAGAACTGTCATTCATTAATAAAAAAACAAAAAAAAAGCATAGGGGTCCCCCCAAATTCAATAACCAGGCCCTTCAGGTCTGGGATGGATATTAAGGGGAACCCCAGCCAAAAAAAAATGGCGTAGGGTCCCCCTCAAAATCCATACCAGACCCTTGAGGTCTGGTATGGATTTTAAGGGGAACCCTAGCCAAAAAAAATGGCGTGGGGTCCGCCTCAAAATCCATACCAGACCCTTATCCGAGCACGCAACCTGGCAGGCCGCAGGAAAAGAGGGGGGGACGAGAGCGCCCCCCCCTCCCGCCTGAACCATACCAGGCCACATGCCCTCAACATTGGGAGGATGCTTTGGGGGTCTAAGACCCCCAAAGCACCTTGTCCCCATGTTGATGAGGACAAGGGCCTCTTCCCCACAACCGTGCCCGGTGGTTGTGGGGGTCTGCGGGCGGGGGGCTTATCAGAATCTGGAAGCCCCCTTTAACAAGGGGACCCCCAGATCCCGCCCCCCCTGTGTGAAATGGTAAGGGGGTACAAAAGTACCCCTACCATTTCACCAAAAAAGTGGCAAAAATTGTAAAAATGACAGGAGACGGTCTTTGACAATTCCTTTATTAAAATCTTCTTTCTTCTTTCTTCATCCTTCGGTTTCTTCATCTTCTCCTTCCTTCATCTTCTTCCATCTTCTTCTTCCATTTTCTTCTTCCTCCGATCCGCTTCTTCTTGCGCTGGTCTTCTCGTCCTTCTCGTCTGGCATCTTCTTCCGTCGGCGTCGGCGTCGGTGTCTCTGTCTCTTCTTGGGCCGCTCCGCGCAATGGGAGGCTCCCGCTGTGTGAGGCTCCGCTCCGTCTGACAGGTCTTTTATAATGGAGGGCACCTGGTGACCCCGCCCCCTCTGACGCACAGGGACGTCATGGGGAATTCCATGATGGCTTTCCCCATGACGTCAGAGGGGGGCGGGGTCACCAGATGCCCTCCGTTTTAAAAGACCTGTCAGATGGAGCGGAGCCTCACACAGCGGGAGCCTCCCATTGCGCGGAGCGGCCCAAGAAGACACCGACGCCGACGCCGACGCCGACGGAAGAAGATGCCGGACGAGAAGGACGAGAAGACCAGCGCAAGAAGAAGCGGATCGGAGGAAGAAGAAAATGGAAGAAGAAGATGGAAGAAGATGAAGGAAGGAGAAGATGAAGAAACCGAAGGATGAAGAAAGAAGAAAGAAGATTTTAATAAAGGAATTGTCAAAGACTGTCTCCTGTCATTTTTACCATTTTTGCCACTTTTTTGGTGAAATGGTAGGGGTACTTTTGTACCCCCTTACCATTTCACACAGGGGGGGGCCGGGATCTGGGGGTCCCCTTGTTAAAGGGGGTTTCCAGATTCCGATAAGCCCCCCGCCCGCAGACCCCCACAACCACCGGGCACGGTTGTGGGGAAGAGGCCCTTGTCCTCATCAACATGGGGACAAGGTGCTTTGGGGGTCTTAGACCCCCAAAGCATCCTCCCAATGTTGAGGGCATGTGGCCTGGTACGGTTCAGGCGAGAGGGGGGGCCGCTCTCGTCCCCCCTCTTTTCCTGCGGCCTGCCAGGTTGCGTGCTCGGATAAGGGTCTGGTATGGATTTTGAGGGGGACCCCACGCCATTTTTTTTGGCTAGGGTTCCCCTTAAAATCCATACCAGACCTCAAGGGTCTGGTATGGATTTTGAGGGGGACCCTACGCCATTTTTTTTTGGCTGGGGTGTCCCTTAATATCCATCCCAGACCTGAAGGGCCTGGTTATTGAATTTGGGGGGACCCCTACGCTTTTTTTTTTCATTTTTTTATTTTTTATCAATGACTTTTTTTTATGAATGAGTTTCAATGAATCACTGTTCTCTGTGTTACGGGAGCCGTGAATTAACATTAGCCGCGAGTGATTTTAAATAGCTTTTTTACTTTCAAAAATGACACTTTGCGCAGAGACAGTTCTAAACACGGGAAACATGCGCCCCTTCACAGGCATACTATAGACACCCCCCAGGTACGAAATTTAAAGGAATATTACACTTTTATTGTTTCAATTTAAGCATTATTAAAATCACTGCTCCTGAAAAAAACGGCCGTTTTTAAAAAAAAAATTTGCATTGATACATGTCCCCTGGGGCAGGACCCAGGTCCCCAAACACTTTTTATGACATTAACATGCATATTAGCCTTTAAAATTAGCACTTTTAATTTCGAACGTTCGCATCCATTATAACTAATAGGGTTCTAAAACTCGCACAGACTTTAGGTCCGTTCGCAGGTTCTGGTGCGAGCCGAACGGGGGGGTGTTCGGCTCATCCGTACTGGGAACATAAATGGCATTCGGATCTCCTTATCGCAAGGACTGCTGGTACCTCTGTTGCTCCCTCAGATAGGTGCACCTCAGGGCACCAATTTTGGCCATCACATAGGTGATGTCTGCCTTGGGGATCATGATTTGGAAGTAATGGAGTCGTTTCTCCAGTGCTGCCTTCCTTTTGGTTCTATTGCTATAATCGGGGTGGGAATTCTGCCACAGACAGGGCATCGCCCTGAGCTCATGAATGATCAAATCATAGAAAAAAGGAAACTTAAATGGGTCCATAGTTTTTTCTGCAAGACAAACCAGAATACTGTCAGGCTAAACTCTCCTAATCGTGTACCCAAATAAGCCTCAATGAAGAAGCAGTCTAGGCTAGTGATGTACAAAGTTCAAATTGTACCTTCGTTAAAGCGATCGATCGTCTCGTGCGTCAGCTCTCTCCCCTCTGCTCACAGATCGTCGGTACGACACACACGTGTGACGTTTTCTTTACAGTGCGCATGCGTGAAACTCCGCCCGCCCCTGACGATCTTTCTCGTCTATTCCCCACCCCTTCTCTTTGTGGCGCAGTGGGGAGAGCACATGGCGGGGACACAGCAGGTGCGCCCTAAATATTACAGCAACAAGGAGGAGGACGAGGAAAGGCCGGAGGCAGAAACGTCCCGATCCCGTAGGCTTAAATTTAAGGAGCGACTATGATGGGAAGTATGGGCCTTACCTCAACCCAAATGTCAGAAAGGCCAAGATCATGTCTAAAGTTGTGAGGAGGCTGTACAAACATTTTTGATGTACAACGATCCAAGGATCAACTGAGGAAACGCTGGTCAGACCTGAAACTGAGGGAGCCCGATCAGTACAGAAAGATCAAGCGAGTTCTTCAAAAAAGTAAGTAGATTTCGTGTGTGCTTTTTTTTTCTTGCTTGCATACTGCTCCATGTGGTTGTTTTTTCTATGTTGTACATTTGAAAATGGCCACTTTCACGTTCGTGTGTCCATTCGATCGTAATCAACCTCGATCGTTCGGCCACTTATAATACGATGTTTGGTTAAGTTTTTAGTGAAAGGAAGTTTGTTGTCAATAGAGATGTCATCAAGAATGTAAAGCAAATTTCTTCAGTGTAAAGGAGAGGTCACTCAGTAGCTGTTTACCCATCTGGACTCTAGAGCACTAGTGCTGGGACACCCAAACACCCTTTTCATTATGTTGTTCCACACATGTGCTCCAGTGGATACTATAGGGGTGTCTCCATCTGACAAACTTCAACCAAAAAGGTAGTAAGTTTTGCACCTTTACAAAGTGACTACATTAATGTTGTTGTCCTTTGAACCTGGCCACAAACAACTATTGTCCGTCACTTCCAAGCAATGTTTGACATTTCCTATTTCTGCCCTCAATAGATTGTTGTGCTAAGTATTCCTTTTGTACATTCTCATAGGGGAGCGAAGACTCGGGACATCTGAGGACACCAGGAAACCCACACCTCCCAAAGAAGGGGAAATACCAACACCAGAAGCGGAGGAGGAGGAGGAAGGAGAGATAATAGAACTTGGAGAACTTGTCACCACAACAGGTGAGTGTGGGAGAACCCAGCTACTGGTAAACTAATCAATGTATGCCTGCCTCTTTTACAATAGCCTTTTTTTTTGGTTTGTGTGTTTTTTTAGGTGATGTGGATGTTGTGGAAGAAGAATCGCACTTTACCACTGAAAGTGCACATGTACTCATCAGGGAGATAATGGTGTGCAATCGAGATCTAGATGATATCAAGAAAAACATCAATGATGTTCAACAAAAAATTAATAACATCATTGATGTTTTAGGGAAAATCTGAAAACGCACAAAGTAATTAACACAGATTTGTGGCTGTGTCACCCAAAAATGTTAACTTAATAACTGTGCCAAATTTGGAAGATGCACACAGTGTGTCAACATGTGCTAGTTCCCATCATGGTGGATGAATGACAATGTTTTGGGGGTGCAACCACTTTACTAACTACTAAAGTGGGTGAGGTGAAGGGGTTGCACCCCCAAAACATGTCCATTGATCCCCATGATGGGAGATTGCACATTTGAACATTCTAGGCATGTGTTTTAGCATCAAATGCCCATTTTAATAACAAAATTGTGTGCATGTTCTAAATTTCACTTTTCCGGGGGTGACACCGCGTGTGATGAAGGCACGATCAAACACACTTTCAACATATAGTCATGTCTGATCTTGTCTTCACTTTTGAAAGTTGAACTTTGTAAGTTCCTATGTTCAGTCTGTTATGTTTTGCTACATGCCTGGTTTTCACAAATGCACAATGTTAGTAAACAATGTTCTAAAGACCAAAGATCTTTTCAGTTTACAAAAGCATTTTTGAAAGGCACTTGTGAATGTGTTGTAAGTAAAATTTTAACATCTAAAAAAATGTGTGGCTTCCTTATTTCAAAACACAAAAGCATTATTTATGTCAAAAGTAAATGATTTTGGTGACAATGGGTGTTATTTACTAAAGGCTATTCCAGTTTGCACTGCAAGTGTATTTTCCGGTGCACTTTTGCAGTGCACTTGTAGTGCATAGTGTATTTGTCTTTTGTAAATGACACCCACAGTGCTTTGTAATAAAACACGTAGCATGCCATTTTCAGGAATGCACACATTTCTGTCATGGTGATGAAAAGGAGTATTTTGGGTGTCAGTTATGCACTACAAACCTTACCTAGACAAAATATTAGGTATCACACACACAACATGAGAAGATTCTTTTTGGGAAGAAGAGACTGTAACCTCCTCTCGCCCAGAAAGTGCATTCCCACTGTTGAAGATAAAGGCACAAAAAGAAAACTACAAATAAGCTAGAACACACCTACAAGAAACACAAGCAGTAAATGACAAGAAATCTTAGGTCTGGTAAAAAAAATATATTTATTAAAAAATGCCTCTCACACATCGTCAGGCATATCAATGGCCCCCCTACCCACAAAGTAGTCCATATATCTCTCGCGGACCTCGCGGGCATTTAGAGGGGGCAAGCCAGGACGTGCAGCTTGAAGGGCTGTGAGGTTGGCATTGGAAGGCACGTCCACATCAGGGCCAACGGGCACAACATAGTTGCTGCTATGTCTTTTTAGGAAGTTGTGCAATATGCAGCAGGAAAGCACAATGTGGTTCAGTTTATATTCCGCCAAGTTGATCGCCGTCAAAAAGAGGCGGAAGCGGCTGGCCAGGATCCCAAAGGTGTTCTCCACCACTCTGCGGGCTCTGGACAGCCGGTAATTGAAGACCCTCTGGTCTGGGGTGAGGGTCCTCATCGGGAAGGGGCGCATCAGATGGCTTGTCAGCGCAAACGCTTCATCCGCGACAAAGACGAAGGGGAGTCCTTCAGCATTCTCCTCTGGAGGTGGCAAGCACAGACTGCCACTCTGGAGACGCCAGTAGAACTCCGTGTGCGCAATGGCACCACCATCCGAGATCCGGCCATTCTTCCCCACGTCCACATACAAAAACTCGAATGTCGCTGACACCACCGCCAACATCACTACACTATTAAACCCCTTGTAATTATAATAGTATGACCCAGAATTGGGGGGTGGGACGATGCGGACGTGTTTCCCATCAATTGCCCCTTCGCAGTTAGGAAAGTCCCAACGGCTGGCAAAGTGGGAGGCCACAGTCTGCCATTTCTGTGGCGTGGAAGGAAACTGTGGAGTCAAACAAGAAAAAAAAATTAGTCACTTTGCACATAAACATTGCAAGCAGATTAGACACTAACATCTTGGAACAAGATCAGACTTAAATTGTAACCTTTAAAGTATTTGCACACCAAAGTACAAGGTCCCCTTAGCATATTACTCACCCCCCATCAACCCCCCCACTTCTGATGGGCCATTGACAATAACTAGGGGTTTGGAGGGGGGATTGGACAGGTAACCCTCTCCACTTCATTGATAGCCAAATGGCTCAATAATGTGTGCTAGTTTGGCCAGACCCCCCTTACTTACCACTATTGGCAGCCCACAGGAAAGATAAAAGAAGCTTCCTAATCCCCCCCCCCCCCAAAAAAAGGGAAGCACATTTTGACATTCTGCAATTACCTATCAAGCTAATAATAGGAGGAACCCCCCCCCCCCAAAAAAAATAACATTGTAAAGTATTGAGCCAGCCCCTTGCACTACATGCTTTGCTGAATTCATCCCTAAATATGACCACTATAAAGAGGTAGGTATATAGTGTGTATTGAGCTTGGCAAAGCCAGCAGATAAAGGATTGGTATCATCTGACAGAGCAGTTGGGGGAGGGGGGTTCCTAATGAGTTTGGCACCCCAAAAACAAAAAAAAATTCAAAGGGACTCTGCATGAAGTAAAACACACAGCCAACATTTGTGCATATTTTAGGGGGTGTTTGGGGGAAAGCAATACTATGGAGCAGACAAAATACATTGCTTAAAGTGGAGCTCCGTCCTGGGGAAAATTTTTTTTTTTTTTTTTAAAAGTCAGCAGCTACAAATATTGCAGCTGCTGACTTTTAAAAATCGCACACTTACCTGTCCCGGGGTTCAGCGATGTGGGGGAACGAGGCCCCCCCTCGTTCCCCGAGCCGCTCACGGCGCCGACATTCCTAATGTGGGAACCCGGCTGTGGCTTCACAGCCGGGCACCCACTGCGCATGCGCGAGCGGTGCCGTGCGCCGTGATTTGACGCTCAGATGACTGTGCGGTGCCGAGGGGGAAGTGACGTTTTGCCCGGGCAATGAAGGTGGCAGACTTCGAGGGACCCCCTAGCAACAGGCATTTAGAGGTGAGTAAAAAAAAAAATTTTCCAATTATTTTTTTTTTTTTTTTTATGATTTTTAAGCCCTTTTTGTTTTTTTGACCGCAACCCCACTTTAAGTGACTAGGCCATAGGTGTATATTGGGCCAGAAGAGCATGCTGGGGAGGTATGTGAAGGCAAAAATGCAAACTGAAAAGAGCATATTGCAATCATGGTAATTAGGGAAGGAGGTCAAAAATACAAGTCATTAGCAAACAGAGCATACATAAAAGGGAATAGTAAAGGAGAAATGTTACCTTAATATAGTCCTCCTGCAGGACCTGGATTATGGCAGAACAGGTCTCTGTAAAAATAATTATTCCCAGCGCCTGGGGAGAGATACCTGTGGAGAACTTCAGATCCTGAAGGCTTCTCCCTGTCGCCAAGTACCTCAACGTGGCAACAAGCCTCTGCTCCGGAGTGATGGCTTGTCTCATGCAGGTATCCTGCCGGCTGCTAAAAGGGGTCAGCAAAGCCAAAAGACGGTGAAAAACGGGGTCCGTCATCCTGAGAAAGTTCCTGAAATCATCAGGATTATTCTCCCGGATCTCACGAAGCAAAGGCATGTGTGAGAATTGGTCACGCTGAAGCAACCAATTCTTGGTCCACATACTCCTCCTCGCTCTGTTCATGGACGGGTCTTGGGTCAAAGCTACAAGCCCGACACCAAGTCCCTGTACAGCACGAACTCGGCGACGAGTACGTACAGGAAACATCGCTCACAAACGGTTGGCTGGTCAGAATGGACAAACAGAAGGCACCGATAAACAGCAAGGCCTGAAAGAACGAAATGAATACCAGAAACGAGCAGACAATAAGCAGTGAAAATCAAAGCGTCCTATATCAAGATATAGGCCGCAATGACTAACAAATGCGAACTGACTACACGCACCGATAAACAGATACGCACGACAAGCACAAACTGAAGAGCAGTAACGATCTGAGTCAGAAAACTGAGAAGCGCGAATCGTAAGTCCCCAAACTTCTACTAACACGCGATAAACACGGAATCAGCAGAAGGAGCCCAACGGGTGCAGGACGTGGTGCTGAACTTCCCTTTTCTAGTCTCCTGGAAGACGGCTTACGTCACGGCGTTCTTGAAGACCGGAAATTCTGACAACGTTGTCCGACCGTGTGTACGCAACACCAGCATCGGACAAATCGGGGCATTAGAGTAAGCGAGGTGATAATCCCACGGCAGTTAGATTCCCTACTGGATTTAATCACAAATATAAATCCACCTCCAAATTTATTTATTATTTTACAAACACTGTAATATTTTGCAACTTGATCCAAAATTGGGCTCAGTGTTATCCCCAGCTCCCATTATTACCTTTAGAAGGGTACGTACATTAAAAAAAACATCTTGGCTCCTAGCAAACTAACTTCTCAGTTCAAACATAGAGCCTTGGCCATTTGCCTCTATTTTGATAATAGAACAGGGATTTTCCAATGTTATGGCCAGTCCAATATTTCAGATAGCAAGGGTAATGAATAATCAATTAAGCAATTTATCACTTGCTCAACCGGATTTGTCATCTATATTTTACGTTGCCCATGAAATGTGCTTTACATTGGTTGTCCAAAGCATATGCTACGTAAGTGTATAGGTGAACATCGCCGATTCATCAAGGATGGCTGTGACAAACACAGTGTCCCTCAACATTGCCTTCAATACCATAATTAAAGATATCAATCTTCTAAAAGTTATAGTGATTGAAAGTGTCTGTGATAGGTCATTAACTTTCAATGAAAGACATTGCCTTCTTTGCAGAAGAAACCTTCTGGATTTGTAAACTTGACATCATGGCCCCTAATGGACTTAATGAGGATTTATAAATCCATAACGTAGTATAACATTGTATGTCTTGTCATTCAGGACTGTTTATATATATATATATATATATATATATATATATATATATATATACATACATATGGTAACAAAGGTTATCTATAAGTGACTTAGAATAATTCATTTATCTGGTGGGGTGCCTCATAATTCTGAGACCTTTTATACATACATATACAATATATATATTATCTCCTTCTCTTACAAATATTTTTTGTAATTTTAAGCATTATGATATTAATGTGTGCCTTTTATTATAGAGGTGCAACTTTTTATGGATATATTCTTTTTGCTGTCAGAGCATTTCTGATGTTATGAGTTATCATTATTTTTTAATTATAATCTTTTTTTAAAAGAAATCTACAAATCTAACGAAAGTCCATAGATTAGGAGGTGCAGGGTATCTTACAAAAAAAAGTTCAGAGTGTCCAAAAAAATCCCAACAGGAAAGGTGTGCAAGCTGATGCTGTGAATATTAGGAAAATTCAAATGTGCAGATGTACACCTCCACAAATCATCCTCAGAGCTCCACCGCAAGCCCCCTTAGCGGGGATGACTCACTAGATGTTTTTGTCTCACATTAAAGCTCATGAAACTCATTAATATTATACCTCCAGGTATAACAATTTGGTTCACAGATGATCCACTTGTTTAGGTCATGAGATCTCGGCCTCAGAGCTCACCGGTAAAGAGCCGCTCTGAGGCCGAGATCTCATGACCTAAACAAGTGGATCATCTGTGAGCCAAGCTGTATACCAGGAGGTGTATTATTAAAGAAGCTGAGTTTGCCGAGCTTTAATGCGAGGCAAAAACATCTGGTGAGTCATCCTCACTAAGGGGACTTGCAGTGGAGCACTAAGGGTGATTTGTGGAGGTATAAATCCACATTTGGGTTTTTCCTGATATTCACAACATCAGCTTGCACACACCTTTCCAAATGGTATTTTTTGGGACACTTAACTTTTTTTGTTAAGACCTCCTAATCTATGCACTTTCTTTAGATTTGCATATTTCAGTTATAAATTTAAGGAGGCTGCGGAAAGACAATTGCACTGTTTTCATGGATCACTGATTGTTTATTGCTTTAGTGCTTTATTGGGATATTGTGCGGAAGTGTACATTTGTTTATTACATAGCGCCGTGATTGAGGGATATATTATCTTTTATCATTTATCATTATCTTTTTATTTTTAATTTCTTATGTAAGGTTTCAGCTGCGGTGCTTAGTCATGTATTTTTAAAAATGTTTTATTTGACATGTTCATAGTATTATGGGTAAAGATGACAAGAATAGCATGTGCCTTTGAGTAATTCCAAGCCCTAGAAGAAAAACAGAAATGGAAGGCGCGCACACCTAGTGCATTACCAGAGATAATTTAATAATAAAAAGTTTTTGTAAAAAGTGGGTACTCACGAAATGCAACTGAAAAAAAGGCCATAAACACAGTGCATGGACATGCACAAAACATGTGGTACCACTGACATGTTTCTGGGTTCACCCTGTAATGGAAATTTGTAAGTTATGTTTATAATTGTATTCTATTTTGTATGTATTGCACACTGCCCTCACTGTGCACACGGCACTAATAATGTTTTCAGTACATGTTTACATTCTTTCAAGTCCTGATTAGAATTAGCCTGCCTATCATACGCCCCTTGTTACCATAAACTTACAATTGTAATATTAATGTGACACCTACGTAATCATGTATATAAAAACCTTCAATTGCGTCATAATAAAGCAGAACAGTTATTTGGAAAGATGCTGAGCGTATCTTTTGTGTCTGTTCCCTACTGCAGTAGTTATTATTATTTGGAACCACTAATCAATATGAGGATAAGAGTTGCCTATCTATAAATTTCCAGGTCAGGTGGCGAGCCAGCCAAGAGGGGTTAAAAGGTGACCCTGAGTATCCGAAACGAGGAGCTTGAGACGATCCGGGAATTTCTGATAATCAGCCAGCTGAGGTAAGCCGTTTTGCTTACATTTGAGTTGTCAGACTACCTTGATCGGTAAGGCATTTCTGGGACAAAGGGTACCTATTTTACTCCCCTTAATCGAACTGTATTGATTGGTGGTTATATGTTATGTTGTCACTGTCTACTGTCCATCGGAGTGTTATAGATAAGAAGGGGAAGAATAGTGCTGTTCACAGGTATATGTAGTACATCTGCTAGATAAAGTAGTTTAGACTGGCCAGTCATTATGGGCATTATATTAAGTAAGGGAATGAAGGGTAAGAGACCCTCAAAAATGCCCAGTGCAAGAGGAGCGCTATATATGAACCGAAGGTTCGGTTCCGCCTATACTGAGCCCTAGATTAATGGTTAAAGTGGACAGGGATCCACAATGGGTAACTGGGTTACCACCGAAGTCCACAGGGACTAAGAATCATGCAGAGTACACAGCTAGAGAAACAGCTATCTATGTGAGCAGGATGGATCAAGGGTGACAATTAACACTAGACAGAAAGGGACATTTTGATGTTAAGTTGTGGGATGAATTTGGGGTCAGGCACTACAACTAGTAAAGTCAAGAAACAGAGAAATGAGAGTTAAAACAGAATATTTTATATGTTGTCAGAGAGGGAAGATGGGATGAACACTATGGCTGCCCGTCTGATCGTAGAAGGTACAGTATGTGAAGTATTGAATTACAATACATTGGATGCAAAGGATATCACAACAAAATAAGGAAAGCAGAAATTTAGCAAGGAAGCATTTAAAAGAGTTAAAAGAAAGTGAGAGAATGATATGCATGTGTTGTGTACAAATGGGGAAAAATGTAAGCGATTTTAGAGAGATATTTGTGTATGTATGTGAATGCTGGAACCTGTAGTTCTATCGCTTGTGTGTGTCATGTAAGCAGATGTGACCCCCTCCTTTGTGCTCTCCTGAAAGAATGTAGCTGGGATGAGAGGTCAGTGATAAGCTGGAAGGACACCATGTGCCAATTTCAGTTTTTTTAGACAAAACATTTATGTGTGTGCCGGAATAACGAATCTAATGATTAACAATGTGATCACAATTATTTTTGAATCTGTTTTCCAAACATGGTAAAATGAAGGTTACATTTAACTGTGTATTACACAAATTGAATATCCTTTGATAGTGGATAGTGCATTTAAAAGGGAATTAAGTAAAATTAAGTAATATGACCCCCTTTAAGGAACTTTCTGTGGATAAATATTAGGGTGTGATATTGAAATTATCATTTGAGTATTAATTTCCAGGTCAGGTCTGTTAAACATTATGGCAGCTGCATTCCAATTAACAACAATACCCTGCGGTCCATGATGTGAGAGTAATAATAAATACAATTTAAATATGACAGACCCATCACATCAAGTCCACACACCCTGTTAGGATAGATCCCACTTGCAGCCAGTTGTTTTATAGTTTTTGATGTGGCTGAGCGCTTTGTTTGTTTTTATTTATTTTTATTTTTGAATCCAAAGCAGAATGTGTGGATTGTGATGTGATGTGCCCCTTTTCCTTGTAAGTACAGTGGGTATAAGCAGAAGAATATTTTGGATTTATGGACATCTCTGCATGACCGCAGGGTATTGTTATCATTTATTATAATTTTGCCAGGAAAAAGTTGTCTTTTTGAAACATGAAACTGGATATCTTACACAAACAGCGTGATAGAAAACAAACCATTGTAATATATTTATGCAAGCTGGACCCAGTAATGAAGGGTTCACCCTGATATATCAGAGCTGTACCTTTATGCAAAGGTGCTATTAGACAAAGTTAGACATTATTTTGGTCAAATATTTAATTTTTAATGGTCCGACATTCTGCGCAGCAAATATACAGCTAACTAAATGTTTGTCTAATGAAAGGTTTAAAATATGAGTTTGTTTATGTACAAATCCAACAATGAAAAATGTGTACATTTGAATCCAGCCACCTTATTGCCCCTATTGGAGGAGGCTGGAGACAAAGAAAAGCCACATGTGTTAAATTGATGACGTAGGAATCAGCTGCTGTGAGCCCAGTGCAGGACACACTCCCTGAAGACCCAGATATTACATTTTTTGTAGAGTTATTCCCGGTTTTATACTGAGTATGCAGTTTATCACCCAGAAGGATACTCTGTATATAGAATCATTGGATCATTTTACCCCAGCTCAAGAAGCAGAGCTCCATGTTTTAGCAAAGCCTGTGAGTTATAAAAAGAGTGTATATTTATATAGATAGTAGAGATTTAGAGAGCTTTTGGTTTCATTTGAAGGCCCAGAAGTTTGTTTTTACTTCGGCAGGTAAACCAATCAAGCACGCTAAGTTAATTTGATCGGCTGTTTTCAGCCATCCAGGTTCTTGCTGAGGTAGCCATACTAACATTAAAACTCACACATGGAAGCAGACCGACTAAGGATGCTGCATTTACAGCCCCGGACACTTGCTGGGTCTGTGCAACTCACAGATTCCACCCTAGTTCTGGCCCGGTATAGCTGGGATTAATAATTCAACTTTAAGGACCCCAGAACGAGAAGAACAAGTGGTCCACAGTGGGCAACAGGACTTATGAAACAGGACATTCGGAAAAGGTGATCATTTATGTCTGCCAGCCACTCTTTTCCCTCCAGCTTGACACATGGACCGTGGCATTAGTCACAAGCAGTTATGTAAATGAGCGTGGGATAGAGCCAGGGTTCACCACAGTTGTTTTTATAACATACCACTTCTTGTTTTACCTGTTACCAAAGGTGTTACCAAAAGCTGAACATCCGTTCCAGAGATTACAAAAAGATATATCCATTTGCCCAAGTCAGGATCTTATGAGTATGCATTTTGTCTGTATGGACATGTTTTTTGGATGTCCAGTGGCTAATGCTACTGCAAAGGCCACAGTAAAAAGTGTTATCAGAAGTAGTTTGTAAGTACAGAGAGTAACAGTGGAAATATTTTTTTTTATAGGAGAGTCCTTACTAGAAGTTGTGAGATTTTATTTTTACACTCCCTACTGTCTACAATGTAGCAGACAGTAGAGTAGAAGTAGAGAAAGAAAACTTTTGCCTGAGTATTTTCTTATAATTTATCAGGCCCCTAAGGGGATGTTGGACTCTTTCCCTATGGGATTTGGTTTGGGAGTGTGTTACTCACTTGCTTATATTTTGTCTCAGCAGCTGAAGTCCTCCATTCGGATGTCACAGAGAATGTTGCTGATCTTTTTTAGGTTTTTGACAAACTCATTTATGTGTTTTCTCCCCAATTCAAGATCCTAAAAGTTTGGAAGGATCTAAAACTAAAGCCAGGTGACTTGTGGATTGTTAAGAGACATTTATATATAAGGAAATGTTTGGAGACTCAATACAACATCTATTTAATTTACAGTTTTGCAAAACTTGAAGGAAAAGTCACCTGGATCCACACCAGACACTGCAAAAATGACTAAATTAAAGAAATCTCTGAGTTTGATTTGTTTCCCTTTTGCAATCACAGTCTAGGGTACTTTTTGATTCAATTACTTTAATTGTAAGGGATATATATTTGAAAAGTAGTTTAGCCATGTTGAAGTCATATTTGTCCTTTGTACCTCTTCCATTTTATGTAGAATTGTCTGTGTTTACATATGCTGATAAGTCAGCATACCAACAATTAAGCTAGAAGGCCATTCTGGCCACAGGAGTGTACAGACAGTACTCTTTAAATATGTCTCATTAATCATTTGTTTTTCACAATGAAAAGTCATTTTGTACTGAAAAAAGCTGCTCAGCTATTATTTTCTCCACAATGGAGTTTTTGCCTCTTTGGCCAGGACTACCTCCACCTAAGCATGTGGAGGTTCCAGGTTAAAGGTGATAGCAGGTATGGTTAGTGATCAAAATATTGATCAAAAGAGAGGAGATGTAATGGAAATTTGTAAGTTATGTATATAATTGTATTCTATTTTGTATGTATTGCACACTGCCCTCACTGTGCACACGGCACTAATAATGTTTTCAGTACATGTTTACATTCTTTCAAGTCCTGATTAGAATTAGCCTGCCTATGATACGCCCCTTATTACCATAAACGTACAATTGTAATATTAATGTGACACCTACGTAATCATGTGTATAAAAACCTTCAATTGCGTCATAATAAAGCAGAACAGTTATTTGGAAAGATGCTGAGCGTATCTTTTGTGTCTGTTCCCTACTGCAGTAGTTATTATTAATTTGGAACCACTAATCAATATGAGGATAGGAGTTGTGTCAGGGCTCTAGCCGCCCTGGGCACCCTAGCCGGAGGGTGCGCGGGCACCTGGGCAGCCCTGGTCCCTCTGAACGCCGGCGCGCGCGTCGGCGCGCGCCGCGGGCGCGTGCACGCGCCCGCCGGACTCGTGCGCGCGCTCCCGTGCGCGAATAGCGGCCGCGCGCGCCCCCGTGCGCGTGCACGTGCGCGATCGGCGCCGCTTTGGCGCCAGTGGCCTTATTTAAAGGGGACAGCTGCCTGCATGCGGCGCTGTCCGTCTCAGCTCCCACCTGTGACCCCAACCTGAACCTGTCTGAGCTTCCTACCTGTGACCCGGCTTGTCTGACTCCGCTGCCTTCTCCGTTCTTTGACCCCGGCTTGTTTGACCCTGCTCTGGACTGTGTTACTGTTGCTGAACCCCTGGCTTGCCTCCTGACCATCCTTCTGCCTGCCGTCCTTACCTGTCTGCCTTACCTGTTGTGACCCGGCTTGCCTGACCATCCCTGCTCCAGTGTCCCTGCACAGGTCCTCGCTGCTGCCGCCACCTGCTGATCTACTGCCGTTGCTGTCAGCTACTTCAGCCGTCTGCTGCTGCTCCTGTTGCCGGTCTCCATCTGCTGATCTACTGCCGTTGCTGTCAGCTACTTCAGCCGTCTGCTGCTGCTCCTGTTGCCGGTCTACCTCCTGCCTCCTGGTCTTCTGCCGAACCTTCATCTGCAGATCTACCCTCCGAGCAAGACCTGCATCTACCCAGCATCAGCCTGCTGCATCCATACGGACACTCCTACCCGCTGTGTTCACGGCTACGCTGTCCCCAATCCAGCAGGCCCTGAACCAGAGTTGTAAGAGAGGTCTCCAACCACCAAGTCAGGCTCAGCACTACCAGGTACCTAACAGTACGGACAGCCAATATGACTGAGCCTGCGGATGGAGCCTCAACCATGCGGGAAATGTGCTCCCACCTGGCAGCCCTTACTCAAGCCGTGAAATCCCTGCAGGAGGGATATACCAAGCTGGAAGGCCAAGTTCAACAACTTGCCAGCCCCATGGCTGCTGCACCTCCTCCACCACCAGTGCAACCTGCTTCCCAACCAACAGTGGTGATGCTTCCCCCCGAACCTAGAGTACCTGTCCCAGAAAGGTTCTCAGGCGACCGGTCCAAGTTTCAAGCTTTCCGAGATGCCTGCCAGCTTTACTTTGCCCTGCAACCCCGGACCTTCTCCCTGGAGGTCACCAAAGTGGGATTCGTGGTGTCCCTTCTACAAGGAGAACCCCAGTCCTGGGCCCACCGTCTTCTGGGAGCCAACAGTGTCATGACCCAGTCCCTAGCCGCCTTCTTCCAGGCAATGGCACAGTTGTACGACGACCCTCAACGCACGGCTACAGCTGAATCTGCCCTATCCGCGCTCCAGCAAGGCCGCAGGACGGCTGAGGACTATATCACGGACTTTAGGCGTTGGAGCGCGGATACTCA
Organism: Lithobates sylvaticus; assembly: GCA_028564925.1. NCBI lineage: Eukaryota > Metazoa > Chordata > Amphibia > Anura > Ranidae > Lithobates > Lithobates sylvaticus. Next base: position 147,278,850 of record CM053034.1, read on the forward strand.
ATGGAACAATGCAGCTCTCAGACACCAGTTCCGCATGGGCCTCTCGGAGGGGTTGAAAGACGAACTGGCCCGTGTAGGAGTTCCTGAGGATCTTGAGGACCTTGTCACTCTGACAATCCAATTGGACCGTCGCCTGCGGGAGCGCCGAGCTGAACGCTCTGCTTTACCCAGTCGCCCAGCTTGGATGGTCGCTAGGGCTCCTGTTCCTGCTACCCGCTACCTACCTGCTCCTTCTACACCTCCCGTGGGACCTGCTTCAGATGGTTCCGAACCGATGCAGATCGGTCTTCTACGTGCCCCCTTGACGCCCGAGGAACGGGCCCGACGTCGCCAGTTGAATCTGTGTCTGTACTGTGGGGGCTCTGGACATTTCGTGAATGGTTGCCCTGTCAAGACGCGTAAGTGCTTGTCATCCGTTTCTCCTCTCTCTGCACCCTGCCCAGCCAGTACTATTCACCTTACCCTTCCTCTGTTACCCAATCCTCACCAGCGCCATCATTGACTCCGGGGCGTGCAGCTGTTTCGTGGATGCCACCTTCGCCAACACTCACGCCCTGCCGCTCCAGAAGAAGACCCAAGGACTTTCTGTGTTCCTGGCGGATGGGTCCCGCATTAAGTCTGGCCAGGTGACTCAAGAGACTCTGCCTTTACCCGCTACAATTTTCCCTCAACATCAGGAGCTTCTAACCATGGACGTGATCTCCTCTCCCCTGTTCCCAGTCATCCTGGGTATGCCATGGCTCCAGGCCCATAACCCGCTGATCCATTGGTCCACCGGGGAGGTAGAATTTCAATCCCAGTACTGCCAGGAACACTGCCTACCTGCAACCCCCGGAACTTCCTCTACCTTGCTTTGCCTAGACGCGGATCAAGACCTGCGCCAGTCTGTACCCCAACCTTATCATGACTTTCTGGACGTTTTCAGCAAGCGGGGGGCAGACTCCCTTCCGCCCCACCGTCCCTATGATTGCCCCATCGAGCTCCTCCCTGGAGCTGAAATCCCCTTCGGCCGCATTTTTCCTCTCTCCGAGAAGGAACAAGAGGCTCTAAAGACCTACATTTCCGAAAACTTAAAGAAGGGGTTCATCCGCCATTCCACCTCTCCTGCTGGCGCAGGCATCTTCTTCGTCACCAAGAAGGATCAGTCCTTGAGGCCCTGTGTGGACTACCGGGAGCTCAATAAGGTGACGGTCAAGAATCGGTACCCCCTGCCCTTAATCCCCGAGCTCTTTCAGAAGCTAAGATCAGCAACGGTTTTCACCAAATTGGACCTCAGGGGTGCATACAATTTGGTCCGCATTCGGGCCGAGGACGAGTGGAAGACGGCTTTCCGGACTCGCTTCGGCCACTACGAGTACTTGGTCATGCCCTTCGGGCTCTGTAACGCCCCGGCCACGTTTCAGCATTTCATCAATGATGTACTCAGAGACTATTTGGACATTTTTGTGATCGTCTATTTGGACGACATCTTGATTTTCTCCCAAACCCTAGAACAACATCGTGGGCATGTGGGCAAGGTACTCCTTCGACTCCGATGGCACGGCCTGTATGCAAAGGCCGAGAAGTGCGAATTTGAGCAGCAGGAAATCCAGTTTTTGGGACTTGAAATCTCCCCGGCAGGCATTAGAATGGACCCTCAGAAGGTGTCCGCCGTTCTTGACTGGCCAGCACCTGTAGATAGGAAAGGAATCCAACGGTTCGTAGGATTTGCAAACTTCTACAGGAAGTTTATTAAGGGGTTCTCTGCTATCATCACCCCCATCACCCAGCTGACCAAGCAGGGCACACGCTTCCACTGGGGCCCGGAGGCTCAAGGGGCCTTTGACCAGCTTAAAAGACTGTTTACCTCCGCCCCTATCCTCAGTCACCCCGACCCTGCCCTCCCTTACATCTTGGAAGTCGATGCATCTGAAGTGGCAGTTGGGGCAGTTGTGTCACAACGACAGGGCAATAAAGACGCCATGCACCCAGTGGGATTTTTCTCTCGGAAACTTTCTCCAGCCGAGAGGAATTATGATGTCGGGGACCGGGAACTCTTGGCTATCAAATCGGCACTAGAGGAATGGAGGTACCTCTTGGAGGGAGCTAATCATCCAGTACTTATCTACACTGACCACAAGAACCTTGAGTACTTACGAACTGCCAAGCGACTCAAGCCCCGACAAGCCCGCTGGGCTCTGTTTTTCTCAAGGTTCTGCTTTCATATCACGTATCGTCCCGGTTCCAAGAATGTTAAACCTGACGCCCTTTCCCGGATGTTTGACAGTCCCAAGGACACCACCATCCCAGACACCATCCTATCTTCCGGAAACTTTCTACTTTTACAGCCAGATCTGCTATCTCAAATCCGGGAGGCATCCGCCAGTTCCCAGGGACCCCATGGGGTCACCCTAACTTCCAGTGATGGACTTCTCTGGAGGGGGAGTCAAATCTTCGTCCCCGAATCTGTAAGGGTGAAGGTCCTGACCCTTCTGCACGACCACCCACTGGCAGGACACTTCGGGAGCCGTAAAACTGTGGAGCTGGTGCAACGCACCTTTTGGTGGCCCAAGCTGAAGGAATTCTGCAAGTCTTATGTTGACTCCTGCCCTGTTTGTAACCGCAGCAAGACGTCTAGGAACCGAGCTTGGGGACTTTTGAAGCCTCTTCCTGCACCTGATCGACCTTGGCGAATGTTGTCCATGGACTTTATAGTCGAGCTTCCATGCTCAGAGGGGTGCTCTGCTATTTTTGTAGTAGTGGACCGGCTGTCCAAAATGGCCCACTTTTTGCCTTTAAGGGGAACACCATCTGCCACAGAGACTGCCCACCGTTTTATTAAGGAGATAGTCAGGTTACACGGGGTTCCGGCCAATATAGTCTCAGATAGGGGGGTCCAGTTCACGTCCCGTTTCTGGAGGGCCCTTTGTGAGATCCTTAAGATTGAGCTGGCCCTTTCTTCTGCATATCATCCCCAAACTAATGGGCAGACGGAACGCACCAACCAGACTTTGGAGCAATACATAAGGTGCTTCACGTCCTTTGTGCAGGACGATTGGGTGTCCCTATTACCCCTAGCAGAATTCTCCTATAATAATGCCAGCCATTCTGCCACAGGACAATCCCCATTTTTTTGCCAACTACGGTTTTCATTTGTCTTTTCTCCCTGACTTTCTCCCAGAATCTTCAGTCCCGGCAGTCCAGGATACAGCTTCGTTCCTCAGCCGCAACAACAAGATTCTTCAGGAAGCAATCACCAAGGCACAGGAGGACAGCAAGAGGTTCTTTGATCGGAAGAGAAGGGGTGAGCTGAACTTGCAGGTGGGCGACCAGGTATGGCTAGCTACAACTAACCTTAGACTTGCTTGTCCCTCTAAGAAGCTTGCTCCCAAGTTCTTAGGACCTTTCCCTGTGAAGAGGAGGATCAATGAGGTTTCCTAAGAGCTGTCCCTGCCCGACTCTATGAGAGTCCACCCAGTATTCCACGTCTCTCTCCTGAAACCCGCTGTGCCCGATCCCTTCCCTGATAGGGGTACAAACCCACCCGGACCTGTCCTGGTCCAAGGTAATGAGGAGTACGAGGTGGAGGCCATCCTTGATTGCAGGAGACGTAGGGGGGAGAGGCAGTTCCTGATTAAGTGGAAGGGGTATGGGGCCGAGAGTAATTCATGGGAACCAGAATGCAACCTTCATGCCAAGAGACTAATCCGCACCTTTCTTTCTTCCCATCCAGAAAGACAACGCCGAATGGGCACCCGGAGGTTGCCCCTTGTGAGGGGGCAATGTCAGGGCTCTAGCCGCCCTGGGCACCCTAGCCGGAGGGTGCGCGGGCACCTGGGCAGCCCTGGTCCCTCTGAACGCCGGCGCGCCCGCCGGACTCGTGCGCGCGCTCCCGTGCGCGAATAGCGGCCGCGCGCGCCCCCGTGCGCGTGCACGTGCGCGATCGGCGCCGCTTTGGCGCCAGTGGCCTTATTTAAAGGGGACAGCTGCCTGCATGCGGCGCTGTCCGTCTCAGCTCCCACCTGTGACCCCAACCTGAACCTGTCTGAGCTTCCTACCTGTGACCCGGCTTGTCTGACTCCGCTGCCTTCTCCGTTCTTTGACCCCGGCTTGTTTGACCCTGCTCTGGACTGTGTTACTGTTGCTGAACCCCTGGCTTGCCTCCTGACCATCCTTCTGCCTGCCGTCCTTACCTGTCTGCCTTACCTGTTGTGACCCGGCTTGCCTGACCATCCCTGCTCCAGTGTCCCTGCACAGGTCCTCGCTGCTGCCGCCACCTGCTGATCTACTGCCGTTGCTGTCAGCTACTTCAGCCGTCTGCTGCTGCTCCTGTTGCCGGTCTCCATCTGCTGATCTACTGCCGTTGCTGTCAGCTACTTCAGCCGTCTGCTGCTGCTCCTGTTGCCGGTCTACCTCCTGCCTCCTGGTCTTCTGCCGAACCTTCATCTGCAGATCTACCCTCCGAGCAAGACCTGCATCTACCCAGCATCAGCCTGCTGCATCCATACGGACACTCCTACCCGCTGTGTTCACGGCTACGCTGTCCCCAATCCAGCAGGCCCTGAACCAGAGTTGTAAGAGAGGTCTCCAACCACCAAGTCAGGCTCAGCACTACCAGGTACCTAACAGTACGGACAGCCAATATGACTGAGCCTGCGGATGGAGCCTCAACCATGCGGGAAATGTGCTCCCACCTGGCAGCCCTTACTCAAGCCGTGAAATCCCTGCAGGAGGGATATACCAAGCTGGAAGGCCAAGTTCAACAACTTGCCAGCCCCATGGCTGCTGCACCTCCTCCACCACCAGTGCAACCTGCTTCCCAACCAACAGTGGTGATGCTTCCCCCCGAACCTAGAGTACCTGTCCCAGAAAGGTTCTCAGGCGACCGGTCCAAGTTTCAAGCTTTCCGAGATGCCTGCCAGCTTTACTTTGCCCTGCAACCCCGGACCTTCTCCCTGGAGGTCACCAAAGTGGGATTCGTGGTGTCCCTTCTACAAGGAGAACCCCAGTCCTGGGCCCACCGTCTTCTGGGAGCCAACAGTGTCATGACCCAGTCCCTAGCCGCCTTCTTCCAGGCAATGGCACAGTTGTACGACGACCCTCAACGCACGGCTACAGCTGAATCTGCCCTATCCGCGCTCCAGCAAGGCCGCAGGACGGCTGAGGACTATATCACGGACTTTAGGCGTTGGAGCGCGGATACTCAATGGAACAATGCAGCTCTCAGACACCAGTTCCGCATGGGCCTCTCGGAGGGGTTGAAAGACGAACTGGCCCGTGTAGGAGTTCCTGAGGATCTTGAGGACCTTGTCACTCTGACAATCCAATTGGACCGTCGCCTGCGGGAGCGCCGAGCTGAACGCTCTGCTTTACCCAGTCGCCCAGCTTGGATGGTCGCTAGGGCTCCTGTTCCTGCTACCCGCTACCTACCTGCTCCTTCTACACCTCCCGTGGGACCTGCTTCAGATGGTTCCGAACCGATGCAGATCGGTCTTCTACGTGCCCCCTTGACGCCCGAGGAACGGGCCCGACGTCGCCAGTTGAATCTGTGTCTGTACTGTGGGGGCTCTGGACATTTCGTGAATGGTTGCCCTGTCAAGACGCGTAAGTGCTTGTCATCCGTTTCTCCTCTCTCTGCACCCTGCCCAGCCAGTACTATTCACCTTACCCTTCCTCTGTTACCCAATCCTCACCAGCGCCATCATTGACTCCGGGGCGTGCAGCTGTTTCGTGGATGCCACCTTCGCCAACACTCACGCCCTGCCGCTCCAGAAGAAGACCCAAGGACTTTCTGTGTTCCTGGCGGATGGGTCCCGCATTAAGTCTGGCCAGGTGACTCAAGAGACTCTGCCTTTACCCGCTACAATTTTCCCTCAACATCAGGAGCTTCTAACCATGGACGTGATCTCCTCTCCCCTGTTCCCAGTCATCCTGGGTATGCCATGGCTCCAGGCCCATAACCCGCTGATCCATTGGTCCACCGGGGAGGTAGAATTTCAATCCCAGTACTGCCAGGAACACTGCCTACCTGCAACCCCCGGAACTTCCTCTACCTTGCTTTGCCTAGACGCGGATCAAGACCTGCGCCAGTCTGTACCCCAACCTTATCATGACTTTCTGGACGTTTTCAGCAAGCGGGGGCAGACTCCCTTCCGCCCCACCGTCCCTATGATTGCCCCATCGAGCTCCTCCCTGGAGCTGAAATCCCCTTCGGCCGCATTTTTCCTCTCTCCGAGAAGGAACAAGAGGCTCTAAAGACCTACATTTCCGAAAACTTAAAGAAGGGGTTCATCCGCCATTCCACCTCTCCTGCTGGCGCAGGCATCTTCTTCGTCACCAAGAAGGATCAGTCCTTGAGGCCCTGTGTGGACTACCGGGAGCTCAATAAGGTGACGGTCAAGAATCGGTACCCCCTGCCCTTAATCCCCGAGCTCTTTCAGAAGCTAAGATCAGCAACGGTTTTCACCAAATTGGACCTCAGGGGTGCATACAATTTGGTCCGCATTCGGGCCGAGGACGAGTGGAAGACGGCTTTCCGGACTCGCTTCGGCCACTACGAGTACTTGGTCATGCCCTTCGGGCTCTGTAACGCCCCGGCCACGTTTCAGCATTTCATCAATGATGTACTCAGAGACTATTTGGACATTTTTGTGATCGTCTATTTGGACGACATCTTGATTTTCTCCCAAACCCTAGAACAACATCGTGGGCATGTGGGCAAGGTACTCCTTCGACTCCGACGGCACGGCCTGTATGCAAAGGCCGAGAAGTGCGAATTTGAGCAGCAGGAAATCCAGTTTTTGGGACTTGAAATCTCCCCGGCAGGCATTAGAATGGACCCTCAGAAGGTGTCCGCCGTTCTTGACTGGCCAGCACCTGTAGATAGGAAAGGAATCCAACGGTTCGTAGGATTTGCAAACTTCTACAGGAAGTTTATTAAGGGGTTCTCTGCTATCATCACCCCCATCACCCAGCTGACCAAGCAGGGCACACGCTTCCACTGGGGCCCGGAGGCTCAAGGGGCCTTTGACCAGCTTAAAAGACTGTTTACCTCCGCCCCTATCCTCAGTCACCCCGACCCTGCCCTCCCTTACATCTTGGAAGTCGATGCATCTGAAGTGGCAGTTGGGGCAGTTGTGTCACAACGACAGGGCAATAAAGACGCCATGCACCCAGTGGGGTTTTTCTCTCGGAAACTTTCTCCAGCCGAGAGGAATTATGATGTCGGGGACCGGGAACTCTTGGCTATCAAATCGGCACTAGAGGAATGGAGGTACCTCTTGGAGGGAGCTAATCATCCAGTACTTATCTACACTGACCACAAGAACCTTGAGTACTTACGAACTGCCAAGCGACTCAAGCCCCGACAAGCCCGCTGGGCTCTGTTTTTCTCAAGGTTCTGCTTTCATATCACGTATCGTCCCGGTTCCAAGAATGTTAAACCTGACGCCCTTTCCCGGATGTTTGACAGTCCCAAGGACACCACCATCCCAGACACCATCCTATCTTCCGGAAACTTTCTACTTTTACAGCCAGATCTGCTATCTCAAATCCGGGAGGCATCCGCCAGTTCCCAGGGACCCCATGGGGTCACCCTAACTTCCAGTGATGGACTTCTCTGGAGGGGGAGTCAAATCTTCGTCCCCGAATCTGTAAGGGTGAAGGTCCTGACCCTTCTGCACGACCACCCACTGGCAGGACACTTCGGGAGCCGTAAAACTGTGGAGCTGGTGCAACGCACCTTTTGGTGGCCCAAGCTGAAGGAATTCTGCAAGTCTTATGTTGACTCCTGCCCTGTTTGTAACCGCAGCAAGACGTCTAGGAACCGAGCTTGGGGACTTTTGAAGCCTCTTCCTGCACCTGATCGACCTTGGCGAATGTTGTCCATGGACTTTATAGTCGAGCTTCCATGCTCAGAGGGGTGCTCTGCTATTTTTGTAGTAGTGGACCGGCTGTCCAAAATGGCCCACTTTTTGCCTTTAAGGGGAACACCATCTGCCACAGAGACTGCCCACCTTTTTATTAAGGAGATAGTCAGGTTACACGGGGTTCCGGCCAATATAGTCTCAGATAGGGGGGTCCAGTTCACGTCCCGTTTCTGGAGGGCCCTTTGTGAGATCCTTAAGATTGAGCTGGCCCTTTCTTCTGCATATCATCCCCAAACTAATGGGCAGACGGAACGCACCAACCAGACTTTGGAGCAATACATAAGGTGCTTCACGTCCTTTGTGCAGGACGATTGGGTGTCCCTATTACCCCTAGCAGAATTCTCCTATAATAATGCCAGCCATTCTGCCACAGGACAATCCCCATTTTTTTGCCAACTACGGTTTTCATTTGTCTTTTCTCCCTGACTTTCTCCCAGAATCTTCAGTCCCGGCAGTCCAGGATACAGCTTCGTTCCTCAGCCGCAACAACAAGATTCTTCAGGAAGCAATCACCAAGGCACAGGAGGACAGCAAGAGGTTCTTTGATCGGAAGAGAAGGGGTGAGCTGAACTTGCAGGTGGGCGACCAGGTATGGCTAGCTACAACTAACCTTAGACTTGCTTGTCCCTCTAAGAAGCTTGCTCCCAAGTTCTTAGGACCTTTCCCTGTGAAGAGGAGGATCAATGAGGTTTCCTAAGAGCTGTCCCTGCCCGACTCTATGAGAGTCCACCCAGTATTCCACGTCTCTCTCCTGAAACCCGCTGTGCCCGATCCCTTCCCTGATAGGGGTACAAACCCACCCGGACCTGTCCTGGTCCAAGGTAATGAGGAGTACGAGGTGGAGGCCATCCTTGATTGCAGGAGACGTAGGGGGGAGAGGCAGTTCCTGATTAAGTGGAAGGGGTATGGGGCCGAGAGTAATTCATGGGAACCAGAATGCAACCTTCATGCCAAGAGACTAATCCGCACCTTTCTTTCTTCCCATCCAGAAAGACAACGCCGAATGGGCACCCGGAGGTTGCCCCTTGTGAGGGGGCAATGTCAGGGCTCTAGCCGCCCTGGGCACCCTAGCCGGAGGGTGCGCGGGCACCTGGGCAGCCCTGGTCCCTCTGAACGCCGGCGCGCCCGCCGGACTCGTGCGCGCGCTCCCGTGCGCGAATAGCGGCCGCGCGCGCCCCCGTGCGCGTGCACGTGCGCGATCGGCGCCGCTTTGGCGCCAGTGGCCTTATTTAAAGGGGACAGCTGCCTGCATGCGGCGCTGTCCGTCTCAGCTCCCACCTGTGACCCCAACCTGAACCTGTCTGAGCTTCCTACCTGTGACCCGGCTTGTCTGACTCCGCTGCCTTCTCCGTTCTTTGACCCCGGCTTGTTTGACCCTGCTCTGGACTGTGTTACTGTTGCTGAACCCCTGGCTTGCCTCCTGACCATCCTTCTGCCTGCCGTCCTTACCTGTCTGCCTTACCTGTTGTGACCCGGCTTGCCTGACCATCCCTGCTCCAGTGTCCCTGCACAGGTCCTCGCTGCTGCCGCCACCTGCTGATCTACTGCCGTTGCTGTCAGCTACTTCAGCCGTCTGCTGCTGCTCCTGTTGCCGGTCTCCATCTGCTGATCTACTGCCGTTGCTGTCAGCTACTTCAGCCGTCTGCTGCTGCTCCTGTTGCCGGTCTACCTCCTGCCTCCTGGTCTTCTGCCGAACCTTCATCTGCAGATCTACCCTCCGAGCAAGACCTGCATCTACCCAGCATCAGCCTGCTGCATCCATACGGACACTCCTACCCGCTGTGTTCACGGCTACGCTGTCCCCAATCCAGCAGGCCCTGAACCAGAGTTGTAAGAGAGGTCTCCAACCACCAAGTCAGGCTCAGCACTACCAGGTACCTAACAAGTTGCCTATCTATAAATTTCCAGGTCAACCCCTTTCTCAGAGCTAGGTCTAGGGGATGCGCCCCTGAAACGCGTTAGCTGTACCCCATGTTCTGTGCATGTCCATGCACTGTGTTTATGGCCTTTTGTCAGTTGCATTTTGTGAGTACCCACTTTTATACAAACATTTCTTATTATTAAATTATCTCTGGTAATGCACTAGGTGGGCACGCCTTCCATTTCTGTTTTTCCTTGTACTTCCTTTTGGATTACCCCATCTGAGGAAGGTAGCATCCACCTAGTTCTGGGATATCATATATACCTTTCACACCATTTTTTCTGACATACGTTACTCCTCACCTTGGAAGACATATTGGTGCTGGAAGTGACTGTGTTTTTTTAATTCCAAGCCCTCTTGACATCATTTCATGTTAGCCCATATAAATATTCAGGTGCCAGGTGACTTTGAAAAAGCAGCAAGACCACAAAATGCATTGTCATGGCAACTGTTTTGCTTGTGGTTCAAGCCTCCTTCCTGTGAGTATTGTGGCTTGCTCCCAACCTTTTTCAGTTCCTGTGAGGCCAATTCCTGTCTGACTGGGTGTCACTTCCTGTGCACCAGCTTGTAGGAATTTGCCGTACAACCTCTCCACATCAACTCTCCAGCTGATTCTGGCTTTATCCTTGGAGTCACCTATTTATCCAGTGATTCTTGTGATGCCTAAGGCTGGTATGCTATAACTGTCATCTTTGCAGTGTCACAGTGAGCTTTTTACCACAGCATCATTAATTTTAACAAACCATTTCCTCTTTCTTTATTTGCTCAATAAACCTTTTTATGTACCCTGTGGATACATGCCTTATTTCATGAACTATTTACATAAAAACATATAGCAGTCCATCCAGCTGAGCTCATTAATTGTGCTCTAGCACCATTTAGTGACTTCCTACCAACAGGGCTCTTGTTTGTGTGTTTTTCTTCTGATCACTTCTCAAGAAGTTTTTGTATGAGCAGCGAGGTCAAGTGGCTAGATTTTAATTCAATTGTTTGTGTTTTTGTTTCCTTTATACTAAAGCTGTAGCACCTGTATGTTGGTAATTTGATCAGCAAAAACAGTCACTTTGCAGATCTACACTACTGTGCAAGAGTTTTAGGCAGGTGTGAAAAAAATGCTATCAATTAAGAATGCTTTCAGAAATAGAAGTGTTAATATCCTATTTTTATCAATTAACAAAATGGAAAGTAAATGAACAGAAGAGAAATCCAAATCAAATCAATATTTGGTGTTTGCCTTCAAAACAGCATCAATTCTTCTAGGTACACGTTTGCATAAAATTTTTGAAGCGCTTCAGCAGGTAGGTTTTTCCAAACTTCTTGGAGAGCTAATCACTGATCTTCTGGGGATGTAGGCTGCCTCAAATCCTTCCATCTCCTTTTGTAACCCCAGACAGACTTGATGTAAAGATTAGTGCTCTGTGGGCCAAACCATCACTTTCAGGACTCCTTGTTCTTCCTTATGCTGAAGATAGTTCTTAATGACATTGGCTGTATGGTTGGGGTCGTTTTCCTGTTGCAGAATAACTTTGGGGCCAATCACACGCTCCGTGATAGTATGGCATGATGGATAAGTATCTGCCTGTATTTCTCAGCATTGAGGACACCATTGATCCTGACAAAATCTCCAATTCATTTGCAGAAAGGCTGCCTCAAACGTGCAAGGAACCTCCACCATGCTTCACTGTTGCCTGCAGACACTCATTATTGTATTGCTCCCCAACCCTTTGGCAAACAAACTGCCTCTTGCTACAGCTAAATATGTCCCTTTTTTACTCATCAGTCCAGAGCACCTGCTGCCAATTTTCCGCACTTCAGTTCCTATGTTTTAATGCATAGTTGAGTCGCTTAGCCTTGTTTCCACATCAGATATATTGCTTTTTGGCAGCAATGTTCCATGAAGACCACTTCTGGCCAGACATCCCTGGACAGCAGATGGGTGTACCTAGGTCCCATTGGGTGTAGCGATGTGCTGATGTCATCGCGTGTTCACATTCCCGGAAGTGCGGGCTGTATGCTTTATGTTTGGCCAGCGAGGATTCTTTTATAGCGCTACATAAGATACTTTGATGTAAGTGTAATTAAAATTTTTAATACATTTGCTAGTTAGGTTTTACACTATTTGGAGCACTTCCTTTTATGTCCTAGTGATAAACCAATTGGGATGATGCTGGGTTAACCCTTTTGTTTAACCATCTGCCTTTGAGTTGATCCTTTAGAACTGCTCCTGGATAGAACAAACGAACATATGGGTCGCTCACGGCAAGTGCAGTCTGTACAGTATATATAATACAGTTCAGAGTATATAGTGCAGTCCGTATAGTATATATAATACAGTTAAGAGTATATAGTGCAGTCCCTTTAGTAAATATAAAAAAGTTCAGGGTATATAGTGCAATCCGTATAGTATATATAATACAGTTCAGAGTATATAGTGCAGTCCATATATTGTATATATTATACGGTTCAGAGTATATAGTGCAGCCCGTATAGTATATATAAGTTCATTACTACACTTAAAAGGGGCCCGTGGTCCCTGCCGGCAAAAGGCAGTTGCTAAGGCCTGGCTGAGATAGTGTCAGGCCTAACTATGCAGTGATAGGTTTGCCTGGGAGCTCAAGCAAGTAGACTGCTGGAGGAGCTGAGGAGTAATGGTCTGCAGTAAGAGTTGTGCTGGAGGAAGAGAGATCTGTATATACCGGAGTGTATATAAGTTGTTTCAATTCTTTGTTCTAAAAGTCATCCCAATTGATTGTTCTAAAATTCACTGGGCATCCCATACTTCATATACCCCATCCAAGTTCAATAAAACAAAAAAGCTAAGCTAATGGACTGTTCATTGCCTTTGAGTGACTGAGTACTTGAATGCCGGGCTGGGCAGAGTGACAGGTGGGCCACAACACTTAGCAGCCCTTACAGGGGTACTGCTACATATATAGTACAGTTCAAAGTACATAGTGCAGTCTGTGTAGTATATATAATATATATAATACAGTTCAGAGTAGTGTAGTATATATAATACAGTTCAGAGTATACAGTGCAGTCAGTGTAGTATATATAATACAGTTCAGAGTATATAGTGCAGTCAGTGTAGTATATATAATACAGTGGAGAGTATATAGTGCCATCAGTGTAGCATATATAATACATTGCAGAGTATATAGTGCAGTCAGTGTAGTATATATAATATAGTGGAGAATATATAGTGCAGTCAGTGTAGTATATAATACATTGGATACAAAATAAGTGCAGCGCTGATAATGTGATCAAGTGAGGATGATGATTACACACCATGTGCGCTCTAAATGTAAAAAAATATAGTGTACATACAACCACAGATGACTGTGGTAGATAATATGACAATGCAACCTCAATAACTGAATAAAGAGTCCAAAAAACTGTGCACCAAAACAAAGTCCAAATATATTTGTACGTGATCAAATAATTCAGCCACAAGTGTAGCCCTGAAGATCGGGAATAGCCAGAAACCCCACCACTGTGTGCAGGAGGAGGTTTACCAGATCGAAATGACTTGAAGAGGCATATACCACCGAAATCTTGTAAGGCTTGTTGGTTAAATAACCCAGTAGATGCTGTTAATCCTGGATCTACACTGATTTTTTTTTTTCATTTTCTATATACAGTGGTGTGAAAAAGTGTTTGCCCCCTTCCTCATTTCCTGTTCCTTTGCATGTTTGTCACACTTAAGTGTTTCGGAACATCAAACCAAGTTAAACAATAGTCAAGGACAACACAAGTAAACACAAAATGCAATTTGTAAATGAAGGTGTTTATTATTAAAGGTGGAAAAAAATCCAAACCATCATGGCCCTGTGTGAAAAAGTGATTGCCCCCCTTGTTAAAACATACTATAACTGTGGTTGTCCACACCTGAGTTCAATTTCTCTAGCCACACCCAGGCCTGATTATTGCCACACCTGTTCACAATCAAGGCATCACTTAAATAGGAGCTGCTTGACACAGTAAGGTCCACCAGAAGATCCTTGAAAGCTACACATCATGCCGAGACCCAAAGAAATTCAGGAACAATTGAGAAAGAAAGTAATTGAGATCTATCAGTCTGGAAAGGGTTATAAAGCCATTTCCAAAGCTTTGGGAATCCAGCGAACCACAGTGAGAGCCATTATCCACAAATGGCGAAGACATGGAACAGTGGTGAACCTTCCCAGGAGTGGCCGGCCGCCCAAAATTACCCCAAGAGCGCAGCGACGACTCATCCAAGAGGTCACAAAAGACCCCACAACAACGTCCAAGGAACTGCAGGCCTCACTTGCCTCAGTTAAGGTCAGCGTTCATGCCTCCACCATCAGGAAAAGACTGGGCAAAAATGGCCTGCATGGCAGAGTTCCAAGGAGAAAACCACTGCTGAGCAAAAAGAACATCAAAGCTCGTCTCAATTTCTCCACAACACATCTTGATGATCCCCAAGACTTTTGGGACACCATTCTGTGGACTGATGAGACAAAAGTGGAACTCTTTGGAAGGTGTGTGTCCAAGTATATCTGGCGTAGAAGGAACACTGCATTTCAGAAAAAGAACATTATACCAACAGTAAAATATGGTGGTGGTAGTGTGATGGTCTGGGGCTGTTTTGCTGCTTCAGGACCTGGAAGACTTGCCGTGATAAAAGGAACTATGAATTCTGCTGTCTACCAAGAGATCCTGAAGGAGAATGTCCGACCATCTGTTCGTGTACTCAAGCTGAAACGAACTTGGGTTCTGCAGCAGGACAATGATCTAAACACACCGAATGGCTGAAGAAAAACAAAATGAAGACTTTGGAGTGGCCTAGCCAAAGTCCTGACCTGAATCCTATTGAGATGTTGTGGTATGACCTTAAAAAGGCCGTTCATGCTCGAAAACCCTCTAATGTAACTGAATTAGGACAATTCTGCAAAGATGAGTGGGCCAAAATTCCTCCAGGACGCTGTAAAAGCCTCATTGCACGTTATCGCAAACGCTTGGTTGCAGTTGTTGCTGCTAAGGGTGGCCCAACCAGTTATTAGGTTTAGGGGGCAATCACTTTTTCACACAGGGCCATGATGGTTTGGATTTTTTTTCACCTTTAATAATAAACACCTTCATTTACAAATTGCATTTTGTGTTTACTTGTGTTGTCCTTGACTATTGTTTAAATTGGTTTGATGTTCCGAAACACTTAAGTGTGACAAACATGCAAAGGAACAGGAAATGAGGAAGGGGGCAAACACTTTTTCACACCACTGTAATACATTGCAGGGTATATAGTACAGTGCAGTGCAGAGTATATAATACAATGTATTAAAGTGGTTAAGGGGAAACCTTTGACAGAATTAATAAAAAATGGTGTGGGCCCCCCCCCCCCCCCAAAATCCATACCAGGCCCTTCGGATCTGGAATAGATTTTAAGGGGAACTTCAAGACCAATTTTTTTTTAAAAACAGCGTGGGGTCCCCCCCAAAATCCATACTAGGCCCATTGGGTCTGGTATTGATTTTAAGGGGACTCCACACACCAGACCCTTATCCGAGCATGCAGCCTGGAGGTCGGGATTGAGAGCGCCCCCCGAACTATACGAGGTTACATGCCCTCAACATGGGGGGGGTGGGTGTTTTGGGGCAGAGGGGGCTCTGCGCCCACCCCACCCCAGGTCAATAACTTCTCCGCAGGATGTGGAAACCTTGCAAAAAGATCTGAACAAATTAATGGGGTGGGCAACTACATGGAAAATTTAGGTTTAATGTAGAAAAAAATTTAAATAATGCATTTGGATGGCAAAAATATAAATGCAATCTATACACTGGGGGGGAGAACATCTGGGGTAGGGATAAGCCGAACACCCCCGGGTTCGGTTCGCACCAGAACCTGCGAACGGACCGAAAGTTCGCGTGAACATGCAAACCCTATTAGTTACAATGGACACGAACGTTCGAAATCTAAAGTGCTAATTGTAACCGCCAATATGCATGTTAATGTCGTAAAACAGGTTTGGGGACCCGGGTCCTGCCCCAGGGGACATGTATCAATGCAAAAAGACGTTTTAAAAACTGAAGTTTTTTCGGGAGCAGTCATTTTAATGATGCATAAAGTGAAAAAAAATAAGTGAACTATTCCTTTAAATATGGTACATGGGAGGTGTCTAAAGTATGCCTGTGAAGTGGCATGTGTTTCCCGTGTTTAGAACTGTCCCTGCAAAAAATGACATTTGTAAAGGAAAAAAATAAGCCATTTAAAACTGCTTGCGGCTTTAATGTCATGTCTTGTCCTGGCAATATGGATGAAAATCTTTGAGAAAAATGGCATGGTGCTGGTGCCACAACACTGCAACCCCTCACAGATACTGTACTTGGAGCACAGCAATCACACCTGTTGCAAAGCTTTGCATAAAAAATTGTAATTACACGCCCCTGTTAAACAGGGGCTGAAAAATTGGGCCTTAGGCACACACACACACTCCTGCAGATGGCTGGCTGCCTGCCTTAGATGACAACAGGCCAGAAGAGCAGATACAGCGTAATGTGGTTTAGTGTGCTGTGTTATAGTCATAGAGCACACACACACTCCTGCAGATGGCTGGCTGGCTGCCTTAGATGACAACAGGCCAGAAGAGCAGATACAGCGTAATGTGGTTTAGTGTGCTGTGTTATAGTCACAGAGCACACACACACACACTCCTGCAGATGGCTGGCTGGCTGGCTGGCTGCCTTAGATGACAACAGGCCAGAAGAGCAGATACAGCGTAACGTGGTTTAGTGTGCTGTGTTATAGTCACAGAGCACACACACACTCCTGCAGATGGCTGGCTGGCTGGCTGCCTTAGATGACAACAGGCCAGAAGAGCAGATACAGCGTAATGTGGTTTAGTGTGCTGTGTTATAGTCACAGAGCACACACACACACACTCCTGCAGATGGCTGGCTGCCTGCCTTAGATGACACCAGGCCAGAAGAGCAGATACAGCGTAATGTGGTTTAGTGTGCTGTGTTATAGTCACAGAGCACACACACACACACTCCTGCAGATGGCTGGCTGGCTGCCTTAGGTGACAACAGGCCAGAAGAGCAGATACAGCGTAATGTGGTTTAGTGTGCTGTGTTATAGTCACAGAGCACACACACTCCTGCAGATGGCTGGCTGGCTGGCTGGCTGGCTGCCTTAGATGACAACAGACCAGAAGAGCAGATACAGCGTAACGTGGTTTAGTGTGCTGTGTTATAGTCACAGAGCACACACACACACACTCCTGCAGATGGCTGGCTGGTTGCCTTAGATGACAACAGGCCAGAAGAGCAGTTACAGCGTAATGTGGTTTAGTGTGCTGTGTTATAGTCACAGAGCACACACACTCCTGCAGATGGCTGGCTGGCTGGCTGGCTGCCTTAGATGACAACAGGCCAGAAGAGCAGATACAGCGTAATGTGGTTTAGTGTGATGTGTTATAGTCACAGAGCACACACACACACACACACACACACACACACACACACACACACACACACTCCTGCAGATGGCTGGCTGGCTGCCTTAGATGACAACAGGCCAGAAGAGCAGATATGGCGTAATGGGGTTTAGTGTGCTGTGTTATAGTCACAGAGCACACACACACACACACACACTCCTGCAGATGGCTGGCTGCCTGCCTTAGATGACACCAGGCCAGAAGAGCAGATACAGCGTAATGTGGTTTAGTGTGCTGTGTTATAGTCACAGAGCACACACACACACACTCCTGCAGATGGCTGGCTGGCTGCCTTAGGTGACAACAGGCCAGAAGAGCAGATACAGCGTAATGTGGTTTAGTGTGCTGTGTTATAGTCACAGAGCACACACACACACACACACACTCCTGCAGATGGCTGGCTGGCTGGCTGGCTGCCTTAGATGACAACAGGCCAGAAGAGCAGATACAGCGTAACGTGGTTTAGTGTGCTGTGTTATAGTCACAGAGCACACACACACACACTCCTGCAGATGGCTGGCTGGTTGCCTTAGATGACAACAGGCCAGAAGAGCAGTTACAGCGTAATGTGGTTTAGTGAGCTGTGTTATAGTCACAGAGCACACACACACACTCCTGCAGATGGCTGGCTGGCTGGCTGGCTGCCTTAGATGACAACAGGTCAGAAGAGCAGATATGGCGTAATGTGGTTTAGTGTGCTGTGTTGTAGTCACAGAGCACACACACACACTCCTGCAGATGGCTGGCTGGCTGCCTTAGATGAAAACAGGCCAAAAGAGCAGATACAGCGTAATGTGGTTTAGTGTGCTGTGTTATAGTCACAGAGCACACACACACACTCCTGCAGATGGCTGGCTGCCTTAGATGAAAACATAAATGTGGAAAACACTGCGCTACCTTTGTTGAGAACAACTCAATGTGAAAAAGCAGCTAACATACAAAACAGACAAAGTCAAAGAAATGTGGACAAAAAATGTAGCGCTAAAACATATATACTTTGTGAAAAGTGGTGAAATGAAGGAATGTATATAATAGAGTACCCACAATGAACGTGAGCATTACCAATCATATAACATAAGATATTAATGTTAATGGTGAATAACCATAAAGTGATGACATAAACTGGATCAATAATAAATGCCAATACAAAAAATATATATATGTAAAGTTCATATTGTGTAGACACTGGTAACCCCAGATGGATCCCTCGGATTGACTCAGGGGCAGAGGAAGCTGGAACCCCACAAATAAGGAACGGCTTGTCTGATGATAAGGAAAAGAATGAATACTCTTACCATAGATGTTGGATACAGCTACCGTACGGTATTTGTATCAAGCAGGCTTAAATGCTGGAACTCTTGCATCAGTGGGTGCCAGATGGAGCAGGTGGGAACCACGGCAGTCAGGAACCAAGCAGCATGCACAGCGACCAGTGAACCAAGCGGCATGCACAGCAACCAGTGAACCTCCAATTAACCAGATGATCCCACGGGAGGTGATCACACGAACCGGGGAAGTCAGGTTCGCCCCAGTAGAAGACCGATAGTGTCGAAACGCGTCGGGCCAGCTGTCTCATACTTTCCACATTGCCGACCCATTTTATATATTCATCTCAAGATTTTTATTTTATTTGATTTGTCACATATCAATGTGAATAAATTTTATCATTAATTTTTTGACCTGCACTATTGGAGTTGCCTCCATTTTTTCCCTCCTTTTTCCCCGGTTCGTGTGATCACCTCCCGTGGGATCATCTGGTTAATTGGAGGTTCACTGGTTGCTGTGCATGCCACTTGGTTCACTGGTCGCTGTGCATGCTGCTTGGTTCCTGACTGCCGTGGTTCCCACCTGCTCCATCTGGCACCCACTGATGCAAGAGTTCCAGCATTTAAGCCTGCTTGATACAAATACCGTACGGTAGCTGTATCCAACATCTATGGTAAGAGTATTCATTCTTTTCCTTATCATCAGACAAGCCGTTCCTTATTTGTGGGGTTCCAGCTTCCCCTGCCCCTGAGTCAATCCGAGGGATCCATCTGGGGTTACCAGTGTCTACACAATATGAACTTTACATATATATATTTTTGTATTGGCATTTATTATTGATCCAGTTTATGTCATCACTTTATGGTTATTCACCATTAACATTAATATCTTATGTTATATGATTGGTAATGCTCACGTTCATTGTGGGTACTCTATTATATACATTCCTTCATTTCACCACTTTTCACAAAGTATATATGTTTTAGCGCTACATTTTTTGTCCACATGAAAACAGGCCAGAAGAGCAGATACAGCGTAATGTGGTTTAGTGTGCTGTGTCATAGTCACACAGCACACACACACACACACTCCTGCAGATGGCAGCTGCTTCTCCCAAACATTGCTGCCTGATCTACAGCGATCCTGAGCATTATCCGTTAACCTGATCTGATCTTGTGTATACCCGACTTGACCTGTGACTTCCTCTGCTATCTGCCTGCCTCTGACCACGGCTTGCCTAACGACTCTGCACCTGCCTTTTCCTCTCATCCATCCGTGCCTGCCTGTTACCGACCTGGCTTGTCCTGTGACCCCGTCCCTGTCTCCTACACCTGTGCCTGTACCGACCATCTGTGTTTGACCCGGCCTATCTGACTTCCCTGTACATCTGTACTCAGAGCTACTTACCTGTTCCAGTGTGTGATCCTTGGTTCCAGCCAGTTCCTGTCTCCTGCCAAGTCTGCTGATCCAGCTACAGTATCCTCTGAAAACCTCCTGATCCCCCTCCGGCTGTTGATCCTGCCAGGCACTCATGCTACCTTGCACTCCCGGGCCACCTGTCTTCTCTATCAGGGGCCGCAAGTCAGGGACGCAAGAGAGGTCTCCATCTGCATTCCGGGCTCATCCATTAGGTATGTGACAGTAAGAAAATAACCACCCTACCTTTGGACACTATAGACAGTTTAGAACAACACTTTCAGGTTAGGTAACTACTAGGAGCGATTTCTTCACTTGAATCCAATAAAAGCCCTGGATGGGATGGCTTCACACCCTGTTTTTTTTTAAGTTCCTGGCTCTATCTTTCCCTTCATCTTAAAAACGTATAATGCCATATCACCGACCGTTGTTTTTCCATCCCAGTCATTGGAGGCGCATATCACAGTTTTACCTAAATCAAGTAAAGATGCCACTCTTTGTGAAACGAACAAGTGGCCACTGCCCCATCTATAACTGGTCTTTGCAGCAAGTAGCCCTGGAAGGGTGACATATGTCAAACAAATACAAAAATATTTCCAAGCTCAAACTTACCAACCAGTCAGCGACCACTTGACTAAGTGACCTGTCTAACAATATGCATTAAGAACAGGGGTTTAGTCGGCACACATTTACAAATACATGCGTAAGGTACATGCCCCGTCAAGGCACCTTTTTTTCTGTAGTCCCTAACTATAACTTGAGTGAGTCTCCACAATGAAAGCACATGCATTTTAATAGATAGGCAGGGGAAAGGTGGACCAGGAGGGAGTCCATCCCCCCTTAAAGGTATAGAGGCACACTTAACACCCAGCACATAGCACTATGTTAACCCCTTCCCAGCTAGTGTCATTAGTACAGTAACAGTGCATATTTTTAACACTGATCACTGTATTAGTGTCACTGTTCCCCCCAAAAAAGTGTCAGTTATTTTTAGAATGTCCACCGCAACATGGAAGTCCCACTATAAGTCACTGATCGCCGCCATTACTAATACATTTTTACCAAAAATATGTAGCAGATTACATATTGGCCTAAATTTATGAAGAAATTCTATTTTTTTTTATTGAATAGGTTTTATAGCAGAAAGTAAAAAAATATATATATATATATATATATATATATATATATATATATATATATATATATATATATATATTCGGTCTTGTTTATAGAGCGAAAAATTTAAAACGCAGAGGTGATCATTCAAATACAACCAAAATAAAGCTATAAAGCTCTATTTGTAGGAAAAAAAAGAACATGCAATTTATTTTGGTACAGCAATGCACGGCCACACAAATGTGAGTTAAAGTAACGCAGTGTCGTATATTGCAAAAATGGCCTGCTCATGAAGGGGGATAAATCTTCCGGAGGTCAAGTGGTTAATGTTGTACACATTTTGTTTCCATGTAAATTTCTAGACAGCTATGACTTGCTAAACTGCCAAAATATTCAAATGTCCCATTTTTTAAACACTGAGAATGTTCTGTATGCAGTTTATGAACAGAACATCCCAAATTATAATTTCTTTCTCATGTGATTGTCTTACTGCTTTTCCAAGTAGTTTTTATTTTATTACAACAAAGGGTTGAATTTTTAATTGACTCCCATATCTCTGAGTGTAAGGAAGTTATTAGAATGGGCTTGACTCTGTTTCTACAGAGCAGAAATTTATTTTGTCACAGTTTGTGTGATTTATTTAACTTACATAGAGAGGTTAGTAAGTTCACTGTTTGCTAGAAAGAAAAGTATTATGACCTTTTGGCTTGTGACCACCTTTGCTCTATAGTTAAGAAAAAGCATAATGCATAAGCAAATGGTAAATGTTTAAATGGTTTACTTTATTTTTTATTTAAATTTTTTTTTAAGTGAAGCAGGCTTGTCATCCATGTAGAGCATACAAAGTAAGACCCAGATAAGGCTACCCAGGTCAAAAAGTGTCTACTTAGGCAACAGAGGGTCTTAATCAGGGTTCATTCTAAAAATACTAAATTTATTGATTTCACAATTTGCACAAAATGAAATAATTCATAGTGCGACTATAGATATCTTGGCAACTTCACACGCAATACTACAAAGGTTAAAAAACTCTAAAGAGTAGTGCTATGAAAACAGACAAGACGCAGGAGAAAACACATAACAATACAAACACAAATTCAATTTCATACCACTACTCTTTAGTGTTTTTTAACCTTTGTATTTTGTATTTTTAGAATTAACCCTGATTAAGACCCTCTGTGGCCTAAGTAGCTGCTTTTTGACCCGGGTAGCCTTACCTGGGTCTTACTTTGAATGCTCTGTTTGGTTTGGCTATGGTGACAGTGCCACATATTGGTGAGTGGTATAAGTTAATTAATACCTTATTGTGGACATGCTTCTATAGGACCCGTTTTTCTCCTTCTGTTTTTGTCATTCATGTAGCAATACCAAAAGGTACATTAGCTTTCCTAGGTAAGACGAGATTCAAAAAAATATGTCTAGAATTTATGAAAATTAGAACCCTTTCACACTGGAGGCATTTTTCAAGCACTTTAGCGCTAAAAATAGCGCCTGTAAAGTGCCTGAAAAAAGCTTAATCTGCAATCACAGTGTAAAATGTGATGTCAAAAAAAGTCCTGCAAGCAGCTTCTTTGAGGCACTTTAGGAGCAGGGTATACCCTGCTCCTAAAGTGCCCCTGCCCATTGAAATCAATGAGCCCATTGAAACCAATGGGCAGCGCCGTAGAATCGCCTGCAAAGCGCCTTAGCAGCAGCACTTTGCGGGCGCTTTTAACCCTTTATTCGACCGCTAGCGCCCAAAAAAGCAGCAAAAACTATGGTAAAGCACCGCTTTACAGCCGATGTCCCTGCGCTAGCAGCGTGGAAGGGCTCTTATGATAAATTCAGAAGAATGTTTTACTCTTCAGACCTGTTTTTAGAGACCACACCCCAAGCCATTAACCAAATTAAACTCACTCAAATAAGCCTTATTCTATAGGTAAAGTAAAATAAATACTTATACTGTACATTTTGGGATAATATAATAAATTATTACTACTAAAAAAAGAATGTGGACAAAGCACACATATGAACCTGAACCTCCTTATATGGCACCATCACCAGAATAATGAAGGTGAACACATTCACATGTAATTCTAATCAACATATATTTATGATGTGAAAACAAGGTCCGTGATATCAGCCAGAGACACATCTAATGGGTACATGATTTGGCAGGTGTGAGGAAATGCTGTAAAATATAAATGCTTTCAGAAATACTGTAAATATTTTAATTATTTATTTTTAACAATTCACAAAATGCAAAAGTGAATAAACAGAAGAAACATCTAAATCAAATCAATATTTGGTGTGACTATCCTTTGGCTTCAAACCAGCCTCAATTCTTATACTTGAAAACTTTGTACAATTGCAAAAAGTCAGGGATTTCGTAGGGTTATGCCCTGTACACAGGATCGGACTTTCCGGCAGACAATCCACCGGACTTTCCAGCGGAGGTCCGCCGGACTTTCCGAACGAGTAGACTTGCCCACACACGAGCACACACAAACGGACTTCCGGCGGAGGTCCGACGGACTTTCGAAATGAACGGACTTGCCCACACACGGAGTATAGTATAATTTTGAACATGATTCCAGGTACGATGGGACAAGAGAAGGAAGTCAATCTTGCTGCTTTCATGGGCGAGATTGACACCTTGTGAGCCCCGTCGCCTGGTATGGATTTTGAGGGTAGCCCCCTACGCTGAAAAAACGTCATGGGGGTCCCCCCAAAGTCCATACCAAACCCTTATCCGAGCATGCAGCCTAGCCGGTCAGGAAAGGGATGGGGACGAGCGAGCGCTTGACATTTATAGGCATAAATGGGGCATGCTGGGGCTGTGACGCCATAAGGGGCGGGATCACCGGGTAATGTCACCCGGTGACCCCGCCCCTTATGGCGTCACAGCCCCCCTTGACATCATAATGGGTGGGGTCACCGTGTGACATCACCCGGTGACCACGCCCCATGCCTATACAAGTCGTTGCGCACGTTGCACAAGCTATTACAGCAGGAGAGAGCGTTGTGTCAACATCAGAAGAAGAGAATAAGGAAGTAGAAGGCGGTGGCGGGGCTGCGTGCTTGGATAAGGGTCTGGTATGGACTTTGGGGGGTCCCCCACGCTGTTTTTTCGGCGTAGGGGGTTTCCCTCAAAATCCATACAAGGTGATGGGGCTCGCAAGGTCTCAATCTCCCCCATGAAAGCAGCGAGATTGACTTCCTTCTCTAGTCCCGTCGTACCTCGAGCCACGTTCAAAATTAACAGACTTTACTCCGTGTGTGGGCAAGTCCGTTCCTATGGAAAGTCCGTCAGACCTGCATACAGACGGGCGGACTTCCCGACAGGAACTGGGTCCGGCGGACTTTCGGCGGAAAATTTAAAACATGTTTTAAATCTATTTCCGGCGGACTTTTGGGTAGAAAAAGTCCGCCTGAGCCCACACACGATCGGAATGTCCGCCGGACTATGGTCCACCGGAAAGTCCGATCGTGTTTACGCGGCATTAGAGTCAGGTGTATGAATAGCCAATTATACCAAGTAGGTGCCAATGATCATCAAATTCATATGTAGTTTGAAACACAGAAACAGATGTGTAGAAGCCTTAAAACTGTCAGGTGATCAGTCAGATTGCTACTAAGGTGAGGTGGTAGAAGACAGTTTCATGTCACAGGTCATACACCATGGCAAAACTAAGCAAAGCAACAAGACACAAGGTATGGTGGAAAGGCATGGAATACTCACTATTGAATGTACCTCATCCCAGATTAAATGGTAAATAGGTGAAGGGGGACAGGAAAGGGGATTATAGCGGTACCATATAGAAAAGAGAACACTCGTGATTTTTTTGTAAACAAATATACAATTACATTTATTATATAAAGTACATACAGAAAAATGACAATACACTATAAAAATATGTGGATCAGTCAGCGTGAAGCCCACTTAAAAATGGGGAAAGGGGCCTCACCGGTGGCTGAAACAACATAGACAGCCTATAATTCTGGAGATATTGATTGGGGATCTATAGAGTTGTATAGATCAGGGGTACAGTTGTGAGTTCAGATGTAAATGACCGACATGTTTCGCCAAACATTGGCTTCTTCGGGGTCAAAGAAGTAGTCTGTACCCAGTTAGATAAGTCTATTAAGTATAAAGAGATAGTAATTAATATATATATACAAAAAAGGTTAACACACATTGAGCAGTGTTCACATTGCATGTCCATATAGACTGGTCCTCCCCCACACCCCCAAAAGGCTCCCCTGAAAGAGCAAGTTCCCAGAGCGATACGCACCGTCGGGCCAAGGTTGGAACCAAATTGGTACCACAGAGATAGTCAAGTTTAAATGCTCCAAAGCGAGGGGCTGTAGGGGGTGCATATAAAACCTGGTAAAAGAAATGGTAGGT
This sequence comes from Lithobates sylvaticus, assembly GCA_028564925.1. Lineage (NCBI taxonomy): Eukaryota > Metazoa > Chordata > Amphibia > Anura > Ranidae > Lithobates > Lithobates sylvaticus. The sequence continues at coordinate 147,304,319 of CM053034.1, forward strand.
GGTGTCATAATAGTTATACTGGCTTCAATTTATTTGAATGCCATATGTGGCTATCATAGCCTAAAAAGAAAAACACTTACCAAGTAGAAATAAACCATACACATAGGGGGCGCCAAAGTGTGGATTACAATAGATGCAGAGTCTGAATAGATTGTTGATATGATATATACTGTAGCAGAGAGGAAAGGGGAGAGATAGAAGTACATTTCTAGAAGCCAGATGAATGATAACAGATCTGAATGTACTGGCTGTTTACTCACCTAAAGGGAGCAAAGAAGCTGGTAACCAAGGCGGGAAGCCATGATATGTTTAAAAGTTGATATCCGGGTTTGGAAAGCCGGTCCCTCAGCAAATATAAAGGTGTTTCTATGTGAAGGGACATTCACTGAGTAAATGCATTGCAATAATCAGTAAAGCGATAAAGTGGAAGAGAGATAGTGAACTAACCTTAGACAGCAAATAATCCAAATGTGTTGGCGCCCCTGAGTCCATCAACACAATGATGTGGACAAGCAGGATCGCTCATGATCAGGCGGCGGGCAGCGGGGCCTCCGGTGCATGCGCAGAAGCGGATGCGCCGTATCGCCTACATTTCCCATAGAGCCCATGGTGGAAGGGCGCGCAGCACACAGCGCACGCACCACTCGGGAATATAGCCATACAAAAGGCTGCTCAGAGGATGGAATATGTACTGCGGGCAAAGAGTGATGCATATCAAACGGACATGCAGCACCTATAAAGCCCCATACACACGGTCGGACTTTTTCATGGATTCTGTCCGATCGGACAAGGTTGTTGAAAAATCAGACCGTGTGTATGCACCATCGGACAGTGTTCGTCGGTTTGTCCGACGGACAAAGTCTTATCTCCTGCTGGAAATCTTTGCCGTCAACACGGTCCGATCACACCAAATCCGAGCGTGTGTACGCTTGTCCGACGGACAAAGTGCTACGCATGCTCAGAAGAAATTCTGTGACGGAAGCGCTCGGTCAGGTAAAACTACCTTTCCTAATCGACACAGCACATTCGTCACGCTGCAATGTTAAAATGTTTTTAATGCAGCGCATTCTCTTTTTCTTTACAATGCAACAAGAATGACATGTTTTAGCTGCTCCTATTCACCCGCACTTCTCACAAACTTACTTCTTTATTACTTTGCAGCATTTATACACTACATGTTTATTTTTACTCAGATCGTAAAACAATCTTTGTTATTTTTTTACCATGATTTTTTTTTTTTTTTTTTTTTTTTGGGGAATACATATTTGAAGGAGAATTTGTTTGTTTTTTGGAGGGGGGTTGTATGTCTCAACTTAGCAAAACCACATTATTAACATTTGTATTTCTTGCTTAAATTTACTAGGAGTTTGTTGGTTGTTGGTGCCCCTTGTTAATTCTACTTTAGGATTAGTGAAATGTACCTGCCTACTCAAAGAAAAACTGTCATTGTAGAAAAGTAAAACACAATAGTCAATGATTATTTCAAATCAAAAAAACATTTATTTAGGTCTCAGCAACAAACCAAAGAGGAACGCAGCCATGGTGAAACTTGGGGAATTTGCAAAGCCTTGGACACCCATGGCAACCATCATTTTACAGGCTTAAACAATTGGGGGCATGAAGAGTACCTATCTAAATAATAAGGGAGCGCAATCTGGTCCTGAAGTCCAAAACATCCGGAACTGCAGCAGATGCCATCTAGGTCCCCAGGCTCTGGTCCTACGAGAGGCTCCATCTTCTCTCAGACCAGACTGAATCCAGGTCGTCACTCTCAGGTCTTCCTTGCACGCTTCCTTCCACGCCGTGGTGCTGGTGCTGGTGGGGTGGCAGAAGGAGGAGGAGGAGGCGGAGCAAGGTCACTCTCGCAAACATGTGTGAGGGGAGTCATCTCCCCAGCCATCCCCTCATTTAGTATTTTGAGGATGACCTCCTCACACATGCTGCGTTGCCCCGCCTCCATACCCGTAAATTTACTGCCAACCAAGGAGGCAAAGGCCTCCTCGTAGGTGGGTGTGGCATAGAGGGAGGCTGAGGCATCTCTGATCAGCTGGAGCGCTGACTCTCCCACCTCCCCCATGTTTTTCGCCCTTCTGTAGGGAAGGCGGAGGGGAGAGACTTGGGAGACAGTCAGGCTCCTACGCCTACCCCCCTCTTGGCTGCCACTACCCCCTGCCTCCTCCTGACTGCCACCTTCCACAGCCACCTCCTGGCTGAGGTCTTCCTGTGTATGAAAAAGGGACATAGTTTCAGTTATTTGTTCATCAAACACACACAATTCTCATCTAGTGACTGTTGCAAAATGTTTACAAATAGAAAACCATACAATTCTCTGCCCTGCAGTTTAGATTCTTCCCAAAAATGTCTCCAACACCACTGTCTGTTGATATGTCAATCACGTTATGAACTAAGCAATTGGGGATCCTGAATTAACTGAACATCATTCATTATTCCCCAAACTGGTTACAAAACTACTATACCTGGAACAAGCTGGGCTCCTGCACATATTCCATACTGGAAGGCCCAGGTTGGTCCTCGGAAGCCTCATCAGGGGTGGCGTGCGTGGAAGGACGCGTGCAAGGAAGAGTCGAGAGTGACTTCCTGACAGTAGCCTGGTCTTTGAGAAAGTGGAGCCTCTCATAGTACCAGAGCGTGGGGACATGGACATCAGCTGCTGCAGCTCCAGATGCTAGGGACTTCCGGACCTTATTGCGCTCCCGGAAATAGGTACTCTTCATGTTGTTGATCTTCACTTTTAAGTTTGCCACGGTTGCCATGGGCAGGGTAGGCTTTACAAATGCCACAAGTTTCAGCAGGGCTGCGTACCTCTTTGGTCTGTTGCTATAATCCCTGTGTTTCGCCTGCCATAAGAGGGGGAATTGCCGGTATTTATCAATGAAGAGGGGTAGAAAGCTCACGTTGTAGAAGGCCTCCATCACCTCTGCAAGACACAACGCCACACCAAACAATATAAATAATGTCAGCCTAAACTCTCCTAATCTTCTCCATAAAGAAGCCTCAAGTTCTAATCAGTCTAGGCTAGTTATGTACCAACGTCAAATTGTACCTTCGTTTGTAGCGATCGTCTCGTGCGTGAGCTTTCTCTCCCCTCGTCTCCCAGATCGTGGCTACGACACAGGCGTGTGACATTTTATATACAGTGCGCATGCGTCAAACTCCGCCCGCCCCTGACGATCTTTCTCGTCTATTCCCCACCCCTTCTCTTTACGGCGCAGTGGGGAGAGCACATGGCGGGGACACAGCAGGTGCGCCCCAAATATCCCCCCAACGAGGAGGAGGACGAGAAAAGTCCGGAGGCAGAAACGTCCCGATCCCGGAGCCTGAAATTCAAGGCCTCAAATATGTCATTTGGAGAAATGTTGGAGATGGTGGACATATTAAAGAGGAGCGACTATGATGGGAAGTATGGGCCTTACCTCAACCCCAATGTCCGCAAGGCCAAGATCATGTCTAAAGTTGTGAGAAGGCTGTACAATAATTTTGGGGTACAACGATCCAAGGAGCAACTGAGGAAACGCTGGTCAGACCTGAAACTGAGGGAGGCCGATCAGTACAGAAAGATCAAGCGAATTCTTCAAAAAAGTAAGTAGTTGTGTTTTGTGTTTGATTTCTTGCTTGCATACTGCTCCATGTGGTTTGATTTTTACAAAGTTGTACATTCCAAAATGGCCACTTTCATGTTCGTCTGTGCATTCGATCGTACTCAGCCTCGATCTTTCTGCCACTGTCATGGTCGTGTGTGTGTCCATTCGATCGTACGCAACCTCGAAGGTTCGGCCACTTATAATACGTGGTTTGGTGTTTTTTTTGGAGAAAGGAAGTTTGTTCTCACTAGAAATGTCATCAAGAATGTAAAGCCAATTTATTCAATGTAAAGGAGAGGTCACCCAGTAGCTGTTTACCCATCTGGACTCTAGAGCACTAGTGCTGGGACACCCAAACCCCCTTTTTATTAGGCTTTTCCACACATGTGCTCCAGTGGATACTAGAGGGGTGTCTCCATCACACAAACTTCTACCAAAAAGCTAGTCAGTTTAGCACCTTTACAAAGTGACTACATTCATGTTGTTGGCATTTGTAACTGGCCAAACTAAAATAGTGTCCGTCACTTTCAAGCAATGTTTGTCATTTCCTATTTCTGCCCTCAATAGATAGTCTTGCTAAATCTTCCTTTTGTACATTCTCATAGGGGAGCGAAAACTTGGGCCGTCTGCGGAAACCCCCAAACCAACACCTCCCAAAAAAGGGGAAAGAGCAGAAGCAGAGGAGGAGGAGGAGGAGGAAGGAGAGATCATCGAACTTGGAGAAATTGTCACCACAACAGGTGAGTGTGGGAGAACCCAGCTACTGGTAAGCTAATCCATGTATGGCTGCCTCATTTCCAACACCCCATTTTTGTTTGTTTGTTGTTTTTAGGTGACGTGGATGTTGAGGAAGAAAAATCGCACTTTACCACAGAGAGTGCCCACGTACTCATCGGGGAGATAATGGTCTGCAATAGAGATCTAGATTACATAAAGCAAAACATCAATGATGTTCAACAAAAATTGAAGAACATCATTGATGTTTTAGGAAAAATATGAAAACGCACCAAGTAATTAACACACATTTGTGCCAGCTTCTGAACACATTTGCAACTTAAAAACTGTGTGAAATTTGGAACATGCACACATTGTGTCCACATGTGCTAGCTCCCATCATGGTGGATGAATGGCAACATTTTTTTGGGGGTGCAAACACTTTACGAACTACGAAAGTGGTTGTGGTGAAGGGGTTGCACCCCAAAAAAACGTCCATTCATCCCCATGATGGAAAATGGCACTTTTGAAGCTTCTACCCAAATTGTGTGCATGTTCTAAATTTCCACTTTCCGGGGGTGACCCCCCCATGTGATGAAGGCAAGATCAAACACACTTTGAACATATAGTCATGTCTGATCTTGTCTTCACTTTACAAAGTTGAATTTTCCTAGTTCATATAGTTCATAGGTTCTGTTTTGCTCCATGCCTGGTTTTACCAATTGCGGAATGTTTGTAAACAATGTTGGAAATAACCAAGATGTTGTCAGTTTTGGCGTGAAGATTGTAAACGCACTTGTGAATGTTTTCCTAGTAAACTTTTTTATTTTTCTAAATGTGTGGCTTCCTTATTTAAAAAACACAATGCATTATGTATGTAAAATGGAAAGGATATGGGGGGCAATGGGTGTTATTTACTAAAGGCAAATCCACTTTGCACTGCAATTGTCTTGGCCAGGGAACTTTTTCAATGCACTTGTAGAGCATAGCGGATTTGACTTATGTAAATGACACCCACAGTGCTTTGTACGAAAACACGGAGCACAGCATTTTTGAGAATACACACATGTCAGACCTGGTGATGAAAAGGAGTATTTTGGGTGTCAGTTATGCAGTACAAACCTTCTCTAGACCAAAGATTAGGAAGCAAACACACAACATGAGAATAATCTTTTTGGGAAGAAGAGACTGTTACCTCCTTTTGCCCAGAAAGTGCATTCCCACTGTTGAAGGCAAAGGGAAAAAATGTCAAGGTAAAATAAGCTAAAAAGAAGACTGAAATGACAAGAAATCATAGGTTGGTTAAAATATCAGATTTATTAAAAAATGCCTCTCACACATCGTCAGGCAGAGCAATGGCCCCCCTACCCACAAAGTACTCCATATATTGCTCGCGGACCACGCGGGCATTTAGAGGGGGCAAGCCTGGACGTGCCACTTGAAGGGCTGTGAGGTCCGCATTTGGAGGGCCCTCCACATCTGGGCCAACGGGCACCACATAGTTCCTGTTATGTCTTTTGAGGAAGTTGTGCAATATGCAACAGGCAAGAACTATGTGGTTCAGTTTGTATTCCGCCAAGTTAAATGCCGTCAGGAACAGGCGGAAGCGGCTGGCCAGGATGCCAAAAGTGTTCTCCACCACTCTTCTGGCTCTGGACAGCCTGTAGTTGAAGACCCTCTGGTCCGGGGTGAGGGTCCTCATCGGGAACGGCCTCATCACATGGGGAGTCAACGCAAACGCTTCATCTGCGACAAAGACGAAGGGGAGTCCTTCGGCATTCTCCTCTGGAGGTGGCAAGCACAGACTGCCACTTTGGAGACGCCAGTAGAACTCCGTGTGCGTAATGGCACCACCATCCGAGATCCGGCCGTTCATCCCCACGTCCACATACATAAACTCGTATGTTGCCGACACCACCGCCAACATCACTACACTATTAAACCCTTTATAATTATAATAGTGGGACCCCGAGTTGGGCGGTGGGATGATGCGGACGTGTTTCCCATCAATTGCCCCTCCGCAGTTAGGAAAGTCCCAACGGCTGGCAAAGTGGGAGGCCACAGTCTGCCATTCCTGTGGCGTGGAAGGGAACTGTGGAGTGAAACCAGAAAAAAAAATTAGTCACTTTGCACTTAAACATTGCAAGCAGATTAGACAATCAACATCTTGGAACAAGAGCATTGTATAAAATTGGAGGCTGGAAAGTATTTGCACAGAAAAGTAGAGGCTCCCCTTCACAGATTACTCACCCCCCATCAATCCCCCCACTTCTGATGGGCCATTGGCAATAACTAGGGTTTTGGGGGGGGGGGGGGGACAGGTAACCCTCTGCACTTCATTGATTGGCAAATGGCTCAATAATGTGTGCTAGTTTGGCCAGACCCTCTGTACTTAACACTATTGGCAGCCCCCAGGAAAGATAAAATAACATTTCAACCCCCCCCACCCCAAAAAAAGGCAGGCACATTGTGACATTCTGAACTTACCAAGCAAGCTAATAGGAGGGAAAGAAGACAAAAAATTAGGAAATGGAATGTATGGAGGCAGCCCCTTGCACTACATGCTTTGCTGAATTCATCCCTAAAGATGCCCACTATAAAGAGGTAGGTATATAGTGTGTATGGACCTTGGAAAAGCCAGCAGATAAAGGATTGGTACCATCTGACAGAGCAGTTGGGGGAGGGGGTTCCTAATGAGTTTGCCCCCCCCCACCAAAAAAAAAAAATTCTAAAGGGGCTCTACATGAAGTAAACCACACAGCAAACATTTGTGCATATTTTAGGGGGTGTTTGGGGGCAAACAATACTATGCAGCAGACAAAATACATTGCTTAAGTGACTAGGCCATAGGTGTCTATTGGGGCAGAAGAGCATGCTGGTGAGGTAAGTGAAGGGAAAAATGCATGAAGGAGAAAAGGGGCACAGCATATTAGAACATATTGCAATCATGGTAATTAGGGAAGGAGGTCAAAAATAGAAGACATTAGCAAACAGAGCATACATAGAAGGGAATAGTAAAGTATAAATGTTACCTTAATATAGTCCTCCTGCAGGACCTGGATGATGGCAGAACAGGTCTCTGGAATAATGATTCCCAGGGCCTGGGGAGAGATACCTGAAGAGAACTTCAAATCCTGAAGACTTCTCCCTGTCGCCAAGTACCTCAACGTGGCAACAAGCCTCTGCTCCGGAGTAATGGCTTGTCTCATGCAGGTATCCTGCCGGCTGATAAAGGGGGTCAGCAAAGCCAAAAGACGGTGAAAATCGGGGTCCGTCATCCGGAGAAAGTTCCTGAAATCATCAGGATTATTCTCCCGGATCTCACGAAGCAAAGGCATGTGCGAGAATTGGTCACGCTGAAGCAACCAATTCTTGGTCCACATACTCCTCGTCACTCTGTTCATGGACGGGTCTTGGGTCAAAGCTAAAAGCCCGACACCAATTCCGCGTACAGCACGAACTCGGCGACGAGTACGCACGGGAAACATCGCTCACAAGGTCACAAAAGGTCGGCTGGTCAGAACGGACAAACAGAAAGCACCGATAAACAGCAAGGCCTGAAAGAACGAAATGAATACCAGCAACGAGCAGACAATAAGCAGTGCAAATCAAAGCGTCCTATATCAAGATATAGGCCGCAATGACCAACAAATGCGAACTGACTACACGCACTAATAAACAGATACGCACGACAAGCACAAACTGAAGAGCAGTAACGATCTGAGTCAGAAAACTGAGAAGCGCGAATCTTAAGTCAACTTCGACTAACTCTCGATAAACACGGGATCAGCAGAAGGAGCCCAACGGGTGCATGACGTGGTGCTGAACTTCCCTTTTGTAATCTCGTGGACGACGACTTACGTCACGACGTTCTTGCAGACCGGATATTCCGACAACGTAGTCCGACCGTGTGTACGCAACACCAACATCGGACAAAGTACGACGGACAAAATCCGACCGACCTGGTCCGCGGATTGTCCGACCATGTGTATGGGGCTTAACAGTGATAAAACCGGAGGTTATACCCTGTTTAGCAGAAAGGAATCGAAAAAAGAGGCTATTAGATTACTAGGTGAAGGGAAGTAATGGGGAATTGTGGCTATAAACGGAGGCAGAAAGGGTTGGATAGAAAACCAACCCTTGGGTGCCCATACAGACCCAATGCTAGGGGGCAGTGACAGGACATCAGGATGTACCGGGGTAAATATATTTGGAAAAAGATGGCGCGGCTTTGCGCATCGCAAATGAGATGCTCTAATAAAAAAGGGGGGAATCCTTAAGGGGAGAGAGGGGGATAAGAGCCAGTCAGGACCCCAAGACATCCCCAAAAATGTTGGGGTCTTTAAGTGACAGGCAGGGAACAGTGCCCAATGGGGCCAACAGTGACGATACATAATATGTTCAATATTTTGCATAAATCAGACATGGTTGGAAAGAAAATAGGACCAAGAAGAAAAAATATTATATACTAAACAACATAATAATAACAATAGCATATCAAATTTGAATAATTTTTGTTACAGTTTATATGGTTAAAGAGCAAAAATATATTTACATACAATGTTTATTAATATAGAACTGCCCCACAAGAGAATAAAAAAGTGGTGGGGTTAACCCTATACCCGGGAGGTCCAGAAGGCTAACTCCAACCAATGGCGTGAGCACAAGCAGCGATGAACAAAGGGGTCCAAATGAGAAACAAACACAGATATAAGATACATAATGAGAGTAAATCATTATGCCATTAAATAATTTTGAATATCCAGCAATACTTTATGAGAATAGTCTGAAACAGTTTCAGTGTTTACAAAAATGGTTTGAAACTAATATGCTCATTCAAGCCTGGAAAATGGACGGCATTAAGGTTATGTATCCATTTGGTCTCAAGTTGTAGAAGTTTTTTCGTCTATCCCTCCTCCTCTAATGTGCGTTTCAACATGCTCAAGTGCAGAGAAACAAATACATTGGGGATCGAAGTTGTGTACCAAGCCAACGGTGAGGCCCCTTTCTATTAGTGCCAGCCACCTGTGAGGCCCCTTTCCCATACCGAAGATGGCGATAGCTGCACCCGAGAGCCGATCGACAGATCGGCTTTCGGGTGCCGACATCGCGGGTGCGCTGGACAGATGAGTGTTCATATTTTAAAAGTCAGCAGCTGCAGTATTTGTAGCTGCTGACTTTTAAAAAAAAAAAAATTTCGCCGGACTCCCTCTTCAATTGTGTTCTTTTGGTCCCATTTTTGGGCTGAGAATGATTTGTTTAATGAATCTAGGGATGGTACTCATAGAAATGATGTATCTCGTGATTGATATAAACCCATCTATTCTTGGTAAGGCAGCTAATCCTTTATCGCTCTTTTCAAAAGTTAAAAACATGCCATAGCGGAACATACATTTTTAGTTATGGTAAAAAATTGTGTTCATTTAGTAGAAGGAATTAAAAGTTACTGGAACTTTTGTAAGAAGCAAAAATCATCCCATGCACACAACCACACTATCCCTTAGTAGGCATCTGAAACCATTAGATAAATATAAACAGTTAAAACTTGCTCAATGGAAGGCAGTATCCACTTCCTAGCCTGCACAATGCTGGGACAGATTTTATTAAGTGGAGACTGTATCTGGCCTAGTAATGGCAGTATGTCTAGTGAATGCTTAGACCCGAAGATAGGGACTAGATAGAGTGGCTGTTATTGTCTTTGACCAGATCCCATTTCCAACTTTCCACATGCATTGTAACTCTGCAGATGATAACGCTCCAGGCAAGCTAGACAGTGTAACCTATCTCTTCATGCGGACAGAGGTACCTACTAAGTCTAGTTTTTGGCTGGGGAGCCTGGTGGCAACATTTTCATTTGAAAGTATGCATATCATTTTAAGCCACTACTGGGTAAAGAACACCACATTAAAACCCTTAGAGCCTAAACAGTGGCAGTGATCACAGCATTACCAGTTGTTAAGGATTGGATATCAATCATAACCACTTACTATACCACACCAATACATTCAGGCCATGTTTCATTGGCATTTTCAGCGTGGCATGCTACATGTGCCACAAGATAATTTGTTTTGATTTTAGGTTTGGAGCTGGCTCATAGGTTTAGGACAAATTTGTTGGTCCCTGCCCTAGCCACAAGGAATCAGATTCTCACATTAATTTCCACATGTCAATAAACCCACTTTGGAATGCAATATATTTTTGGATGGATAAACACAAAGCTCTATAACACTGTGTGACACTAGTCTGACTTGCACAACACAAACAGAATATTTTCACAGTGAGACAGTAAACAAGTGGAATGTGCTGCCAAAGGATGTGGGGTGGATGGACACATAAGATATTTTTAAGAAGTCCTGGTATTTTTAGTTATTTATTTATTTTTTTAGAACAGGAAGGTATCCAAAACTCTAACCACTTTAACTATATATAGGATAATGTTAACCAGAAAGAGAGCTAAGTTATTTAAAGAATAATACTGAATTTAGTTTCCCAAGCTGGGACAAATTAGAGCTGGCTATAAGAAGGTTCATGTTTCTTTTATCCTGGATGAATAATCATATGTAAGAGAAAAATTCTAGTTTTGACTTTTTTCAAGTTTAACAGCGTGGAAACTGTGCAACATGATTATATTATAGAAAAGCAAGATGGTAGTGCTCGTCATAGGGCTAAAAACGTTATTGTTATTGTAAACTTAGGTAGCAAACTGGAACTCTATTTATATGTATATACAGTATATTAATTCCCCAGGGGGATACAAAAAATCTGACACGTACCTTGGGTTTCTCTAAAACAGGAAAACAGGAAGACCTCATTCATACTAACAGTGACATACATGTATTTACATATATTTTTAGGACATGTCTAAACACATAAAAAATGCATTTAATAATTAAAAGAGAAGTAAAGTCAAACAAAAGACCGGGCCCAGACAGGTACACAGCAATGCATTATAAGAAAGATTGGACTTACAGCCCCACCTTTGGTAGAAGCTTGAAACGACTTAAGACACGGACACCACTTTCGTTCAGAATCCCTCTTAGCATTGGTTTGCATGATCCCAAAACCCCACACGTTGATACTAATTAGGTGAATTTCTGTCAGATATTTTTGCTAAAGGTTGATATTAAATTACTGGGACATGCCGGGACCTGTTTTTGGGGCTGCTCAGAACCAGGCATTTATGCACATATGATGGACTTGCCCAAATGTCCAGGCCTTAGGAATATGCTACACATACTTTTTGTGGTTGATATTTCGATGGTACCAGGTGTGTTGTTGCTTAATCTGCAACCAGATGGACTCTCTCAATGCCAATTTAGGCCAATGATCTGTATACTCAGAGCCAACAAGAAAATTATAGCCAGAGCATGGCTGACAAACACTCTCTCTGAAAATGGTAAAATCGAAGCTCCTCCTCTCCTCTCTCACAACTCCTGCACCACCTGACCCCCCCCCCCTTCTCTTCTACTTCTCTCCTCCTTCTTCTTTATCTTCCTATTCACTTTTGTTTCTCTCTCACCTGGTAATAGCACATCAGTTGACACTGTGCAAGGGTCCTGCAGTCATACACCGATCATTCTTTCTTGCATTATGCTGTCTACACCTGTCAGTGCCTGACCACTATTGTATCATTAATTGCCCTGCATGCCTTGTTCAGGTTTTACACATCTTGCATTGCCTTATTATGTGCTATTTTGTGAAAACAATACATTTTATTGAACAGAAAGAAAAAGCACTTGATGCTCCAAGTTGGCACTTGCTCCTAACTGAGGTCCAACTTATATCAAGAACCAATAAGAGTGGTTCCTAATCATGTGACCAGTATGTCAGTCCTGGCAGAGTGATCACATGCAGTCTGGAGGCTTCACTGACAAAAAATAAAGCCTACAGATGAACACTGCCACCTTCAGACTGTAGTGTTCCTCTATGGTGCCATTTATTAATAGTGTAACTGTCAGAATCAATTGCACTAATAAAAATAATAAATTAATTAAACAGTGGAAAGAATCACAGTTTTTGTTCTAAAAATATATAAAAATAGTTTAGACATGCAAATTAGCCACAGAGTTATTGCTAACCTAATTGACACACGCTGTTTTTTGCTAAATTTGGCGTGGGCATTCAGAAATCAATGACCTCTGATCAGAAAAGAATTAGAAAAGTGGCAGCAGTCTTTTTATCCCGTATTGTTCTCATATGAACAGTAGTAAAATGAATATCTAAGATAAAGCAATGTTACAGATATCATTTTAAATAGATTTAGTAATTGTCAATATTGCAACACTGAACATTGTTTCTTTTGCAACACAAAACATTGTCTCAGTAGGAGATTTCACTTTTCTTATTGTATTGTCCCTTTAATGCGCACCATAGGGAGTAATAATACATTCTGAATGCTGCATATAAAACATAATAGTCATACCAGTATGCATTTGATCACATTACAGAGCAGGGCAAAATCAATGAGATCCACATGTGAACTTACATTATGTCAGCATACTGTAGCAAAAATAAAAATGTGAGAAAAATGTTGGACAGAGACAAGCCAGTCCTGCTGGCAAGAGCACTAAGCAACAGGATGTAGCGTGTCTACATGCAAGAGTGTCTGGGGTCTGGGTTGTACTGTACCAATGCTACAATCCAACATGAAGACAGGGCAAAGTAACATTTAAACATAAATAATAAGGGAAACTCGCACTCAGTATGTCAGAGAAATTGTAGCACCTGACCGTGTTTGAATACCGGACATATACAGAAAAATTATACAGCAAAAAAGGTATCCCACAAATAAATAAATATGTCTCAAAAATTCAGTTAATATAGAAAATGTAATAACTATAAATAAATAAAAATAGTCCACAATTTATGTACAGAATATAGAAAGTCCCTACTCCAGCAGCACCGTTGCCTCGTGAAATAATGCTCACAGTGCCAATCTATTAAATTAATGCTCCAGTGGTCAGGTGCTGCCCTTTATGCACACAGCCTATTACTGGACACAGAAATCTCAACAAAGGGAGATCAACTGCATTTTAATTGTAACCGATCAGAAACTCCACTGGCTGGCTCCAATGCTTGTATAACTACAGAGATGTCCAGACCAGGCACTCTGTACTAGATCTCACCTCCAGCCACACACCACATAGCTTTTAGATGATAAAACACAGGAGAAGCCTCCTTGTGTAATACATTACAAAATTAGTTCAATAAAAAAGATATTGCACTTACATAGCAAACAGTAATATGAACACTCCAAAGCACCACCAGCGTGCATGATGACATCACAGAAACAGCTCCACCCAACGCGTTTCCTTTGAACAGGCATCAGCAGGAAAGGTGGCTAGTCTGGGACTTCAGATGCATTACTTAAATAGCAGCTGCAAGCCCAGAGCAGACCACTAACCACCAATGAAAACAACATTAATAACAACATATAAACTCCTCAAAACTGAATCAAAGGCTTATAGGAGAAAAACGCCATTGAATAAATGCTCCTAAATAAAGATTAAACTAAATCACTTAAAAATAATAATATACCATAATAGGGAGACTAAACACCCCCTAGTGGTGATTCTACAAAAAGGCTGTTTGTATAAAAACTAATATAATATAATATAAAAAAAGATACTGACAGTACTAGAGATCAACTGTTATCAATATAACAGTTTATATCCCAATCTACGTTTAATTCAAAAGGTCCAAACGCTTTAAGATAAAATACTCAGTGGGTTTTCCTGCTATGATTTTTGTTTTTATAAATCACTACCTTGCCAATAGGGAGCTAAATTTTTTGAATCATATCAGTAGCAAAGAGGAGGGATTCTTGTTCTCTGTTCTGTCCCTGCTACGCGTTTCCCTGTGTGTAGCTTGACATGCAGCTAAACCCTCTTATTCTGCAATGAGCCAGACTGAGTGTCATTTTGAAGCCTTATTAACAAAACAGGGTGGGTGAAACTGTTGAGAAAAAACAAATACAGATACATATAATCAGTATATGAAGTATACAGAAATACAATGAATAAGATAGGCTGTAGATGGCGATAAGCAGTTCTCACCAGCAATGCTGCATTTAGGGGATGCAAGCGTATGCAGGTTATAGTCCAACATGTTCAATGATAACTGGTTCCTTCTTTCAGTCTCTAAGATGGAGTCTGAGTTCCCAGGATGCACCTGTTTCTCTTCCTTAGACTAAAGAATGATGGGAACATTTGTGAACAGTTTCTAGTTTGTGCAAAAACAGTAAATTTACCACTGGCTACATCTTGTGGTCAAATCAGATATTGCAGGCAAACAATTTTATTAATATCCTGCTGGAGGCATGTTATGGCCTTAAGATGACATGCAGCGACAGCCCTTGTAGTATGGCCTGCAGGGTTATGGTCAGTAGATACATAGTACCATTGTGTTGGACAGGTGGATCTCCTAATCCTTAGCACTCTGTTGTTGACATAAACACAGAACTGTCTAGTTTGGTTATAGATGTAGCCTAAAACCACCTTGCTGTCAGTGTAGAAATCAGCATCTTTACGGTCAATGTCCATTTCTGATGCAATAAGTTCAGCTAGCTCAACAGCTGATACTGCAGCACAGAGTTCTAGTCTAGATATGGTGTGCTCAGGGTGTGGAGCCAGTTTTACTTTGTCCATGACAAATCTTACGTGGTGTTGTGCTGTAACATCTACAGTATCCTTCATGCTGATGTAACACAAATATGCGGCTTGAAGGTGTTGGACTGGGTTGATGCTTGCCGCTGCAGGCATCACCCCTGTACTGTTTTTTTAGAGCAGGTGTTTGGCTGTCATCCCAAGCAGCGGGAGGAGACGTGGCCCCCCCCCCCCCCCCCCCCCCCCAACTGCTTTCCCTGGCTCGTCCTGGCTCTTCCGTCCCATCAGGAGGCCTGAGCGACTAGCTGCTGGCTGGAGACCCGAACATAGCCGGAATTGGCTTAGATTGGGTATGGGATCTAGTAACCCAGAAGCGATGTCATGACATCACTTACAGTTTACTGAAGACTTAAAGGCGCCAAATTTAATAAAATAACAGTATTCAAAACTGCCAAAGTTGGGCATTTTGAATGCTTTTAAGTGCAAATGAGGGATTTGGGGTCCTATAGAGTATCTGTCACTGCCTATTACTGTCACAAAGAATGTTTACATTCCTTGTGACAGCAATAAAAGTGATCAGGGACAGTGTAAAAATAAAATAAAATAAATAAGATTTTTTTTTTAAGTTCCCCATCCCTCCATGCACATACGCAGAAGCGAATGCATATGTGAGTCGCAATCGTTAGGGCGAGAGCAATAATTTCAGCACAAGACCTTCTCTGTAACTCTAAACTTATAACTCTGATCTCACCCAACTTCCTGGGGTGGTATACGCCAAATATTAAAAATGGAAAAAGTGTAGTGCTCAAAGTGTCTCTGTACAGTAACAATACAATAATTGGAATTTAGTGTACATATGTTAATGTCCAGAATTTAATGTGAAAATTAAATTTGTGAATAGTATATAAATGGTGTGACCAGTCAGATCACCTATCTCCAAATGGTGCATCTATGTGAAATAATATATATTACCAAACCTAAAAAGGTTATATCAAGAAATAATGGTGTACAACACAATGTGAAACGAGAAGCATTCAATAAACGAAAATTGTGGCAGGACAAAACCAATCGTAACACCACAGTATATGTAAACTTGTAGAGGAGTTACAAGATGGTTGTATGGGTAAAACCCTATATATATTCTAGCGTAGAAGTATATAAAGAACTATATGTGGAAAGTATACATGTCCAATAACACAATATGTTCCCAAGAAATTAATTAAAATCACATACAGCTGTAAAACGACCATGGAGAGCTATAACAATGATTATATCATAATCTCACTATGGAGACATGACTGTCCATATTAACTAGAGAGTTTGTATATATCAAACGAATGTACAAATCTCCACAAGTGATCAAGTAAAATTCAAATGCTGTGTCCTCTCTCATTCGGACGACATCTTGAACTCTAAGATGTATGAATAATCAGGTGCGCTTACCATGTAAGGTGGACCCGCTAACCGATGGTGAGGGGTCAAGCAGGCATAAATAGGCCACCTTGCGGTGCCTGTAAGGAGGACCGATCGGAAGTGTTGAAGACTGGACTAGGTCGAGCCGCTGCCTTAGTCAGTACTCACCGAACTCGCAGCAATTCCAATATTAGAACTTGGCAGACACCGTCAATCAATCACAGCTTGGTCCTCAATGCATTAGAGGCATGGAATAAAACAAAAAGAAAGAAGAGGGCCTCCTCATAGTGTAGAAAATCCTGTGAAAGGATTGCTTTTAATTTGAGGAGTATATAAACTTCCAACATTAATTTTCATAAAAAGATGCTTTCCATAAAAATTCCATAAAAATATTTAAAAAGTAAAAAAACGCAGTAAGGCAGTAGGACTGGAGTATTCACCCGACGCGTTTTATCTGCTAAGACTTCTGCTGGGGTATGCAGACGAAACGCGTCCATTACATCCCTTCATCAGCACTTCACTTCATTACTCTACGTCATTTTCTCCTGCACTCACTCATTCATGTTCTCACACAGGTTTCCCCTTAAGGGTTTGCCAGTTTACAATATTTACACACACCCACTCTGGATGCGTCTGTGGCGGCTGTTATCGTTTCCGCGGAGTGCTTTGGCCGGTTGGGACCTTGTTCAGCGATCGTCTGGCGATGCTTGGTGCTGCTCCTCTGGTGCGCTGATGCAGATGTGAGTGTGACGCTTGACCCTCATAAAATCTAATTTTTCAATTTCAATATCCTAACTTAAATAGAAATCAATATAACAAAAAACAAATATATATATCTATTTTTTTCTCCTCCTTTATATAGATTAATTTCATGGCTACAGCTCCTGATGAGCGGCTACAAGGCCGCAAAACGCGTTGAGCCTCTATTACATTTTCTGAATCACTTCAACCTTGGAATATCAAGATATATGTTTTTAACAATTGGATAAAATTTACAAATTTATGTATTAATGGTCACTATTTTTTTCTTCTTAAAATGTTTGAATACGGTATTATATATATGTCATGTCGATCGCAGGTTCATTGTGCAGAGGTTGTTTATGCCCAATATGTTTTTAGAGGCTTGCCCAAATCATTTAACAATGGATTCTGGATTCATTAGACATGAATAAAATATTATTTTCCAAGTCGCTTGACCATTTTTTTACTTCAATGTGCTTAATTTAAAGTCCCACCTTTGGATGTATGGGATTGTATACACAAATTTGTAATTGATTGTAATAGAATGTTTATTGTTGCTGTAAGTGTTAAAAATTCAATAAAAATATTTGGTTAAAAAAAAAAAATAATAAAGTCCCACCTTTCCCTATTTTTATACCTAATCCATTATGTCCAAAAGTTTGTCCTCAATAGACATTGCCATCTGATTGTCCTCTTTTGTTCTTTGAAAGACACTGCACCCTAATTGGTCTTGGTCACTGTCACAGACAAGGTTGTCACTAGAGGGGCCTATTATGGACAAGGCAAGTGTCACGAATCGGGTATGACGGGGAACAGGAGGTGGATCCCCTATGCCAATGAGGCGATAGCACGGGTTGTATTGGAGGACCGGTTCTAATGTTGCTACTGGTTTTCACCAGAGCCCGCCGCAAGGAGGGATGGACTTGCAGCGGCGGTAGCAACCAGGTCGTGTCTTCCAATAGCAACTCGACCCCACTGACAGCTGAGACAGGCGCGGTACACAAGGATTAGGCAGAGGCAAGGTCAAACGTAGCAAAAGGTCAGGGCAGGTGGCAAAGGTTCGTAGTCAGGGGCAACGGCAGAGATCTGGATACACAGTAGGAGCAAAACACAAGAACGCTTTCACTGGGCACTATAGGCAACACAAGACCCGGCGGGGCAGGAAGGGGGAGTGTATATTTAAAGGGTGCAGGTGTGTGGTAATTTGGGCCAGGCACCAATCAATTGTGCGCTGGCCCTTTAAGAATGACAGTAGTGTGCGCGCGCGCCTGGGGAGCGGGGGCGCGCGCGCCAGAGAAATCCGGAGAGGAGAGGCGAGGAGAGTGGGATGCGATCCCCGGGCGGACCGTGGCCGCCACGAGGATCGCATCTTGGACACCGAGCTGCGCCTGCGGTCGGCGGAGTCGACCAGGGTGCTGCAGACCCGAGGACGCCGTGGGCGCTCGGCGTTACAGTACCCCCCTTGGGTCTCCCCCTCTTCTTGGGTCTCCCCCTTCTCCTGGAGCCCAAGAACCTGAGGATGAGATCCTTGTCTATGATGTTACCCTCAGGTTCCCAGGACCTCTCCTCAGGACCACAATTCTCCCAATCAACAAGAAAGAACCGCTTACCCCGGATGGTTCTAGAGGCGAGGATCTCTTTAACGGAGAAGATGTTGGAGGAGTCGGTGACAGGAGCAGGAGCGGAGACCTTGGGGGAAAAGTGATTAAGAACAAAGGGTTTGAGGAGGGAAACATGGAAAGAGTTGGGGATGCGGAGAGAAGGGGGAAGATGTAGTTTGTAGGACACGGAATTGATCCGAGCCTTGACCTTGAAAGGACCGAGGTAGCGGGGCCCCAACTTGTAACTGGGGATGCGGAACCTGATGTACCTGGAGGAGAGCCACACCCTATCACCAGGGGAGAAGACAGGAGGAGGTCTTCTTTTACAGTCAGCATGTTTCTTCATGCGAGAAGAGGCTAGGGCAAGCGACTTTTGGGTCTCTTTCCAGATGGACAACAGCTCTTGGGTGACTTCGTCTACAGCGGGGACTCCAGAAGAAGTGGGGATGGGAAGGGGGGATGAGGATGACGGCCGTAAACCACAAAGAAGGGTGATTTAGAGGAGGACTCAGATTCTTTCAGGTTGTAAAAAAATTCGGCCCAGGTCAGGAGGTCAGCCCAGTCGTCTTGACGAGCAGAAACAAAGTGTCGCAGGTAGGCCCCAAGGATTTGGTTGACTCTCTCCACTTGTCCATTGGACTGTGGATGATAGGCAAAGGAGAAGTCCAGTTTGACTTTCAATTGACTGCAGAGAGCTCTCCAAAACTTAGATACAAACTGGACGCCTCTATCCGAGACGATGTGAGATGGAAGTCCATGAAGACGAAAAATCTGGAGGAAAAAATGTTTAGCAAGTATAGGTGCAGAAGGGAGACCTGGAAGTGGGACAAAGTGTGCCATTTTGGAGAAACGATCCACGACCACCCATATGGTAGTGTGGCCGTGGGAAGGAGGAAGATCCGTGATGAAGTCCATAGCTATGTGGACCCAAGGTCGTTCAGGCACAGGCAGAGGGTGAAGAAGGCCAGCAGGCTTTTGATGAGGGGTCTTGTCTCGAGCACATATAGTACAGGCCTGTACGAAGTCCGTCACATCCTTTTTTAAGGAGGGCCACCAGTAATACCTGGAAATCAGTTGGAAGGATTTCTTGATTCCAGGATGACCAGCGAGATGAGAGGAGTGACCCCATTTGAGGATCTGAAGACGAAGACGTGGAGGGACCAAGGTTTTCCCAGGAGGAACTTGCAGCAAGGAGGCAGGAGCAGAAGAGATCAGACACTCAGGGGGTACAATGTATTGTACAGGAGACTCGGAGAAGAATCGGTGGAACGTGATAGGGCGTCAGCCCTGACATTCTTGTCTGCAGGACGGAAATGGATCTCGAAGTCGAAGCGGGCAAAAAACAACGACCACCTAGCTTGGCGTGGGTTCAATCGCTGGGCGGACTGGAGGTAAGAAAGATTTTTGTGATCCGTGAAGATCGTGATGAGATGAATGGACCCCTCAAGGAGATGTCTCCACTCCTCAAGTGCTAGTTTAATGGCCAGTAATTCACGGTCTCCGATGGAGTAGTTCTTTTCAGGGGGGGAAAAGGTCTTGGAGAAAAAACCACAGGTGACGTTCTTGCCCTCGGAGTCTTTATGGAGAAGCACGGCTCCAGCTCCCACAGAGGAGGCATCGACTTCCAGGAAGAACGGTTTGAGGGGATCAGGCCTGGATAGAACGGATGCAGAGGCAAAGACAGACTTGAGGCGGTTAAATGCCTCATCAGCTTGAGGAGGCCAGGACCTCGGATTCCCCCCATTTTTTGGTTAGTGCCACAATAGGCGCGACAATGGTGGAGAAGTGGGAAATGAACTGGCGGTAATAGTTGGCGAATCCGAGGAATTGCTGGATGGCCCGTAGCCCGGTAGGACGTGGCCAGTTCAGGACGGCAGAAAGTTTCTCCGGGTCCATTTGGAGACCTTGTCCAGAGACCAAGTACCCCAGGAAGGGAAGACTGCAGCGTTCAAAGAGACATTTCTCTAGTTTGGCGTACAGACGGTTATCACGGAGTCGCTGGAGCACTTGACGGACATGAAGACGGTGCTCCTCCAAGCTAGAGGAGAAGATCAGGATATCATCCAGATAGACAACAACACAGGAGTACAGCAGATCTCTGAAAATCTCATTCACAAAGTCTTGAAAGACCGCAGGGGCATTGCATAACCCAAAGGGCATGACCAGGTATTCAAAGTGTCCGTCACGGGTGTTAAAGGCGGTTTTCCATTCATCGCCTTTACGGATACGGATGAGATTATATGCGCCCCGGAGGTCCAGTTTGGTGAAAAGGCTTGCTCCGCGCAAACGGTCAAATAGTTCTGAGATGAGAGGCAGTGGGTAGCGATTCTTTACCGTGATTTTATTAAGACTACGATAGTCAATGCAGGGACGTAGGGACCCGTCCTTTTTGGCGACAAAGAAGAATCCTGCTCCAGCAGGGGAAGAGGACTTACGGATGAAACCTCTCTTGAGATTCTCCTGGATGTACTCAGTCATAGCTTGTGTCTCCGGGATGGAGAGAGGGTAGATCCTGCCACGGGACAGGGTGGTTCCAGGGAGGAGATCAATAGGGCAATCAAAGGGTCTATGTGGTGGCAAGGCCTCCGCTTGTTTTTTGCAAAACACATCGGAAAAGTCCTGGTAAGGCTTGGGAAGACTAGGCAGAGCGGCAGCAGCGGAAACTTGTTTAATGGGCACCGCTTTGAGACAATGCCTGTGGCAGGAAGGCCCCTAACTTTTGATGTCCCCCGAGGACCAGTCGAGGGTAGGAGAATGAAGCTGGAGCCAGGGTAGGCCCAAAAGAATCTCGGAGGTACAGTTGGGTAACACAAGGAAGTCAATTTTTTCATAACGGAGAACTCCAATTCTCATGAGGAGAAGTTCGGTGCGATAACGCACGATACAGTTCAGATTTTGACCATTTACCGAGGTGATGAAAACTGGCTTGGCAAGATGGATGATTGGAACATTAAATTTGTTGACGAGAGAGGCTTCAATGAAATTCCCTGCAGAGCCGGAGTCCAGAAAGGCTACAGCGGAGAAAGAGAATTTCTTGGTCAGAGAAATCCTCACCGGAATGGTCAGACGTGGAGAGGAAGAATCCACACCTAGCAGCGCCTGTCCTACGTTAGCTAGGTGCGAGAGTTTCCCTGACGCTGAGGGCGGATAGGGAAGTCCTTTAAGAAATGGTCGGGACTGGCGCAATACAGGCACAGATTATGGTCTCGGCGGCGAGTCCTCTCTTGTGTGGTCAAGCGTGACCGATCCACTTGCATAGCCTCCTCAGCCGGAGGAGCAGGAACGGGTTGCAGAGGATTCTGGAAGAGAGGTGCCAGGCGAGGAACCCGCCTGACACGACCAAAGTCCTTTTCCTGGCGTAGCTCTAGGCGTCTTTCGGTATAGCGCATGTCAATGCGGGTGGCCAGCTGGATGAGTTCAGACAGGGTAGCAGGAATCTCTCGTGCGGCCAGCACATCTTTGACATGACTGGATAGACCTTTTTTGAAGGTCGCGCAGAGGGCCTCATTGTTACAGGAGAGTTCTGATGCCAGGGTGCGGAACTGAATGGCGTAATCGCCCACTGAAGAGTTCCCCTGGACGAGGTTTAGGAGAGCCGTCTCTGCAGAGGAGGCCCGGGCTGGTTCCTCGAAGACACTGCGGACTTCAGAAAAGAAGGCTGGAATTGAAGCTGTGGCAGGATCGCCACGGTCCCAAAGTGGTGTAGCCCAGGCTAGGGCCTTATCAGATAGTAGGCTAACCACGAACGCCACCTTTGACCGTTCTGTGGGGAACTGGTCCGACAACATCTCCAGATGGAGGGAACACTGGGATAGGAACCCTCTGCACAGCTTGGGGTCCCCATTGAATTTGTCAGGAAGGGACAGGCAGATCCTAGCAGCAGCAACTCGTGGTGGAGGAGATGCAGGAGGTGGCGGTGGAGATGGCAGAAGCTGCTGTAGCATAGCAGTCAACTGCGCCAATTGCTGTCCTTGTTGAGCGACCACCGTGGTCAGATCTGAGAGGCTTGGCAGCGGGACCTCAGCGGGATCCATGGCCGGATCTACTGTCACGAATCGGGTATGACGGGGAACAGGAGGTGGATCCCCTATGCCAATGAGGCAATAGCACGGGTTGTATTGGAGGACCGGTTCTAAAGTTGCTACTGGTTTTCACCAGAGCCCGCCACAAGGCGGGATGGACTTGCAGCGGCGGTAGCAACCAGGTCGTGTCTTCCAATAGCAACTCGACCCCACTGACAGCTGAGACAGGCGCGGTACACAAGGATTAGGCAGAGGCAAGGTCAAACATAGCAAAAGGTCAGGGCAGGTGGCAAAGGTTCGTAGTCAGGGGCAACGGCAGAGATCTGGATACACAGTAGGAGCAAAACACAAGAACGCTTTCACTGGGCACTATAGGCAACACAAGATCCGGCGCGGGCAGGAAGGGGGAGTGTATATTTAAAGGGTGCAGGTGTGTGGTAATTTGGGCAAGGCGCCAATCAATTGTGCGCTGGCCCTTTAAGAATGACAGTAGTGTGCGCGCGCCTGGGGAGCGGGGGCGCGCGCGCCGGAGAAATCCGGAGAGGAGAGGCGAGGAGAGTGGGATGAGATCCCCGGGCGGACCGGGGCCGCCACGAGGATCGCATCTTGGACACCGGGGCGCTGCAGAGCCGAGGACGCCGTGGGCGCTCCGGGATGGAGGAGGCCCCCGGAGCACTCGGCGTTACAGCAAGTGGGTAGTGTATCACAATTCCTTTATGAGGAAGTGGTTGTGGCATGGCTGGAAAAGGGAGGGACATCCATTCTCTAATGTACTTGTAGGCATGCTGTTAACAGAGGTAGGTTTGTGCATGTTTCCTAGACAGACATCCCCTATAAATCCCCTTAGCGCAGACCGTATGAACATATGCAGCCTCGGCTTGAAGGGGTTAAACCGGGGGGTGATGCCTGCAGGCATCACCCCAGTACCATTTTTTAGAGCTGACAGTCGGCTTTTTAGTGATAACAACCGATGCGGCTAAAAGCCACTCGGCTGTTATCCTAAAGGAGCAGGAGGAGACATCCCCCGTCTTCCGCTGTTCTTCCCGGGCCTCCCGTCCCACCGGGAGACCCGATTTATGATCCGGCACTTCCGCCGGCTAGGCTGAGACTGTAATGAAGCCAGAAATGGCTTCAATCTAGTCTCCTATGTAAAAACACGCAAGCAACGCCACAACGTCACTTCCGGTTTACTCGGCTGCCAATGGCACCGTTTTAAAAAATAATACAGTATTCAGAATCAAAGTTTTTGGCGATCTGAATACTTTTAAGTAGGGATGGGCCCGGTGCTCGATGCGAACCTACGTTCGCATCGAGCACCGGACGTTCGCTCGCTTGGCGAGCCCAGAACTATTTTGGCCGCTCGCATCACATTCGTGTGATGCGAGCGGCCCCGCAATGCATTGCGGCCGGCGCGGCCGGCGCAGTGCATTGCTGGCTGATGATTGGCCAAGCATGCACTGTGACCCCGCATGCTTGGCCAATCACAGCGCCGGAAACTCGGAGAGCCATAATTGGCTACAGGCAGGACGCCTGTATCCAATTACAGCTCAGGGGCTTTAGTACACGCCCCCTCTTATAAAAGGCCGCCACGCCGTCGGCGCCGGTCACATGCGTTCCGGCGTTAGAGAGAGCAGGCTCATTCTGTGTCACTCTGCTAGATTCATTTAGAAAGATTTATTTAGAAAGATTCATTTAGAAAGATTCAGTTAGAAAGATTCATTTAGAAATATTCATTTAGAAAGATTCATTTAGAAAGAGGGGCTTGTAGTGTGTTCGTGGCAGGCACTGGCAGCAAACAGAGCTCCTATATTTTGTTCCCAGAAGCACCTATAGGACTTGTAGTGTGTTCGTGGCAGGCAGGCACTGGCAGCAAACAGAGCTCCTATATTTTGTTCCCAGAAGCACCTATAGGACTTGTAGTGTGTTCGTGGCAGGCAGGCACTGGCAGCAAACAGAACTCCTATATTTTGTTCCCAGAAGCACCTATAGGACTTGTAGTGTGTTCGTGGCAGGCAGGCACTGGCAGCAAACAGAGCTCCTATATTTTGTTCCCAGAAGCACCTATAGGACTTGAAGTGTGTTAGTCCCATCACACAGAGCTATATTTTCTTCCCAGAAGCACCTATAGGACTTGTAGTGTGTTAGTCCCATCACACAGAGATCCTATATTTTGTTCCCAGAAGCACCTATAGGACTTGAAGTGTGTTAGTCCCATCACACAGAGATCCTATATTTTGTTCCCAGAAGCACCTATAGGACTTGAAGTGTGTTAGTCCCATCACACAGAGATCCTATATTTTGTTCCCAGAAGCACCCATAGGACTTGAAGTGTGTTAGTCCCATCACACAGAGATCCTATATTTTGTTCCCAGAAGCACCTATAGGACTTGAAGTGTGTTAGTCCCATCACACAGAGATCCTATATTTTGTTCCCAGAAGCACCTATAGGACTTGAAGTGTGTTAGTCCCATCACACAGACCTATATTTTCTTCCCAGAAGCACCTATAGGACTTGAAGTGTGTTAGTCCCATCACACAGAGATCCTATATTTTGTTCCCAGAAGCACCTATAGGACTTGAAGTGTGTTAGTCCCATCACACAGAGATTCTATATTTTGTTCCCAGAAGCACCTATAGGACTTGAAGTTGTTAGTCCCATCACACAGACCTATATTTTCTTCCCAGAAGCACCCATAGGACTTGTAGTGTGTTAGTCCCATCACACAGAGATCCTATATTTTGTTCCCAGAAGCACCTATAGGACTTGAAGTGTGTTACCACCATCACACAGAGCTATATTTTCTTCCCAGAAGCACCTATAGGACTTGACGTGTGTTAGTCCCATCACACAGAGATCCTATATTTTGTTCCCAGAAGCACCTATAGGACTTGAAGTGTGTTAGTCCCATCACACAGAGCTATATTGTCTTCCCAGAAGCACCTATAGGACTTGAAGTGTGTTAGTCCCATCACACAGAGATCCTATATTTTGTTCCCAGAAGCACCTATAGGACTTGAAGTGTGTTAGTCCCATCACACAGAGATCCTATATTTTGTTCCCAGAAGCACCTATAGGACTTGAAGTGTGTTAGTCCCATCACACAGATATTCTATATTTTGTTCTCAGAAGCACCTATAGGACTTGAAGTGTGTTAAGTCCCATCACACAGACCTATATTTTCTTCCCAGAAGCACCCATAGGACTTGTAGTGTGTTAGTCCCATCACACAGAGATCCTATATTTTGTTCACAGAAGCACCCATAGGACTTGAAGTGTGTTAGTCCCATCACACAGAGATCCTATATTTTGTTCCCAGAAGCACCTATAGGACTTGAAGTGTGTTAGTCCCATCACACAGAGAGATCCTATATTTTGTTCCCAGAAGCACCTATAGGACTTGAAGTGTGTTAGTCCCATCACACAGAGATTCTATATTTTGTTCCCAGAAGCACCTATAGGACTTGAAGTGTGTTAGTCCCATCACACAGAGATCCTATATTTTGTTCCCAGAAGCACCCATAGGACTTGTAGTGTGTTAGTCCCATCACACAGAGATCATATATTTTGTTCCCAGAAGCACCTATAGGACTTGTAGTGTGTTAGTCCCATCACACAGAGATCCTATATTTTGTTCACAGAAGCACCCATAGGACTTGAAGTGTGTTAGTCCCATCACACAGAGATCCTATATTTTGTTCCCAGAAGCACCTATAGGACTTGAAGTGTGTTAGTCCCATCACACAGAGATTCTATATTTTGTTCCCAGAAGCACCTATAGGACTTGAAGTGTGTTAGTCCCATCACACAGAGATTCTATATTTTGTTCCCAGAAGCACCTATAGGACTTTAAGTGTGTTAGTCCCATCACACAGAGATCCTATATTTTGTTCCCAGAAGCACCTATAGGACTTGAAGTGTGTTAGTCCCATCACACAGAGATTCTATATTTTGTTCCCAGAAGCACCTATAGGACTTGAAGTTGTTAGTCCCATCACACAGACCTATATTTTCTTCCCAGAAGCACCCATAGGACTTGTAGTGTGTTAGTCCCATCACACAGAGATCCTATATTTTGTTCCCAGAAGCACCTATAGGACTTGAAGTGTGTTAGTCCCATCACACAGAGCTATATTTTCTTCCCAGAAGCACCTATAGGACTTGACGTGTGTTAGTCCCATCACACAGAGATCCTATATTTTGTTCCCAGAAGCACCTATAGGACTTGAAGTGTGTTAGTCCCATCACACAGAGCTATATTTTCTTCCCAGAAGCACCTATAGGACTTGAAGTGTGTTAGTCCCATCACACAGAGATCCTATATTTTGTTCCCAGAAGCACCTATAGGACTTGAAGTGTGTTAGTCCCATCACACAGAGATCCTATATTTTGTTCCCAGAAGCACCTATAGGACTTGAAGTGTGTTAGTCCCATCACACAGATATTCTATATTTTGTTCTCAGAAGCACCTATAGGACTTGAAGTGTGTTAGTCCCATCACACAGACCTATATTTTCTTCCCAGAAGCACCCATAGGACTTGTAGTGTGTTAGTCCCATCACACAGAGATCCTATATTTTGTTCACAGAAGCACCCATAGGACTTGAAGTGTGTTAGTC
This sequence comes from Lithobates sylvaticus, assembly GCA_028564925.1. Classification (NCBI taxonomy): domain Eukaryota; kingdom Metazoa; phylum Chordata; class Amphibia; order Anura; family Ranidae; genus Lithobates; species Lithobates sylvaticus. The sequence continues at coordinate 147,331,633 of CM053034.1, forward strand.
CCATCACACAGAGATCCTATATTTTGTTCCCAGAAGCACCTATAGGACTTGAAGTGTGTTAGTCCCATCACACAGAGATCCTATATTTTGTTCCCAGAAGGACCTATAGGACTTGAAGTGTGTTAGTCCCATCACACAGAGATTCTATATTTTGTTCCCAGAAGCACCTATAGGACTTGAAGTGTGTTAGTCCCATCACACAGAGATCCTATATTTTGTTCCCAGAAGCACCCATAGGACTTGTAGTGTGTTAGTCCCATCACACAGAGATCATATATTTTGTTCCCAGAAGCACCTATAGGACTTGTAGTGTGTTAGTCCCATCACACAGAGATCCTATATTTTGTTCACAGAAGCACCCATAGGACTTGAAGTGTGTTAGTCCCATCACACAGAGATCCTATATTTTGTTCCCAGAAGCACCTATAGGACTTGAAGTGTGTTAGTCCCATCACACAGAGATTCTATATTTTGTTCCCAGAAGCACCTATAGGACTTGAAGTGTGTTAGTCCCATCACACAGAGATCCTATATTTTGTTCCCAGAAGCACCTATAGGACTTGAAGTGTGTTAGTCCCATCACACAGAGCTATATTTTCTTCCCAGAAGCACCCATAGGACTTGTAGTGTGTTAGGCCCATCACACAGAGATCCTATATTTTGTTCCCAGAAGCACCTATAGGACTTGAAGTGTGTTGGTCCCATCACACAGACCTATATTTTCTTCCCAGAAGCACCCATAGGACTTGTAGTGTGTTAGTCCCATCACACAGAGATCCTATATTTTGTTCCCAGAAGCACCTATAGGACTTGAAGTGTGTTAGTCCCATCACACAGACCTATATTTTCTTCCCAGAAGCACCCATAGGACTTGTAGTGTGTTAGTCCCATCACACAGAGATCCTATATTTTGTTCACAGAAGCACCCATAGGACTTGAAGTGTGTTAGTCCCATCACACAGAGATCCTATATTTTGTTCCCAGAAGCACCTATAGGACTTGAAGTGTGTTAGTCCCATCACACAGAGATTCTATATTTTGTTCCCAGAAGCACCTATAGAACTTTAAGTGTGTTAGTCCCATCACACAGAGATCCTATATTTTGTTCCCAGAAGCACCCATAGGACTTGAAGTGTGTTAGTCCCATCACACAGAGCTATATTTTCTTCCCAGAAGCACCTATATGACTTGAAGTGTGTTAGTCCCATCACACAGAGATCCTATATTTTGTTCCCAGAAGCACCTATAGGACTTGAAGTGTGTTAGTCCCATCACACAGACCTATATTTTCTTCCCAGAAGCACCCATAGGACTTGTAGTGTGTTAGTCCCATCACACAGAGATCCTATATTTTGTTCCCAGAAGCACCTATAGGACTTGAAGTGTGTTAGTCCCATCACACAGAGATTCTATATTTTGTTCCCAGAAGCACCTATAGGACTTGAAGTGTGTTAGTCCCATCACACAGAGCTATATTTTCTTCCCAGAAGCACCTATAGGACTTGAAGTGTGTTAGTCCCATCACACAGAGATCCTATATTTTGTTCCCAGAAGCACCCATAGGACTTGAAGTGTGATAGTCCCATCACACAGAGATCCTCTATTTTCTTTGCAGAAGCACCCATAGGACTTCTAGTGTGTTAGTGGCATCACACAGAGCTCCTATATTTTCTTCTCAGCAGCACCCACAGGACTTCTAGTGTGTTAGTGGCATCACACAGAGCTCCTATATTTTCTTTGCAGAAGCACCCATAGGACTTCTAGTGTGTTAGTGGCATCACACAGAGCTCCTATATATTCTTCTCAGCAGCACCCACAGGACTACCGACTACAATGGCTGGAAGACCGCCAAGGGGAGGCAGAGCGTGCAGAGCCAAGAACACAGGGCAGGCAGGCTCTGTTTCTAGTCGACGTGGCCGTGGCCGTGGACGTGGTCGTGCATCGTCATCAGCACGTGGCCATGGGACACGCGCGTCTTTGTTTTCGGCAGCTGGACATGTGGAGCCGCATCATGCTGAAGGCTTGGTAGAATGGATGACCAAGCCCTCCTCATCCTCCTCATCCTCTCTCACCCAGGCTCAGGGTACTGGCAGAGCAGCTGCCAACGCGTACTCAATGGCATCATCAGCCACCCCTTCCCTAGACCCACCATGTCCTCCTGAGGAGTCCCCCGAACTCTTTAAGCACAGTGTTGGGTACATGCTCCAGGAGGATGCCCAACGATTCGAAGGCTCGGATGATGATACCCAGCTTGAGGAATCTGGCAGTACTGTTCCACCAGCTGCAGCTTACTGCCAGGTTTGCTCTAGTGGTGAAGAGGGAGGGGATGATGAGGTCACTGACTCCATGTGGGTGCCTGAAGGGAGAGAGGATGAGGAGGAGGACGAGGAAGCGGAGGACGCAGCGTCACATGTCCAACGAGGCAGGATGCCCCCTGGAGGCCAGGTAGAGGCCAGCACAGCAACTGTACAACACCGCAGAGCTCCACCTGTGCAGGGCGCTGCCTCTGCACGTTATCAGAAAAGTTCTTTGGTGTGGGCCTTTTTTGAGACGAGTGCATCAGATCGCACCACTGCTATTTGCAATATTTGTCTCAAGCGTATCTCGCGTGGCCAAAACATCAGCCGCTTGGGCACCACAAGCATGAGCAGACATATGTCGACCTGCCATGCAGCTCGTTGGCAGGCACACATAAAAGACCCACACCAAAGAACTAAGCGGACCTCTCCTTGCTCCTCATCAGCTGGGATCTCCATCCCCAGTACACCTTCAGTCCTCTCTGAAAGCTGCTGTGAGAGGACTGAAGGTGTAGAATTAGGTGTGTCACAACCAAGTACTTGCAGTACACCGACGTCCGATTCTACCAGGCAAATTTCCCTGCCCCAGCTGCTGGACCGTCGAAAGAAGTACAGTCCCAGCCATCCACATGCCCAGCGGTTGAATGCTAGCTTGGCTAAATTGCTAGCACTTCAACTGCTGCCTTTTCAGTTGGTAGACTCGGCCCCCTTCCGTGAGTTTGTTCAATGTGCGGTTCCTCAGTGGCAGGTTCCCAAACGCCACTTTTTTCTCACGGAAGGCGATTCCGTCTCTCTACCGGCATGTGGAAGGCAATGTCCATGCCTCGCTGGACAGGGCGGTCAGCGGTAAGGTGCATATTACCGCTGACTCATGGTCCAGCAGGCATGGACAGGGACGTTACCTTTCTTTCACGGCCCATTGGGTCACTCTATTGGCAGCTGGGAGGGATGCAGGACAAGGTGCAGTAGTGTTGGAGGTTGTTCCGCCACCACGCCTCCAAAACGCTACTACTGCTACTGGTTGTGACACACCTCTCTCCTCCACCCCTCCTCTTCTTCTTCCTCCAGTGCTCTGTCCTCGGAACCAGCGGTGCTCCGTAGGCGTACAAGGGGCTACGCAAGTACGCAGGCAAAAAGATGCCATGCCGTGCTTGCGCTGGTGTGTTTGGGGGACAGGAGCCACACTGGGCCAGAGGTTCTGGCAGCTCTGCAGGGGCAGGCCGAGAGGTGGTTGACGCCACGTCAGCTTAAGCCAGGAATGGTCGTTTCTGACAATGGCACCAACCTCCTCTCCGCCCTGCGACAGGGCCAGCTCACCCATGTGCCCTGTATGGCTCACGTCCTCAACCTGGTGGTGCAGCGGTTCTTGGGCAGGTTCCCAGGCTTACAGGATGTCCTGAGGCAGGCCAGGAAAGTCTGTGTGCATTTCCGCCGATCTTATAATGCCAGTGCTCGGCTGACTGAGCTGCAAAAGGAGCTGAACCTGCCCAAGAACCGCCTAATATGTGACATGCCCACCAGGTGGAACTCAACGTTGGCCATGCTGCAGCGACTGCACACGCAGCAGAGGGCCATCAATGAGTACCTTTGCGACTACGGCACCAGGACAGGGTCAGGGGAGCTTGGTTTTTTTTCCCCACGTCAGTGGAGCATGATCAGGGATGCATGCACTGTCCTCTCACCATTTGAGGAGGCCACGAGGATGGTGAGCAGTGACAGTGCATGCATCAGTGACACTGTACCTCTTGTCCACCTGTTGGAGCATACGCTGCGTGGGATAATGGACAGGGCACTTGAGGCAGAACAGAGGCAGGAAGAGGAGGACTTCCTTGCCTCTCAAGGCCCCCTTTATCCGGACAGTGTTCCTTCTGTCCCACCCATCACACAGGAAGAGGATGAGGATGAGGAGGAGGAGGGGGAGGAGGAGGATTGTGTGAGCATGGAGGTGGAGCCTGGCACTCAGCATCAGCAGCAGTCTTTTAGGGATGATGTACAGTCCCAACAAACCAGTGGACTTGTACGTGGCTGGGAGGAGGTGGCTGGCGATCATGTCATCCTCAGTGACCCAGAAGACTCCGGACCGAATGCCTCAGCTAACCTACGCTGCATGGCCTCCCTGATCCTGCAAAGCCTGCGGAAGGATCCTCGTGTTCTTCGGATCAAGGAGAGGGACCATTACTGGCTGGCCACTCTCCTTGATCCACGGTACAAGGGTAAGGTTGCGGACCTTATCTTGCCGTCGCAGAGGGAGCAGAGGATGAGACATCTCAGGGAGGCCTTGCAGAAAGGTCTGTGCAACGCGTTCCCAGAAACTGGGAGGTTACAAACTCCTGGTCCTGGGCGACGAGTTGCTGAGGCTTCGGTCAGTAGCAGAAGGAGCGGTGGGGAAGGTGGACGTCTGACCGATGCGTTCAGACAATTTTTTAGTCCGCAGCCCCAAGGTATGATCGGTTCCAGCAACCATCGCCAGCGTCTGATATACATGGTGCAGGAATACCTTGGGGCAAGGTCAGACTTGGACACCTTTCCCACCGAAAATCCTCTGGCTTACTGGGTCCTGAGGATGGATCACTGGCCAGAGCTTGCACAGTATGCAATTGAGCTACTGGCCTGTCCTGCCTCCAGCGTTCTTTCCGAACGCACATTCAGTGCTGCTGGAGGATTTGTCACCGATCATAGGGTGCGCCTGTCCACCGACTCGGTTGATCGACTGACCTTCATCAAAATGAATCAGTCTTGGATCACCACCAGCTACCAGGCACCTGAAGCGGATATAACGGAATAATTTATAATGTCACATCCCTTCAAGACTGCCTATGCTGATGCTGAGTGACTGTCCTCTTATGTTCACTGACTATCCTCTTCCTCCTCCTCAATGATCCATGCCACCACACCAGTGCCTAAGGCACAATTTTTCAGCCCCTGTTTAACAGGGGCGTGTACTTACAATTTTTTAAAAAAATGCTTTGCAACACGTGTGACTGCTGTGCTCCAAGAACAGTATCTGTGAGGGGTTGCAGTGTTGTGGCACCAGCACCAGTGCCTAAGGCACAATTTTTCAGCCCCTGTTTAACAGGGGCGTGTACTTACAATTTTTTAAAAAAATGCTTCGCAACACGTGTGACTGCTGTGCTCCAAGTACAGTATCTGTGAGGGGTTGCAGTGTTGTGGCACCAGCACCAGTGCCTAAGGCACAATTTTTCAGCCCCTGTTTAACAGGGGCGTGTACTTACAATTTAAAAAAAAAATGCCTCGCAACACGTGTGACTGCTGTGCTCCAAGTACAGTATCTGTGAGGGGTTGCAGTGTTGTGGCACCAGCACCAGTGCCTAAGGCACAATTTTTCAGCCCCTGTTTAACAGGGGCGGGTAATTACAAATCTTGATCTAATAGTTCACAGCAGGGCCCATTCCTGCGCCCACCAAGAGTAACTATGAGGGCCTACAGTCTTGTGGCAACACCGTCCACCACCACCGCCAAAGGCCCAATTTTTCTGCCCTGTTCATCAGGTGCTTGCAATTACAAATCTTGATCTAATAACTCACAGCAGGGCCCATTCCTGCGCCCACCAAGAGTAACTGTGAGAGCTTACAGTCTTGTGGCAACACCGTCCGCCAATTTTTCTGCCCGGTTCAACAGGTGCATGCAAGTACAAATCTTGATCTATTAACTCACAGCAGGGCCCATTCCTGTGCCCACCAGTCTTGTGGCTACACCAACATCTAATAGGGCAAATTTCTGCAGAGTATATACGCCAGGCCCCTACTTTCAAACATCCAACTTACAAACGACTCCTACTTGCAAATGGAAAGAGAAAACAGGAAGTGAGAGGAAATCTACCCCTAGGAAGGGAAATTCTATCCTGTTAGATTTAATTTGGGAAAAAGGTATCTCCTCTCTACTGATACTTTATCACCAATCCTTGTTTCAATTAAAACCCCACTTTTCCAAAAACATTTGTCATTGGGACGGAAAGTGAGGTGACATGTTCTGAACACATGTGCAAAGACAGCAAATGTTACAGGGGTGATAACCCCTCCCTATGTTCTCCAAAAAGCTTAAAAATAGATTTTTTTGGGATGGAGCTACACTTCATAATGTACCTGTTCAGATTCTACTTAAGAACAAACCTACAGTCCGTGTCTTGTTTGCACCACCTATATACTGCTGTTCAGAGTATATAGGGTTGTAGGTATAGGGTTTTATTTTGGGTGCGGGGTCCCCCTTAATATCCATACAAGACCCAAAGGGGCTGGGGTGGGGGGGGGGGGTGATGGGGTAGCCATGCCATTTTTCTCAAGGATTTTCAGCCATATGGCGGCCAGGACAAGACATGACATTAAAGCCGCAAGTGGTTTTAAATGGCTTCTTTTTTTCCTTTACAAATGTCATTTTGTGCAAGGACAGTTCTAAACACGGGAAACACATGCCACTTCACAGGCAAACTTTAGACACCCCCCAGGTACCATATTTAAAGGAAAATTTCACTTTTTTTTTTCACTTTATGCATCATTAAAATGACTGCTCCCGAAAAAACGTTAGTTTTTAAAAGTTCTTTTTGCATTGATATATGTCCCCTGGGGCAGGACCCGGGTCCCCAAACCTGTTTTATGACATTAACATGCATATTGGCCGTTGTAATTAGCACTTTTGATTTCGAACGTTCGCGTCCATTATAACGTATAGGGTTCGAAAATTCGTGCGAACTTTCGGTCGGTTCGAAGGTTCTGGTGCGAACCGAACCCGAGGGTGTTCGGCTCATCCCTACTTTTAAGTGCAAAGGAGGGATTTAGGGTCTTTTAGACCACCGATCCCCCCATAAAGAGTACCTGTCACCACGTATTACTGTCGCAAGGGATGGTTACATTCCTCGTGACAGCAATAAAAGTGATCCGAGTTTTTTTTTTTAAGGGGACAAACTGCAGTTAGGCATTGAGAGGGCCCCGTCCTGGAATTAAGGAGATGCAGCTAGGTGTTATGGCACCACGGCCAGGTGCTGGGCCATCGCGGCCGGATGTTGGAGAGCCTAGGCTGTGTATTGAGGAGCCGTGTTCGGATGCTCTTGGACCGCCATTTGGATCTGGAGAGCCGTACTTCGCTTCCTCGTGGCCCGGCGCCATCTTATCTGCGCATCCAGAATCCCCACTCTATGAGGACAGGTAGGCTCCCAGCTCACCTGCTTGGTTCTTGCTACCGCCGAGCGGTTGTGAAGCTGTGCATGTGGACATAATATGTCCGGAGGGGATAAACTGCAGGCTATCGCTGCTTGCTTTCCTGGAGCCCAGGGATCTCAGCACATTCAGGCAGCATGTCTACTCTCCATGCCACGCCCCCCAGCAGATGATATTGCAACAATTTATGAAGAGCATTTAAAATGCCCCAGGATTTCAAGTGTGCATACGTACTGTGAAGCAAGGTGGGGAACTACCTATTCCGAAGAGTGGGAAATCCGGTCCATGCTAAAATGGGTTTCCTGAAAGAATACAATACAGACCTTTAATACAGACACTGACAGCACTATAGAATCCTACCTAGATTGGCAAACAAGCCCCCCAATGATCACCCCAGCCTGTAAAATATAGATGGACCAATCCCTGGTGTTTATGTGGGGAAGGGAGTCAGGCAATCCATGAAGGTAAGGAGTGGCATCTCCCGCTAATGTGAACGGTCATTAAAAAATAATAGAGAGACAAAAGGGGTGGTAACTTTGTAGGACTAATTTTGGGATGGCCCCTTCCTGTTCAAACATGACTGCACACCAGTGCACAAACAAGGTCCTCAAAGACACAGATGAGCAAGTTTGGGGTGGAAGAACTTGACTGGCCTGCACAGAGTCCTTACCTCAACCCGATAGAACACCTTTGGGATGAATTAGAGCGGAGACTGCAAGCCAGGCCTATCCAAGGGAGCTTCAATCAAAATAAATCCAAAAAGGATATTGGGTAACTGGAGAAAGTGCAGAGAAGGGCAACCAAACTGATAAGAGGCATGGAGGAGCTCAGCTATGAGGAAAGATTAGAGGAACGGAATTTATTCACTCTTGATAAGAGGAGATTAAGGGGGGATATGATCAACATGTACAAATATATAAGGGGTCCACATAGTGAACTTGGTGTTGAGTTATTTACTTTACAGTCAACAAAGAGGACAAGGGGCACTCTTTACGTCTAGAGGAAAAGAGATTTCATCTCTAAATACGGAAAGGTTTCTTCACTAGGGATGAGCCGAACACCCCCGGGTTCGGTTCGCACCAGAACCTTCGAACCGACCGAAAGTTTGCGCGAATTTTCGAACCCTATACGTTATAATGGACGCGAACGTTCGAAATCAAAAGTGCTAATTACAACGGCCAATATGCATGTTAATGTCATAAAACAGGTTTGGGGACCCGGGTCCTGCCCCAGGGGACATATATCAATGCAAAAAGAACTTTTAAAAACTAACGTTTTTTCGGGAGCAGTCATTTTAATGATGCATAAAGTGAAAAAAAAAAAGTGAAATTTTCCTTTAAATATGGTACCTGGGGGGTGTCTAAAGTATGCCTGTGAAGTGGCATGTGTTTCCCGTGTTTAGAACTGTCCTTGCACAAAATGACATTTGTAAAGGAAAAAAAGAAGCCATTTAAAACCACTTGCGGCTTTAATGTCATGTCTTGTCCTGGCCGCCATATGGCTGAAAATCCTTGAGAAAAATGGCATGGCTACCCCATCACCCCCCCCCCACCCCAGCCCCTTTGGGTCTTGTATGGATATTAAGGGGGACCCTGCACCCAAAATAAAACCCTATACCTACAACCCTATATACTCTGAACAGCAGTATATAGGTGGTGCAAACAAGACACGGACTGTAGGTTTGTTCTTAAGTAGAATCTGAACAGGTACATTATGAAGTGTAGCTCCATCCCAAAAAAAACAATTTTTAAGCTTTTTGGAGAACATAGGGAGGGGTTATCACCCCTGTAACATTTGCTGTCTTTGCACATGTGTTCAGAACATGTCACCTCACTTTCCGTCCCAATGACAAATGTTTTTGGAAAAGTGGGGTTTTAATTGAAACAAGGATTGGTGATAAAGTATCAGTAGAGAGGAGATACCTTTTTCCCAAATTAAATCTAACAGGATAGAATTTCCCTTCCTAGGGGTAGATTTCCTCTCACTTCCTGTTTTCTCTTTCCATTTGCAAGTAGGAGTCGTTTGTAAGTTGGATGTTTGAAAGTAGGGGCCTGGCGTATATACTCTGCAGAAATTTGCCCTATTAGATGTTGGTGTAGCCACAAGACTGGTGGGCACAGGAATGGGCCCTGCTGGGAGTTAATAGATCAAGATTTGTACTTGCATGCACCTGTTGAACCGGGCAGAAAAATTGGCGGTGGTGGTGGTGGTGGACGGTGTTGCCACAAGACTGTAAGCTCTCACAGTTACTCTTGGTGGGCGCAGGAATGGGCCCTGCTGTGAGTTATTAGATCAAGATTTGTAATTGCAAGCACCTGATGAACAGGGCAGAAAAATTGGGCCTTTGGCGGTGGTGGTGGACGGTGTTGCCACAAGACTGTAGGCCCTCATAGTTACTCTTGGTGGGCGCAGGAATGGGCCCTGCTGTGAACTATTAGATCAAGATTTGTAATTACCCGCCCCTGTTAAACAGGGGCTGAAAAATTGTGCCTTAGGCACTGGTGCTGGTGCCACAACACTGCAACCCCTCACAGATACTGTACTTGGAGCACAGCAGTCACACGTGTTGCGAGGCATTTTTTTTTTTTTAAATTGTAAGTACACGCCCCTGTTAAACAGGGGCTGAAAAATTGTGCCTTAGGCACTGGTGCTGGTGCCACAACACTGCAACCCCTCACAGATACTGTACTTGGAGCACAGCAGTCACACGTGTTGCGAAGCATTTTTTTAAAAAATTGTAAGTACACGCCCCTGTTAAACAGGGGCTGAAAAATTGTGCCTTAGGCACTGGTGCTGGTGCCACAACACTGCAACCCCTCACAGATACTGTACTTGGAGCACAGCAGTCACACGTGTTGCGAAGCATTTTTTTTAAAAATTGTAAGTACACGCCCCTGTTAAACAGGGGCTGAAAAATTGTGCCTTAGGCACTGGTGCTGGTGCCACAACACTGCAACCCCTCACAGATACTGTACTTGGAGCACAGCAGTCACACGTGTTGCGAAGCATTTTTTTAAAAAAATTTTAAGTACACGCCCCTGTTAAACAGGGGCTGAAAAATTGTGCCTTAGGCACTGGTGTGGTGGCATGGATCATTGAGGAGGAGGAAGAGGATAGTCAGTGAACATAAGAGGACAGTCACTCAGCATCAGCATAGGCAGTCTTGAAGGGATGTGACATTATAAATTATTCCGTTATATCCGCTTCAGGTGCCTGGTAGCTGGTGGTGATCCAAGACTGATTCATTTTGATGAAGGTCAGTCGATCAACCGAGTCGGTGGACAGGCGCACCCTATGATCGGTGACAAATCCTCCAGCAGCACTGAATGTGCGTTCGGAAAGAACGCTGGAGGCAGGACAGGCCAGTAGCTCAATTGCATACTGTGCAAGCTCTGGCCAGTGATCCATCCTCAGGACCCAGTAAGCCAGAGGATTTTCGGTGGGAAAGGTGTCCAAGTCTGACCTTGCCCCAAGGTATTCCTGCACCATGTATATCAGACGCTGGCGATGGTTGCTGGAACCGATCATACCTTGGGGCTGCGGACTAAAAAATTGTCTGAACGCATCGGTCAGACGTCCACCTTCCCCACCGCTCCTTCTGCTACTGACCGAAGCCTCAGCAACTTGTCGCCCAGGACCAGGAGTTTGTAACCTCCCAGTTTCTGGGAACGCGTTGCACAGACCTTTCTGCAAGGCCTCCCTGAGATGTCTCATCCTCTGCTCCCTCTGCGACGGCAAGATAAGGTCCGCAACCTTACCCTTGTACCGTGGATCAAGGAGAGTGGCCAGCCAGTAATGGTCCCTCTCCTTGATCCGAAGAACACGAGGATCCTTCCGCAGGCTTTGCAGGATCAGGGAGGCCATGCAGCGTAGGTTAGCTGAGGCATTCGGTCCGGAGTCTTCTGGGTCACTGAGGATGACATGATCGCCAGCCACCTCCTCCCAGCCACGTACAAGTCCACTGGTTTGTTGGGACTGTACATCATCCCTAAAAGACTGCTGCTGATGCTGAGTGCCAGGCTCCACCTCCATGCTCACACAATCCTCCTCCTCCCCCTCCTCCTCCTCATCCTCATCCTCTTCCTGTGTGATGGGTGGGACAGAAGGAACACTGTCCGGATAAAGGGGGCCTTGAGAGGCAAGGAAGTCCTCCTCTTCCTGCCTCTGTTCTGCCTCAAGTGCCCTGTCCATTATCCCACGCAGCGTATGCTCCAACAGGTGGACAAGAGGTACAGTGTCACTGATGCATGCACTGTCACTGCTCACCATCCTCGTGGCCTCCTCAAATGGTGAGAGGACAGTGCATGCATCCCTGATCATGCTCCACTGACGTGGGGAAAAAAAACCAAGCTCCCCTGACCCTGTCCTGGTGCCGTAGTCGCAAAGGTACTCATTGATGGCCCTCTGCTGCGTGTGCAGTCGCTGCAGCATGGCCAACGTTGAGTTCCACCTGGTGGGCATGTCACATATTAGGCGGTTCTTGGGCAGGTTCAGCTCCTTTTGCAGCTCAGTCAGCCGAGCACTGGCATTATAAGATCGGCGGAAATGCACACAGACTTTCCTGGCCTGCCTCAGGACATCCTGTAAGCCTGGGAACCTGCCCAAGAACCGCTGCACCACCAGGTTGAGGACGTGAGCCATACAGGGCACATGGGTGAGCTGGCCCTGTCGCAGGGCGGAGAGGAGGTTGGTGCCATTGTCAGAAACGACCATTCCTGGCTTAAGCTGACGTGGCGTCAACCACCTCTCGGCCTGCCCCTGCAGAGCTGCCAGAACCTCTGGCCCAGTGTGGCTCCTGTCCCCCAAACACACCAGCGCAAGCACGGCATGGCATCTTTTTGCCTGCGTACTTGCGTAGCCCCTTGTACGCCTACGGAGCACCGCTGGTTCCGAGGACAGAGCACTGGAGGAAGAAGAAGAGGAGGGGGTGGAGGAGAGAGGTGTGTCACAACCAGTAGCAGTAGTAGCGTTTTGGAGGCGTGGTGGAGGAACAACCTCCAACACTACTGCACCTTGTCCTGCATCCCTCCCAGCTGCCAATAGAGTGACCCAATGGGCCGTGAAAGAAAGGTAACGTCCCTGTCCATGCCTGCTGGACCATGAGTCAGCGGTAATATGCACCTTACCGCTGACCGCCCTGTCCAGCGAGGCATGGACATTGCCTTCCACATGCCGGTAGAGAGACGGAATCGCCTTCCGTGAGAAAAAGTGGCGTTTGGGAACCTGCCACTGAGGAACCACAAATTGAACAAACTCACGGAAGGGGGCCGAGTCTACCAACTGAAAAGGCAGCAGTTGAAGTGCTAGCAATTTAGCCAAGCTAGCATTCAACCGCTGGGCATGTGGATGGCTGGGAGTGTACTTCTTTCGACGGTCCAGCAGCTGGGGCAGGGAAATTTGCCTGGTAGAATCGGACGTCGGTGTACTGCAAGTACTTGGTTGTGACACACCTAATTCTACACCTTCAGTCCTCTCGCAGCAGCTTTCAGAGAGGACTGAAGGTGTACTGGGGATGGAGATCCCAGCTGATGAGGAGCAAGGAGAGGTCCGCTTAGTTCTTTGGTGTGGGTCTTTTATGTGTGCCTGCCAACGAGCTGCATGGCAGGTCGACATATGTCTGCTCATGCTTGTGGTGCCCAAGCGGCTGATGTTTTGGCCACGCGAGATACGCTTGAGACAAATATTGCTAATAGCAGTGGTGCGATCTGATGCACTCGTCTCAAAAAAGGCCCACACCAAAGAACTTTTCTGATAACGTGCAGAGGCAGCGCCCTGCACAGGCGAAGCTCTGCGGTGTTGTACAGTTGCTGTGCTGGCCACTACCTGGCCTCCAGGGGGCATCCTGCCTCGTTGGACATGTGACGCCGCATCCTCCTCCTCCTCGTCCTCCTCCTCATCCTCTCTCCCTTCAGGCACCCACATGGAGTCAGTGACCTCATCATCCCCTCCCTCTTCACCACTAGAGCAAACCTGGCAGTAAGCTGCAGCTGGTGGAACAGTACTGCCAGATTCCTCAAGCTGGGTATCATCATCCGAGCCTTCGAATCGTTGGGCATCCTCCTGGAGCATGTACCCAACACTGTGCTCAAAGAGTTCGGGGGACTCCTCAGGAGGACATGGTGGGTCTAGGGAAGGGGTGGCTGATGATGCCATTGAGTACGCGTTGGCAGCTGCTCTGCCAGTACCCTGAGCCTGGGTGAGAGAGGATGAGGAGGATGAGGAGGGCTTGGTCATCCATTCTACCAAGCCTTCAGCATGATGCGGCTCCACATGTCCAGCTGCCGAAAACAAAGAGGCGCGTGTCCCATGGCCACGTGCTGATGACGATGCACGACCACGTCCACGGCCACGGGCACGTCCACTAGAAACAGAGCCTGCCTGCCCTGTGTTCTTGGCTCTGCACGCTCTGCCTCCCCTTGGCGGTCTTCCAGCCATTGTAGTCGGTAGTCCTGTGGGTGCTGCTGAGAAGAATATATAGGAGCTCTGTGTGATGCCACTAACACACTAGAAGTCCTATGGGTGCTTCTGCAAAGAAAATATAGGAGCTCTGTGTGATGCCACTAACACACTAGAAGTCCTGTGGGTGCTGCTGAGAAGAAAATATAGGAGCTCTGTGTGATGCCACTAACACACTAGAAGTCCTATGGGTGCTTCTGCAAAGAAAATAGAGGATCTCTGTGTGATGGGACTAACACACTTCAAGTCCTATGGGTGCTTCTGGGAACAAAATATAGGATCTCTGTGTGATGGGACTAACACACTTCAAGTCCTATAGGTGCTTCTGGGAAGAAAATATAGCTCTGTGTGATGGGACTAACACACTTCAAGTCCTATAGGTGCTTCTGGGAACAAAATATAGGATCTCTGTGTGATGGGACTAACACACTTAAAGTCTTATAGGTGCTTCTGGGAACAAAATATAGAATCTCTGTGTGATGGGACTAACACACTTCAAGTCCTATAGGTGCTTCTGGGAACAAAATATAGGATCTCTGTGTGATGGGACTAACACACTTAAAGTCCTATAGGTGCTTCTGGGAACAAAATATAGAATCTCTGTGTGATGGGACTAACACACTTCAAGTCCTATAGGTGCTTCTGGGAACAAAATATAGGATCTCTGTGTGATGGGACTAACACACTTCAAGTCCTATGGGTGCTTCTGTGAACAAAATATAGGATCTCTGTGTGATGGGACTAACACACTACAAGTCCTATGGGTGCTTCTGGGAAGAAAATATAGGTCTGTGTGATGGGACTAACACACTTCAAGTCCTATAGGTGCTTCTGGGAACAAAATATAGGATCTCTGTGTGATGGGACTAACACACTACAAGTCCTATGGGTGCTTCTGGGAAGAAAATATAGGTCTGTGTGATGGGACTAACACACTTCAAGTCCTATAGGTGCTTCTGGGAACAAAATATAGGATCTCTGTGTGATGGGCCTAACACACTACAAGTCCTATGGGTGCTTCTGGGAAGAAAATATAGCTCTGTGTGATGGGACTAACACACTTCAAGTTCTATAGGTGCTTCTGGGAACAAAATATAGGATCTCTGTGTGATGGGACTAACACACTTCAAGTCCTATAGGTGCTTCTGGGAACAAAATATAGAATCTCTGTGTGATGGGACTAACACACTTCAAGTCCTATAGGTGCTTCTGGGAACAAAATATAGGATCTCTGTGTGATGGGACTAACACACTTCAAGTCCTATGGGTGCTTCTGTGAACAAAATATAGGATCTCTGTGTGATGGGACTAACACACTACAAGTCCTATAGGTGCTTCTGGGAACAAAATATATGATCTCTGTGTGATGGGACTAACACACTACAAGTCCTATGGGTGCTTCTGGGAACAAAATATAGGATCTCTGTGTGATGGGCCTAACACACTACAAGTCCTATGGGTGCTTCTGGGAAGAAAATATAGCTCTGTGTGATGGGACTAACACACTTCAAGTTCTATAGGTGCTTCTGGGAACAAAATATAGGATCTCTGTGTGATGGGACTAACACACTTCAAGTCCTATAGGTGCTTCTGGGAACAAAATATAGAATCTCTGTGTGATGGGACTAACACACTTCAAGTCCTATAGGTGCTTCTGGGAACAAAATATAGGATCTCTGTGTGATGGGACTAACACACTTCAAGTCCTATGGGTGCTTCTGTGAACAAAATATAGGATCTCTGTGTGATGGGACTAACACACTACAAGTCCTATAGGTGCTTCTGGGAACAAAATATATGATCTCTGTGTGATGGGACTAACACACTACAAGTCCTATGGGTGCTTCTGGGAACAAAATATAGGATCTCTGTGTGATGGGACTAACACACTTCAAGTCCTATAGGTGCTTCTGGGAACAAAATATAGAATCTCTGTGTGATGGGACTAACACACTTCAAGTCCTATAGGTGCTTCTGGGAACAAAATATAGGATCTCTGTGTGATGGGACTAACACACTTCAAGTCCTATAGGTGCTTCTGGGAACAAAATATAGGATCTCTGTGTGATGGGACTAACACACTTCAAGTCCTATGGGTGCTTCTGTGAACAAAATATAGGATCTCTGTGTGATGGGACTAACACACTACAAGTCCTATGGGTGCTTCTGGGAACAAAATATAGGATCTCTGTGTGATGGGACTAACACACTTCAAGTCCTATAGGTGCTTCTGGGAAGAAAATATAGCTCTGTGTGATGGGACTAACACACTTCAAGTCCTATAGGTGCTTCTGGGAACAAAATATAGGATCTCTGTGTGATGGGATTAACACACTACAAGTCCTATGGGTGCTTCTGGGAAGAAAATATAGGTCTGTGTGATGGGACTAACACACTTCAAGTCCTATAGGTGCTTCTGGGAACAAAATATAGAATCTCTGTGTGATGGGACTAACACACTTCAAGTCCTATAGGTGCTTCTGGGAAGAAAATATAGCTCTGTGTGATGGGACTAACACACTTCAAGTCCTATAGGTGCTTCTGGGAACAAAATATAGGATCTCTGTGTGATGGGACTAACACACTACAAGTCCTATGGGTGCTTCTGGGAAGAAAATATAGGTCTCTGTGATGGGACTAACACACTTCAAGTCCTATAGGTGCTTCTGGGAACAAAATACAAAATCTCTGTGTGATGGGACTAACACACTTCAAGTCCTATAGGTGCTTCTGCGAACAAAATATAGGATCTCTGTGTGATGGGACTAACACACTTCAAGTCCTATGGGTGCTTCTGGGAACAAAATATAGGATCTCTGTGTGATGGGACTAACACACTTCAAGTCCTATAGGTGCTTCTGGGAACAAAATATAGGATCTCTGTGTGATGGGACTAACACACTTCAAGTCCTATGGGTGCTTCTGGGAACAAAATATAGGATCTCTGTGTGATGGGACTAACACACTTCAAGTCCTATAGGTGCTTCTGGGAAGAAAATATAGCTCTGTGTGATGGGACTAACACACTTCAAGTCCTATAGGTGCTTCTGGGAACAAAATATAGGATCTCTGTGTGATGGGACTAACACACTACAAGTCCTATGGGTGCTTCTGGGAAGAAAATATAGGTCTGTGTGATGGGACTAACACACTTCAAGTCCTATAGGTGCTTCTGGGAACAAAATATAGGATCTCTGTGTGATGGGACTAACACACTACAAGTCCTATGGGTGCTTCTGGGAAGAAAATATAGGTCTGTGTGATGGGACTAACACACTTCAAGTCCTATAGGTGCTTCTGGGAACAAAATATAGGATCTCTGTGTGATGGGACTAACACACTACAAGTCCTATAGGTGCTTCTGGGAAGAAAATATAGCTCTGTGTGATGGGACTAACACACTTCAAGTCCTATAGGTGCTTCTGGGAACAAAATATAGGAGCTCTGTTTTCTGCCAGTGCCTGCCTGCCACGAACACACTACAAGTCCTATAGGTGCTTCTGGGAACAAAATATAGGAGCTCTGTTTGCTGCCAGTGCCTGCCTGCCACGAACACACTACAAGTCCTATAGGTGCTTCTGGGAACAAAATATAGGAGCTCTGTTTGCTGCCAGTGCCTGCCTGCCACGAACACACTACAAGTCCTATAGGTGCTTCTGGGAACAAAATATAGGAGCTCTGTTTGCTGCCAGTGCCTGCCACGAACACACTACAAGCCCCTCTTTCTAAATGAATCTTTCTAAATGAATCTTTCTAAATGAATCTTTCTAAATAAATCTTTCTAAATTAATCTAGCAGAGTGACACAGAATGAGCCTGCTCTCTCTAACGCCGGAACGCATGTGACCGGCGCCGACGGCGTGGCGGCCTTTTATAAGAGGGGGCGTGTACTAAAGCCCCTGAGCTGTAATTGGCTACAGGCGTCCTGCCTGTAGCCAATTATGGCTCTCCGAGTTTCCGGCGCTGTGATTGGCCAAGCATGCGGGGTCACAGTGCATGCTTGGCCAATCATCAGCCAGCAATGCACTGCGCCGGCCGCGCCGGCCGCAATGCATTGCGGGGCCGCTCGCATCACACGAATGTGATGCAAGCGGCCAAAATAGTTCTGGGCTCGCCGAGCGAGCGAACGCCCGGTGCTCGATGCGAACGTGGGTTCGCATCAAGCACCGGGCCCATCCCTATTCTTCACAGTTAGAGCTGTGAAAATGTGGAATATACTCCCTGTAGAGGTGGTTCTGGCCAGCTCAGTAGATTGCCTTAAGAAAGGCCTGGATTATTTCCTAAATGTACATTATATAACTGGGTACTAACATTTATAGGTAAAGTTGATCCAGGGAAAATCCAATTGCCTCTCGGGGGATCAGGAAGGAATTTTTTCCCCTGCTTAAGCAAATTGGATCATGCTCTGCTGGGGTTTTTCTCCTTCCTCTGGATCAACTGTGGGTATAGAATTGGGTATATGGGATTGTATGATATTGTTTTTTTTTTTTTTAAGTGGTTGAACTGGATGGACTTGTCTCTTTTTCAACCTGACTAACTATGTAACTATGTAAATCAAAATACATTTGCTGATAGTAAACTGCATACAGTAGTTGAGCCTCAGATATCCACGACAATATAAAGTACCGTCAAAAGTACGGTGCCTCTAAATAAATAAAACTGGTAATGAGTCCCCCTAGGCAGGTGTTGGCAGGGAGTTTGTAAAGAAAGGAAAAAAAACATGCAAGGAGTAGAAATTAGTCTACTGGAGGGCAAGGTCAGCAGGAACCAAAACAGCCAAACATTTGAACATGTTCTGAACTGTCCAATACCCAGTCGACAAGCATCTGTATCACCAGAGTCCTTATCCCACAGTCCTCAATCGCATACACAAAGAGCGCAGCAGGAGGAGCCCGCCCAGGATGCGCCACAGCCCCTGTGATCTCCGAGAGCCATACTAAGGAGCACAATGTAGCAGAAAGGAGCATCACACAGCAGTCTAGTCCACATAGTAAGACAAAGTGACCTATATGGATTTGCAGGTGTTCGGTGTTCGGAGAGCAATAAACCCTCGGATGATAGCAGCGGGTGCGGAGCTCCAGGGATCTGCATCCTCCCGCCTCATTGCCAAGCCACGCCCCGTGCTTTACATTTTAAAGCGGTTGAATTATTATTTTTTGACCCTGCAAGGTAATGTCATAATGTGCAAGTGTGTTAAAGCAAAAGAGGGTTTCACCATGTCAGATAAGTGTGCTGTTGCCACATCCCTGTATTTGTTAAGAAAAAAGAAATTCAGCAGAGGTAGACCTGTCCCCATTCTCAAATGGTAGCAAAGACATCCAAGATTTGTCTGGGCTAGGTCAAGGCTCATCCTCAAGCAGGAGAGGCGTAGCTGAGAACTCTGAATCCTCTGGGGACTTATCCCTGGTAGAGGCAATGCGAGGGGGAGACTGTCCTACCATGTGATCAGTGCTGGAAGGAGCCGTGCTGTCAATGGAAGAAGTGGTCATAGGTGCCATGTTGTCCCTTGAGGTTGATAGTGTGCACTGGGTTGCAGGGGAGAAAAAGCTCAGGTTGCCAACTGATGTCGGTCAGATGGGTTCCATCTGTGGGTTACAGTGCGTCGGCATGAGGTGTGCAGGTGTCAGTAGAGCAATAAACCCACATTTGGCCAGCACAGGAAACAGCCTAATAAGATTTTTTTTTCGTTTTTGTCCAATTTGTCCACTATGTTGATGTAATTATATTCATTTGGAATGGTCAGGTGGAATATATATCTTCTTTTGTCAAATACTGTAATAATAATTCTTATAATATTCAGTTTTACATATGCGGCTGATCCATATTCCTTGGTCTTTTTAACCCCATTTACACTCAGTTTTTTCCAGCTCAGTTCCCTACGCCTTATGCTCAACATGCAAAATCTCATCCTTTCTAATTACCCCTGTTTACACTTGTATGCTCAGTCCCTGCACGCTCCATGTGCTACACTCAAAAAAGTACATGAGCTTTTTTTCAAGTATATGCAGGCACTTTTGACTCCATAGACTTCAATGGAAGCATCTGTAAATGCATGATAATTGTATGTTTGCATGTTTTCGCACCTGAAGACCTTCTCACCTCCTCTAGAATTGCTCTTGTCCCCTTTCCCAATTCAGGAAACAAATGTCTGGAGCTTTATGTATTTGCAAAATTGCATGAAAATAAAGGAAAAAAAGTCTGCAAAAGGGAACTAATGCAGCTATAACATCTAAGGAATAGTATGCTGCAATATACAGTAGTACATTTTTGCATTTGGATTTAGAAATGATTCAAGGTTTAAGTCCACATTTCTAGTTTATCCCAAAAGTGTTTACCCTTAATACTAAGAAAAGCAATTCAGAGATATACATTTGCAACAATCATTCACAATGGTGAGAACAAACATTGTTAACTGAAGTTATATGCTTTGTCAATGAACATAAAGTTCTCTAGGCTTTGAGCTGATAGTTACCATAGAGACTGTTCCACAATTACCTTCTCTAGTCATTCCAAACATATACCCTCACTAATCCATTTTCTTTGACAGAGTCGCCTAACATCTTGTCGATTTGCATCTCTCAGTGATTTATAAATTGATCCCAAGGCTAATAATTCATTCATTAAAGCACAGGGTGTGGGAAGAAAGGTCTTCCTCCGTCCCATTCTTCCTAAAGTAGCTACATATTTGATGATACAAAAATTAGAATCTCTTGGACATCAAGTATTAAGAGCTAACCGGTTGAAAAGTTTGGACACTTCTGGCAAGGATGAGAAGATACTTAATATTGCCAAAGCCTATATAACACTATGGTTGATCTATTATATAATTCATGTAAATTTCAAATATAGAGTTTCCAATAAAATTATTTCAAAAGCAGTTTGAAACTGAAACCTTTTTTTGGTGAATCTATGCTGATATACAGTCATGTGAATAAGTATGTACACCCCATAGAAAGTGTTGACTTTTTAACAAATCTGAACAGGCAATAGTTCAATCTCAAACTGTAGTCTTGCTTTAAAGTTCGTTTTGCACTTTGATAATCTGTTGCAAGAGTTACCTGCAGATCCTGCAATGAAATGTTGATCTTCTTGAAGACTTCATTAAGCATTAAAGGATTAGCTTGTGGGTTGAATATGCTTGGCTGGCCAGTCCTGGACAAATTAGCTGTCATTTGAAATCTACACAACTTGTAAATTATTCCCCTTACAGTGTAATGATTAATTTCAAATAAGATGGTTATCTTAATAAATCTCCAGCTAGACTCAAAGGCATTCAAAACCTGCTTTCTGAGGTCTCTAGAGTGCTCGTTTGAACTTGGCATGGTGATAGCACACCTCAATAGCAAATAGAAGACTAGACCCTAGATATGTGAGGTTTAAATTAGGCAGGTTCCACTTATATACTCCGTAAGGAGGTTCAAATAATCTAATATGAAATTCCTGATTCCAAATTCATGAATTTGAAATGGTGGTAAAGAAAATCCTTACTTTATATTACAAGAATGAGTACACCACATACATTTTACCTGTTATTTTTTTCAAGTAAATTATCTTCACCTGCAGCTAATATTTGAATGGAGATCTAATGTTTGCCTGTCCAAATATATTGAAAAAGCCAACAGTTTCCTTGAGATGTGCTTGCTTTTTCATATGACTAAATTCTCTCACTTCATTTTTTACAGTTGGGACTAAAAAAATTATAAAACATTGTAAATTAATTCTTGACTCCTTTTCATATTTGCCAGAATAGTCTTACCTGGATTGATGAAATATGTCTGTTGTTTACAGAGTTCAGCTGCTCAAGCTGAAAGTTACCTACGTGACAGCTGGCCCAGGAATGCTGCTTTTCCAGTGGGGTGGCTTTGCATCTTTGGCCACCTTCCTGATACTTCTGCCACTACCTGGACATCCACACCAGAGACTCTTTCCACCTCCCCCCCCCCCTGTCCAGAGATCCCTGTGGTTGATCACCTGTGCTACAGCCAGTCTACTTTTGAGAGAGGTGTTACTCCCAGGGAACCGTAAGTAACTGTGTTTACATTAAGCTGAACTGTACTGTGTGGTTCATTACTGGCGATGACTTCTTGTTCTCTTACATGCTTTTATTCTGTATTGTGCTGCCACCTAGCAGCTAGTCTTTGTGGGAACTACCCCTAGAAAGCCCTGTACTACAATAGTTGCAATTCCTGTTATACCTTATCTTATGCTTGTTACATGCCATACAAACCGAGGGGTGGACCTTGCTCCTCTGTGTGATGGCCTTTTACTGCAAGTTGAGCCTAAGGGACAGGTGGGGTTCTGCCAGCAAAATGCTGAGGGCATTCTCCTTCAAACACTTTAAAAAATATGGAATTCTCTCACCAGCAAACCAGTCAACGCTTTCACAGAATTTCAGCACAATCGTTCAAAACTTTATCCAGCCCCTCCTTCTTTGCCTATCGATCAGTACTGACAATGTTTACAAGGTATTTCTTTCCCCTCACTCCCCCAAGCAGCTTGAGAACATTTGTAAAATAACTGAAATGGAGGTCTGGTGAGCCATTAAAGATGAAGTGAAGCAAGGATACAGTGAGTAATGAAATAGTTGTGCGCTGCCCCGTAGTGGTAAGTAAAAATGTAATTAAAAAAAGCTGCAGCTATCACCTATGTGATCCCACAGTGACAGCAATATGATATAATTTAAGTGATAGCGCTGCTAACAACTAATAGGTATTAGTGCCAAAATAATAAATAATAGTACATGACAAACAATATACGCAGAAATTCATAAAGGTTCATAAAAGTCCATGATCATAATAAATAAAAGGTGATCTTCACAAAATATTCCGTGACTTGTGCTCCCTTCACCAGGTGCAATGCAAGCTCACCTCCTTATTACACCCTAAACAGGGTCAAATGCACTCTGGATAATAACTGATGCTCCTTAGGAAATGGCTCCACACTAATCACCGGCAGCTCCAAGCAAACATGAAAAGACAAGAATTCTTCCAATAGTGCAGTACCAGGGTATTAGTCTTGTACAAAACTCACAAACCCAACTTCATACATTGCATTTATTGAATATAAAAACAGCATGTACAAAAAAAACAGGTCTCACGTAATAGCGCCAGGCTCTACCTCTACGTGTTACACCACCATCCTTGTGGCTTCGTAGAGGTAGAGCCTGGCGGTGGTATTGAGGCTATTTCGTGAGACCTGCTGGATTTTTGGTGAACCGGGGAGCACAAGTCACAGAATATTTTGTAAAGCACGCCTTTCACTGCGAAGTACACTGGCTTTAAGAAGATCCCCTTTTATCTATTATTATTATGATGGACTTTTATGAACCTTTATGAATTTATGCGTATATTGATTGTTATGTATTACTATTTATTATTTTGGCACCAACGCCTATTAGTTGTTAGCAGTGCTATCACATGACGCAAGGATACAGCCCCCCCCCCCTTATGCTTGCTGCCAATGTGGTCATGGACCCTAAGCCCGATAAGGACCCACACTCTATCACTTATTAATTTAGATATGTAATTACTCTCCTAAACTCTTGCAGCAAAGATCAATACCTTCCTAGGCCAATTAATTAAGAGTCCATGTGGGTTTCATTCCTAAATGTCTAGCAGATGACAGCATCCGTAGAACAATGCATCCTATGCATTTAGCCAAGACTTGCTCGCAACTAATGTTGCTGCCTGTTGACATTAACAAAGCATCTGATAC
Source organism: Lithobates sylvaticus (assembly GCA_028564925.1). Taxonomy (NCBI): domain Eukaryota; kingdom Metazoa; phylum Chordata; class Amphibia; order Anura; family Ranidae; genus Lithobates; species Lithobates sylvaticus. Next base: position 147,355,270 of record CM053034.1, read on the forward strand.
CTTATCCTGGCCCTAGCTATTCAAGATTTTGAGACACTGGGGGGTTCAGAGTGAACTTCCAGGCCTGACTGTATTTACTTTATGCTAATCTGCAAGCCAAGCTGCTGTATTATGGCTTTGAACACAAGGATGCCACTCCTTCTGGTTTTATGTTATATTATAACATAATATACAAGAAGTTAAAATCGCAGACATTTATTATAAGCTCTCCTTGTTTTTTGAAGATATTCTCCTAATGCTAACTTTCCCTCATGTAGCTCTTCAAACCTTTTCAAACTGCTTGGCAATATCACTTAATGCTAATCTGCAGGCTGAGCTCTGGTATTATGGCTTTGAATCTAGACCTTTTCCGATTGACCGCTGCACTAGACAAAGATACCCCCCTTCCTCGTTTTTATTTGTGTTGGCCCTGGAAATATTAGCTGAGTGTATTAAGATGAAGCACAAAATACCAGAAGTCAGAATTACAGACATTCATCATATGCTCTCTCCCTGATATTCTGCTAAAGCTTACCTCCCTTCATGTATTTTTTTTTAATCTTTTTAAAATGCTTGGCGATCTCACAGCACTCTTTAGCTTACAGGTAAATCAAATAGTAAGTGCAACCTTGTCTGCCCACACATTGGATGTTTTGCGGCAAACGTATCACAGAAAAAGCAATAAAGAACCTGCATGCTTGAAGTTTGTAACTGCAGAAATTTCGTTTTGCGTTAAGATTACACAACAATAACGTCTTCTGCTACTTCCAGCTCCATGCTATAGCAAACCTAGTGGGAGACAATGCTAGGACAAACTATAACATAGAAACATAGAAGGGTGACTGCAGAAAAGAGACCAAGTGGTCCATTGAGTCATAACACATGAAGACTGTCAGGAAATATGGACAGTAACTGCCAAAACACCAAATTAAGATTCCACTTTCAATGATCAAGTGTAGTAAATACCCATTTTGTAAACTTCTATACTTTTTAACTCATTTTTAGGGGCATGGAGGTGTAGCTCTGTGTTACAATGGAAAAATTATCTTTTGCTGTGAATATGTACATTGTTTTTTGCTTAGATTTTTTTTGATATATCATTTTAGCGTATACAGCAGGGACCCGCAGTGAGGTCAGTGGCTGGTAAGGCACTGGCTAGTATCAGAGCCAGATACACACAGGCTACATATGTCGCAAATGTAATGCCCCGTACACACGGTCGGATTTTCCTACGGAAAATGTCCTATCGGACCATGTTGTCAGAAATTCCGACCGTGTGTGGGCTCCATCGGACTTTTTCCGTCGGAATTTCCAACGGAAAAAGTTTGAGATCCTGCTCTCAAATTTTCCGACAACAAAGTCCTATCGGACTTTTTCCGATCGTGTGTAGCGAATTCCGATGGACAAAGTGCCACACATGCTCAGATCACATTACAAGACCGGCTACTAGCCTCTACGTAGTCCCTTCGTACGCAACGAACGTCACCACGTTCAGAATGATCGGATTTTCCAACAACTTTGTCCGACCGTGTGTATGCAACACCAGTGTCGGACAAAATCCTTTGGAAAAAATCAGACGGATTTTGTAGTCGGAATTTCCGACCATGTGTACTCATTAGAGTGAGAGCAATAATTCTAGCATTAGACCTCCTCTGTAACTCTAAACATGTAACCTGTAAAAATTGTAAAGCGTCGCCTATGGAGATTTTTAAGTACTGAACTTTGGCGCCATTCCACAAGTGAGCGCAATTTTAAAGTCTGACATGTTAGGTATCTATTTACTCAGCATAACATCATCTATACAAAAAAAATTGGTCTCACTTTAGTGGGGTTTTTTTTATTTTTTTTATTCATGAAACAGTTTCTTTCCAAAAAGACATGTGTAACATAAAAAGTTGCAACGACCACAATTTTATTCCCTGGGGTGTGTGCTAAAACAATATATATAATGTTTGGGGGTTATGAGTAGTTTTCTAGCAAAAAAAAAGAGGAATTTTACACGTAGGAGAGAAGTCTCACAATTTGCTTGGGTGGCAAGGGGTTAATTACCATAAGTAAGTTATATACAAATAATTATTATATATTGTTTTTGAGGTAATTTACTATATTTTCAAAAACTGTACTCAAGCAGGTGGCTTAATGGACAAATCATTGAAGTTTGAAGTTGTAACTTGAAGTTATAACCTCTAACCACAAATTTCACAGTAAATAGATAAATAATAAATTATTATGTTATAATATAGCCTAATAATATATGATTTAGCTTGATTCTATGACCCCAGGTCGCCGAGCTACAACCCTTGAAGCTCAACCTTATTTTTTTATGTTCTGCCTCCTCTGCCTCCCCTGACTGCATGTCCCTGGTATACAGTAGCTGTGCCTAATCCACATGGTATCGGACTACACAGGTACAGCTTGTCATGGCTTTATGTTATGTATTCAAAATAATTATTTTGTTGGCTAGGGGGTATCCCTTGAATTGGATGCATTTATGCAAAAGTTGTGCAAGGTGTTGCAAAGAAAATCTAGCCTATATTGGCACAACAGATTCTTTGAGCCATATGTGTGGGGAGGATCTGAATCCTTGAAGTTTGAGGATACAGATCTTCCCAAATGTACACAATCTTACCCCAAAATTTCAGGACTCATGGGAGACAAATTTGCTAAATTGCTTGAAGAAAATGGTGAACCTATTATCAAAGCAATATAACCAGGAGATGTCTGAAGTATATGAGAAGATTAAACAGCTGTATGCTCAAAATGCTTTATTATGTTCCCACAACTATTTTGAGGAATGAGAGAGATTAACCACTTCCCGCCCGGCTCCAGTACATATATAAGAGCCATAGCAGACATGCTCCCACTTCACAGCGGGGGACCCTGTGCGCGTGGGCACGATCGCCGCCGGCCACCCGAGATTGTGGGCACGAGAGCCAGAATGGGGATTTGTGTGTGTAAACACACAAATCCCTATTCTAACAGGGGAGGAGAAACAGATCGTCTGTTCCTACTAAGTAGGAACAATGATCTGGCTCCTCCTCTAGTCAGTCACATCCCCTCACAGTTAGAAACACACCTAGGGAACACACTTAACTCCTTGATTGCCCCCTAGTCTTAACCCCTTCTCTGCCAGTGACATTTACACAGTAATCAGTGCCTTTTTATAGCACTGATCGCTGTATAAATGTCAATGGTCCCAAAAAAGTGTCAAAAGTGTCCGATATGTCCACCACAATGTTGCAGTCCCGCTAAAAATTGTAGATCGCCACCATTACTAGTAAAAAATAAATAAATAATAAAAATGCCATAATTCTATTCCCTATTTTGTAGACGCTATAACTTTTGCACAAACCTATCAAGATATGCTCATTGTGAATTTTTACCAAAAATATGTAGAAGAATATATATTGGCCTAAACTGATGAATAAATTAGTTTTTTTACATTTTTTGGGGGATATTTAGTACAGCAAAAAGTAAAAAAATATATATTTTTTTCAAAATTGTTGGTCTTTTTTTGTTTATAGCACAAAAAATAAAAACCCCAGTGGTTAACAAATACCACCAAAATAAATCTCTATTTGTGGGGGAAAAAAAGACGCCGGTTTTGTTTGGGTACAACATTGGGTACAACATCGCACATGTGCAATTTTCAGTTAAATTGACGCAGTGCCGTATTGCAAAAAATGGCCTGGTCATTAAGGGGACAAATCCTTCCAGGGCTGAAGTGGTTAATAATGGAACATCTAGCATGCTATAATAGTGATTTGATTCAGAAAAAAGAGCAGAAATGTATTCGTAATAATATGGTCCTTGGTAATCATACAGCTTACAAGTGGTCCCAGGGTGGTCAAAGGAGAACTTGGATGAATAACAAGAAATTGACACTGGGGTTTGCACCTAAAAGATTGAATCTAACACATTTGCTTTCTCTTGTACATCACAGGGATCAGGTAAAGGTCACTGGAGAAAAATACCAAAATATGGTGATGGTACTATAAAACACGATGGTGGTTGTAAGAAACGTTTGGTGCATAGTAGTAGTAAAATAAACACAGTTAAAATTGGTCGGGATTCCCACACACTTGGTGGTGGGATCCTAGGCACAAGATCAATCAAGAGTGACTCAAATTCTTCACTTACAGGTGCGCAATCACAAAGTAGTAATGCTTCCTTCCCTAACATTGATATGTCACAAGCTCAGCCTAGTATGGTGGTAGAAGCACCATTACAGACCACTAACATAATTCATAGGACACGTTGTGGTTCTGTCTCCTCTTTTTTGGAACTTCTGTTGAAGGGACATCGGTCCCGAAGAGGAAGAAGCAAAGCCGCCTCATATGTGTCCACCAGTACCACCTGCCAGTGCCACCTGCCACGAATCAGTGCACACCGTGCTATGAATCAGTGCCCACCAGTACATAAGTGCCAGCAATCAGTGCCACCTATCAATGCCCATGAGTGCCACCTATCAATGCCCACCAGTGGTGCAAATCAGTGCCTCATCAGTGTCACCTACCAGTGCCGATCAATGCCAGATATCAGTGCCACCTATTAGTGCCCTTCAGTGCCACCTATCAGTGTCCACCAGTGCCACCTACTAGTTGCCAGAGAAAGCTCTGTGGGAAAAAAGTGATAAAAATGTAATTTGGGTACAGTGTTGTATGACCGCACAATTGTCATTCAAAGAGTGACAGCAGTAAAAAATGGTCTGGGCAGGAGTGGGAGTTTAGGTGCCCAGTAAGCAAGTGGTTAAAAGATTTTTCTGAAGCAATTTTGGTAAAGTTTTCTAAGACACCAATATTTTATGCATTATCGAAGACGCATAAGGATTTAAAACAAACACTTGGTAGACCCACTGTATGAGGTATAGGTTCCCAAATAGAACTAGCGAGCCATTCGTTTGATATATATTTATGTCCTTACATAATTTCTTTACCTTCTTACATTCTCGATACCTTGGATTTATTAAAACGCTTATATGGTCTTGAGGTACACTCGAAGACTCTACTAGTAGGAATAGACATTTTTGGATGAAAAATGGACATACATGCATGTCTATGGGGTAGCGGGTGTCAGCGGATGAGCATCCGCTGACACCCGCTATTGTCCGATTCTGCAGGCGGAGGAAAACCCTATTTTTTCATCCGTCTGCAGAGCGGATCGGATGAACACGGACAGACGGTCCGTGTTCATCCGATCCCCCATAGAGGAGAGCGGAGAACTGACAGGGCGGTCCCTGCACACTGTGCAGGGACCGCCCTGTCATCAGCCGGCTCAGCGGGGAACAGCTGTGCGATCCCCGCTTAGCAGCGGATCTTCACGGGGCGGATCATTATGGATCCGCCCCGTGTGAAAGAGCCCTTAGAGAAAGGGACCAAGATTCCTGGGTGTATAGCCAATTTATATTGGCTCTTATGGAGCATATACTGACTAAAAAGGTCCTACCACCTCCAGGTACAGGGACTGGCTATGGGCACATGTTGTGCGCCCTCTTATGCCAACTTGTACCTGGGGAGGTTGGGAGTGGACAGTCTTATCAGATGAGAGGTATGCTAAAACTGTGGTATTGCTACATTGACAATGTGATGATGTTTTGGATTGCATGCAAACAGGAGCTCTTGGACTTTATGAGTAGAAATTTATTTAATCTAAAGGCCCATACACACGATCAGACTTTTTGACAACAAACATGCAAATTACCGTATTTTTTCGGACCATAAAACTCACCTGACCATAAGACACACCTAGGTTTTAGAGGTTGAAAAGAAGAAAAAAAATATTCCGAACCAAATGGTGTACTAAAATATTTTCCAGTGCCCATGAAATGCAGAGTGACCATTACCATAGAAATGCAGAGGGACCATTACCATAGAAATGCAGTGGCCATTACCATACAAATGCAGAGTGACACCATTACCATAGAAATGCAGAGTGACACCATTACCATAGAAATGCAGAGTGACCATGCCATAGAAATGCAGAATGACACCATTACCATAGAAATGCAGAGTGACACCATTACCATAGAAATGCAGAGTGACACCATTACCATAGAAATGCAGAGAGACCATTGCCTTACCTGATGTTATCCCAGCGGCCTGCCTATTCCTCCTGTCCTCGGTCCGCCCTCCTCCTCCTCCCCGGCCATCATTCCTGGGCTCCCCGAGGGACAGCTGGCACTTCTCCATCCTCCATCAGGCCCACAGTGGCCTGTTTTCTGTGTCACCCGGCGCCCAGCACCCACGGGGGTTTGGAAGTCGGTCCCCGCTCTCTCTTCCGAGGGTGACGGCGGGAGGCGATGCAAGCGGTGGCAGGGGGCGGTGCCAGTGGCAGGGGCGGTGCCAGTGGTGGTGGGGGCGGTGCCTTTCGTATATTCACACCATAAGACGCAGGGACATTTTCCCCCATATTTCTGGGGGAAAAAAGTGCGTCTTATGGTCCGAAAAATACGGTACCTGTTTTAACCACTTGCCGACCGGTGCACGACGATATACGTCGACAGAATGGCACGTACAGGCAGGAGGGCGTATATATAAGTCCCTCCTTTAGCCTGTCCGTGCCATCAGGAGCGCGCCGGGAGCGGCGCGCTCCCGCGCCGGTCGGGACCCCCGTGAGTCCGATCGCGGTCCCCGCGGACTCGATCGCCGCGGGGACCCCCGCGATCGTCTCACGGGGCGGCTGAACGGGGAGATGCCGAGATAAACAGCATCTCCCCGTTCTGCCTAGCAACTAGTGACGCCGATCTCTGCTCCCTGTGATTGGAGCAGAGATCAGCATTCACTAGCTGACAGCCACGCCCCCCCACAGTAAAAAACACACCCCTAAGCATACTTAACTCTTACACTGCCCCCTTGTGGTTAACCCCTTCACTGCCAGTGTCATTTATACAGAAATCAATGCATTTAAATGCATTAATTGCTGTAAAAAATTACAATGGTCCCAAAAATGTGTCAAAAATGTCCGATGTGTCCGCCATAATGTCGCAGTCACAAAAAAAATCGCAGATCTCCGCCATTACTAATAAAAAAAAATATTAATAAAAATGCTATAAAACTATCCCCTATCTTGTAAACGCTATAACTTCTGCGCAAACCAATCAATAATCGCATATTGTGATTTTTTTTTACCAAAAATATGTAGAAGAATACGTATCGGCCTAAACTGAGGAAAAAAAAAACGTTTTTTTATATATTTTTTTGGGGATATTTATTATAGCAAAAAATTAAAAATAATGCATTTTTTTCAAAATTGTCGCTCTATTTTTGTTTATAGCGCAAAAAATAAAAACCGCAGGGGCGATCAAATACCACCAAAAGAAAGCTCTATTTGTGGGAAAAAAAGGTTAAAGCGACGCAGTGCCGAATCGCAAAAAGGGGCCTGGTCCTTTGGCTGCAAATTGGTCCGGTCTAAAAGTGGTTAAGGCAACATCCAATCATGTGTACGCTCCATCGGAGAAACTTAAAAAAGTAATACCTGGAAAATCTTACTCCAATAAAAAATACAACATTCTAAATTAGTAGCCCCTAAACTCCCCAGACCACTGGCCTTGTTGAGGATCCTGGGGCTGATTTGGCCACTGACCACCATGCTTCTGGGGTGGTTGGGCTTGCTGGGGTGGGTAGCTTTGCTGAGGGTCTGTAGGTTTGCTGAGGTGGATAGGTTTTGCTGAGGTTGGTAGGTTTGCTGGGGTGGGTAGACTTGTTGTGGAGGAGGTGGAGGTGTTTGGTCCAAATGGCACACATGTGATTTTGGGGTTATCTCTCTTTTCCTGGCCGTGCTGAGGAGCTGGATGGTTATCCCCTCACATAGCTCCCTTTGATCCGCGTCAATCTCGCGGAGCTTATTAGCTGTAAAACAGCCAAACCCTTCAGCACTCGGGTGCTGTGGTGATGACAGATGTAGCCCTAGTTAGGAAGTCAACTGTGGCCTCATCCAGGTGGTGGCTCTTCCTGGCCCTTTTGTTGGGAGGGTGCAGGGGAGGGATTCTGCACTTAGTTGTCTGGCTGCTGGGCCCGGCCTCTTCTTGGCTCAAAAGTTCCTGTGTGTGAAAAACCAACATCATTTTAATTTTTGGTCATCAATCACAAACACTTTTCAGCTCATGAGTATGGAGAGATCCACCGCTCCAGGATGATCCACCCAAACTCAATTCCACAGCTGTTCCTATGGTTAGAGAACCCAGGTGCAGGCATGGCACAAGCTGATGAAGATGCAAATTAAGGACTCTGAACAGCCGCACTCCAAGAAAAATTCAAAAGCCTTTATTGGTAAAATATGGAATCACACAAAAATAGGCCACAGCAAAGCAAGAAAATAGCTAATGCATTTCACACTACCAAGAGTGCTTACTTAGAGCTATGAGTAGGGATGAGCCGAACACCCCCCCGTTCGGCTCGCACCAGAACCCGCGAACGGAACTAAAGTCCGTGCGAGCTTTAGAACCCTATTAGTTATAATGGATGCGAACGTTCGAAATTAAAAGTGATAATTTTAAAGGCTAATATGCATGTTAATGTCATAAAAAGCGTTTGGGGACCCGGGTCCTGCCCCAGGGGACATGTATCAATGCAAAATTTTTTTTTAAAAACTAACGTTTTTTCAGGAGCAGCGATTTTAATAATGCTTAAACTGAAACAATAAAAGTGTAATATTCCTTTAAATTTCGTACCTGGGGGGTGTCTATAGTATGGCTGTGAAGGGGCGCATGTTTCCCGTGTTTAGAACTGTCTCTGCGCAAAGTGTCATTTTTGAAAGTAAAAAAGCTATTTAAAATCACTCGCGGCTAATGTTAATTCACGGCTCCCGTAATACAGAGAACAGTCATTCATTGAAACTCATTCATAAAAAAAAGTCATTGATAAAAAATAAAAAAAATGAAAAAAAAAAAAGCGTAGGGGTCCCCCCAAATTCAATAACCAGGCCCTTCAGGTCTGGGATGGATATTAAGGGGAACCCCAGCCAAAAAAAAAATGGCGTAGGGTCCCCCTCAAAATCCATACCAGACCCTCGAGGTCTGGTATGAATTTTAAGGGGAACCCTAGCCAAAAAAATGGCGTGGGGTCCCCCTCAAAATCCATACCAGACCCTTATCCGAGCACGCAACCTGGCAGGCCGCAGTAAAAGAGGGGGGGACGAGAGCGGCCCCCCTCCCGCCTGAACCGTACCAGGCCACATGCCCTCAACATTGGGAGGATGCTTTGGGGGTCTAAGACCCCCAAAGCACCTTGTCCCCATGTTGATGAGGAGAAGGGCCTCTTCCCCACAACCCTGGCCATTGGTTGTGGGGGTCTGCGGGCGGGGGGCTTATCGGAATCTGGAAGCCCCCTTTAACAAGGGGACCCCCAGATCCCGGCCCCCCCCCTGTGTGAAATGGTAAGGGGGTACAAAAGTACCCCTACCATTTCACCAAAAAAGTGGCAAAAATGGTAAAAATGACAGGAGACAGTCTTTGACAATTCCTTTATTAAAATCTTCTTTCTTCTTTCTTCATCCTTCGGTTTCTTCATCTTCTCCTTCCGTCATCTTCTTCCATCTTCTTCTTCCTCCGATCCGCTTCTTCTTGCGCTGGTCTTCTCGTCCTTCTCGTCCGGCATCTTCTTCCGTCGGCGTCGGTGTCTTCTTGGGCCGCTCCGCGCAATGGGAGGCTCCCGCTATGTGAGGCTCCGCTCCATCTGACAGGTCTTTTAAAACGGAGGGCACCTGGTGACCCCGCCCCCCTCTGACGTCATGGGGAAAGCCATCATGGAATTCCCCATGACGTCCCTGTGCGTCAGAGGGGGCAGGGTCACCAGGTGCCCTCCATTATAAAAGACCTGTCAGACGGAGCGGAGCCTCACACAGCGGGAGCCTCCCATTGCGCGGAGCGGCCCAAGAAGAGACAGAGACACCGACACCGACGCCGACGGAAGAAGATGCCGGACGAGAAGGACGAGAAGACCAGCGCAAGAAGAAGCGGATCGGAGGAAGAAGAAAATGGAAGAAGAAGATGGAAGAAGATGACGGAAGGAGAAGATGAAAAACCGAAGGATGAAGAAAGAAGAAAGAAGATTTTAATAAAGGAATTGTCAAAGACTGTCTCCTGTCATTTTTACCATTTTTGCCACTTTTTTGGTGAAATGGTAGGGGTACTTTTGTACCCCCTTACCATTTCACACAGGGGGGGGGCCGGGATCTGGGGGTCCCCTTGTTAAAGGGGGCTTCCAGATTCCGATAAGCCCCCCCGCCCGCAGACCCCCACAACCCATGGCCAGGGTTGTGGGGAAGAGGCCCTTGTCCTCATCAACATGGGGACAAGGTGCTTTGGGGGTCTTAGACCCCCAAAGCATCCTCCCAATGTTGAGGGCATGTGGCCTGGTACGGTTCAGGCGGGAGGGGGGGCCGCTCTCGTCCCCCCTCTTTTCCTGCGGCCTGCCAGGTTGCGTGCTCGGGTAAGGGTCTGGTATGGATTTTGAGGGGGACCCCACGCCATTTTTTTTGGCTAGGGTTCCCCTTTAAAATCCATACCAGACCTCAAGGGTCTGGTATGGATTTTGAGGGGGACCCTACGCCATTTTTTTTTTTTTTTTGGCTGGGGTTCCCCTTAATATCCATCCCAGACCTGAAGGGCCTGGTTATTGAATTTGGGGGGACCCCTACGCTTTTTTTTTTTTTGTTTTTTATTAATGAATAACAGTTCTCTGTGTTACAGGAGCCATCAATTCATTAGCCGCGAGTGCTTTTAAATTGCTTTTTTCCTGCAAAAATGACACTTTTTTGCAGGGAAAGTTCTAAGCACAGGAAACCTGCCCCCCTTCACAGGCCACCTATAGACACCCCCCAGATGTGATACTGCAATGCTGTTCTAACAGCACGCACACACATATCCCCAGAAATAGAGCACATATTGTCAGCAGCACACTGACACGCTGACACTGACTGAAACATAATATGCGAGGCCGCCGGCGCGGCGGCCTCTTATACCGTGGGGCGTGTACTAAAGCCCCTGAGCTATAATTGGCTACAGGCATCCTGCCTGTAGCCAATTATGGCTCTCCTCGCTGCCGGCGCTGCGATTGGCCAAGCATGCGGGGTCACAGTGCATGCTTGGCCAATCATCAGCCAGCATTGCACTGCGCGGGCCGCAATGCATTGCGGGGCCGCTCGCATCACACGAATTTGATGCGAGCGGCCCCAATAGTTCTGGGCTCGCCGAGCGAGCGAACGCCCGGTGCTCGATTCGAACATGGGTTCAAATCGAACACCGGGCCCATCCTTAGCTATGAGTAAGCACTCTTGGTAGTGTCAAATGCATTAGCTATTTTCTTGCTTTGCTGTGACCTATTTTTTGTGTGATTCCATATTTTACCAATAAAGGCGTTTTAGAATTTTTCTTGGAGTGCGGCCGTTCAGAGTCCTTAATTTGCATCTTCACTTTTCAGCTCATGACTTTTTAATTTGGAATGTGTCTAAATATTAAAGACTATCATTCTGACTCCAGCATTTCTCATTCTTGTCCTAATTCTTTTTGGCCACTACTGTCTATTGATATGGAACTCACTTTTTTAACCACTTGACATCTGGCCATAGCCGAATGACGGCTTCGGCGTGGATGTCAATTCCCGGGAGGGCGTCATATGACGTCCTCCCCTTTCCTCGCTCCCTGTGCACGCTCACGAGCGCGCAGCGGTGAAATTCTTTGTTGGCCATGTCCCTTGGACACAGCCAATCACAGATCGCTGTAAACGGCCAATCACAGCGGCCGTTTACAGCGCGATCGGCGTGTCCAATGGGAGATGATCTCATATGTAAACATATGAGATCATCTCTCAGCGCCGCTCTCCCTCCTCACACAGAGACAGCGTGTGAGGAGGGAGAGATGAACGGCTGCAGCGGCCGTAAGTGCAAAAAAACAAAATGAATGTGCCATCTGTCCCCACTGCTACCACTGCCATCTGTCACCACTGCCATCTGTCCCCACTGCCACCACTGCCATCTGTCCCCAGTGCCATCTGTCCCCAGTGCCATCTGTCCCCAGTGCCATCTGTCAGTGCCATCTGTCAGTGCCACCTGTCCCCAGTGCCACCTGTCCCCAGTGCCATGTATAAGTGCCATCTGTCATCAGTGCCACATCAGTGCCACGTGCCATCAGTGCCACATAGTGCCATTTGTCATCAGTGCCACATCAGTGCCACGTGCCATCAGTGCCACATAGTGCCATCTGTCATCAGTGCCATATCAGTGTCACGTGTCATCAGTGCCACATATTAGTGCCATCTGTCATCAGTGCCACGTATCAGTGCCATCTGTCATCAGTGCCTCCTGTCTGTGTCACGTGCCATCTGTTATCAGTGTCACCTGTCATCAATGCCACGTATCAGTGCCACCTGTCATCAGTGTCACGTGTCATCAGTGCCACGTATTAGTGCCGTCTGTCATCAGTGCCACATATTAGTGCCATCTATCATCAGTGCCACATATTAGTGCCACGTGATACCAGTGCCACGTATAAGTGCCATCTGTCATCAGTGCCACATATTAGTGCCATCTGTCATCAGTGCCACATCAGTGTCACGTGTCATCAGTGCCACGTATCAGTGCCATCTGTCATCAGTGCCACGTCAGTGTTACGTGTCATTGTCCTGGTGCTCCAGGGCCTTCAAAAGTGTAATAGGTAGTCAACAAGTTAGATGTGTAATTTATGCTCCTAGAACACGTGATGGCGCTCCCTGCATGTTGGGCCTCTCTATGTGGCCAAGCTGTGAAAAAGTCCCACACATGTGGTATCGTAATACTCAGGAAGAGTAGCAGAATTTATTTTGGGGTGTCATTTGTGGTATACACATGCCATGTGAGAGAAATAACCTATTACAATGACAATTTTGTGGGGGGGGGGAATTCATTTTTAAAAGAATTGTGGGAAAAAATGACAACATCAAAAAACCTCACCATGCCTCTTACTAAATACATTGGGATGTCTACTTTCAAAAAAGGGGTCATTTGGGGGGTATTTGTACTTTCCTGGCTTGTTCGGGTCACAAGAAATGAAATAGGTCACCAGTACATCAGATGTGATCAATTTTGTATAATTTGCACCACAGTTTGTGGACTCTCTAACTTTCACAAAGACCAAATAATATCCACTAATTTGGGTTATTTTTACCAAAGATATGTGGCAGTATAAATTGTGGCCAAAATTTATGAAGAAAAATTAATAATTTCCTAAATTTTATCACAGAAACAAGGAAAAATTCGTTTTTTTTCCAAATTTTTCGGTCTTTTTTCATTTATAGTGCAAAAAATAAAGAACCCAGAGGTGATCAAATACCACCAAAAGAAAGCTCGATTTGTGGGGAAAAAAGGACAAAAAATTCATTTGGGTACAGTGTTGCATGACTGAGTAATTGTCATTCAAAGTGTGAGTGCACCAAAAGCTGAAAACTGGTCTGGATAGAAGGGGGGTTTAAGTGCCCGGTAAGCAAGTGGTTAACACAACAAATTATTATCCATACTAACCAACAATAATTAATGTCATTGTATTTTTTTTCATCCAAGCTTTTAAACAATGCTATACCTGGGTCAAGCTGGGCTCCTCCTCCTCTTCATCCCATGTAGGATCAGGCTCAGTATCGGTGGCCTCAGCTGATGTGGAGGGTAGTGTGGAGAGAGATCTGCGTGGTATAGTTTGATTAGACAAAAATTGGAGGCTGTTGAAATACCACAGCTTGGGTACATATACATCTTCAGCTGCTGCTCTGGATTTTTTGTATTCCTTGATCTACTTTCGTTCCCTGTTATACATGCTCCTGAGGCCACCAATTTTGGTCTTTATCAAACTGTAGGTTTATCTGGGGTGCACAGTCTTTGCAAATTCCACCAGTTTCTCATGGCTGCCATCCTCTTGTTTTTATTGCAATAATCCTTATGTTTGACTTGCCACAGGCAGGTGAGCTCCCTGTATTTTTCTATAAATTGGCTAAGGAATTTGTGGGAATTCAAACATGACTTTATTTTGGTGACAAGTATCAGATGGCTGCAAAACAGAACACAAGACAAACCATAATGGGTGGAGTATAGCTCATAATCTGGTCACAATATAGGCCTTTATGTAAGCAGTAGGGATGGGCTGTCTGTTCAGGTTGAACATGAGTTAGACTCGAATATTGGCTGTTCGCCCGTTCGCCCGAATAGCGAACAATTTGGGGTGTTTGCGGCAAAATCTAAAGCTGCGGAACACCCTTTAAAAGTCTATGGGAGAAATCAAAACTGCTAATTTTAAAGGTTTATATGCAAGCTATTGTCATAAAAAGTGTTTGGGGACCTGGGTCCTGCCCCAGGGGACATGTATCAATAACTTGCATACCAACCCTTAAAATTAGCACTTTGAATTGTTCACGTTGGTGTCCCATAGAGTTTAACGGTGTTCACGCGTTTTTTTAATTATTATTTATTTTTTGGCCCGTTCGCATGTTCTGCTGCGAACTGAACAGGGGGGTGTTCAGCCCATCCCTAGTAAGCAGTATATGCCACTAACCACCGGTAAAAGGATTTAGAAACGTACCTTTTTTTCGTGGCTACTTTCTGCTTGCGTTCGTCTCACTCCTATTCGGAACGTTACTACGTCTGTTACAACGCACGCTCATTCTGGATTGATATACACTGTGCATGCGTGAAACATCCGCTCTCTGAGCGTCATGACGCTGGGGCCTGAATCAGATTAATTCAAAATAATAACTAACTATTAAATTATAAGGTATTGGAATTTCCTTTCAAATTTGGCTGTTAGTGAACGTAACGAGTATGAATTTATCTGAAGTTATGAATTATCTGAAATAACGAATGCCGCATCTAGACAAATGGAACTGAACAAATTAATAATAATAAAAATATTTTATTATTATTTTTGTTATTTATTATTATTAGATCGTTACGTTCCATTTGTTTAGATGCGGCTTTCGTTATTTCAGATAATTCATAACTTTGAATAAATTCATACTCGTTATGTTTACTAATAGCCAAATTTGAAAGAAAATTCCAATACCTATAATTTAATAGTTAGTTACTATTTTGAATTAAACAGATTTTCTCTCTTTTTTTCAGATTTTCGGATTTTTGAATTTCCAAATTTTTGAATTTCGAATTTCGAATTTCGATACGTTCCTGTTTGTTGCCTAAAAAGTCCTGCCGTGTGTATGCAATACAAGTTCACGGCCAACGCCCTTTGGACAAAAATCCACGGAAAAGTTTGTTTAAATTCTGATCGTGTGTACGAGGCTTTAGTGTTACCATGTAATGTGATTATACACAAATCAATATTTTGGACTTTACAATTTTGATTCAGGGACAGTATATAACTGAGACAACTGTATATCGCAAGCATATTAACACTATACTACACAGGGACATTGCACATCCTAGACCTCTTGTGCACAGCAACCACATAAAGTCAATATATGAGACTAAGAAGCATTTGTTCCAGTGACTTACACTTTAGCCACAAAGCAGACACATTGAGGGACAGATTGTTGATGAGGAGATATTTATGTACAATGTTGAAGAAAGTATACAGGAGGGCTTTGAACCAGACGAGACAAGAGGTGTTGTTTAACCAGTTAACGACCACCCACCGCAGTTGTACTGCGGCAGGTTGGCTCTCCTGCGTGAATCACCATCATTGTACATCAGCTCCCGCAGCTGCAAGCTGTGGGAGCCTGCCCTTGGGTCGGCGACCCACGATCACCTAGTACAGAGGCAGAGTGGGGATTTGTAAACAAGGCGGATCCCCATTCTGACAGGAGACATGACAGAGATCTACTGTTCCCAGTGATTGGGAACAGGGATCTCTGTCATGTCCCAGGCAGCCCATCTCCCCTACAGTTAGAACACACCTAGGGAACACAGTTAACCCCTTGATTGCCCCCCCCCCCAGTGTTAACCCCTTCCCTGCCAGTGTAATGTTTACATTAATCAGGACATTTTTATGGCACTGATCAATGTAATAATGTCACTGGTCCCCAAAATGTGTCATTTGGGGTCCGATTTGTCCGCCGAAATGTCGCAGTCCCGACTGGAGGCAATCGCAGAACCAGTAGAAATAAAAAATAAATAAAAGTCCCTAAATCTATCCCATATTTTGTAGACACAATAACTTTTGTGCAAACCAATCAATATATGCCTATTGCGATTTTTTTTTTTTTTTTTTTTTACCAAAAATATGTAGAATAATATATATCGGCCTAAACTGATGAATAAATTTGTTTTTTTAGAGTTGTTTTTTTTTGGATATGTATTATAGCATTATTATTTTTAATTGTCGCTATTTGTTTATAGCGCAAAAAATAAAAACCGCAGAGGTGATCAAATACCACCAAATGAAAGCTCTATTTGTGGGAAAAAAAGGACGTCAATTTTCTTTGGGTACATCGTCGCATGATTGCTCAATTGTCAGTTAAAGCGATGCAGTGCCGTATGGCAATAAATGGCCTGGTCATTAAGGGGGCAAAGCCTTCCAGTTCTTAAGTAGTTAAAGGGTAACTCCCCTTTCATGGGGAAAAAATAATGAATAAAGAAAAAATAATATAGAGTATACAATTGCAACACAAGTCATATTGTAATTGAATGTTATTAAAAAATTACTTTTCCTTTTCAATCTGCAAATCACTGATTTTCCCAGAAGTCTGCACTAAGAGTCAGATTTCAGGCATCCCCTGCAAAAAAATGTCATTTTTGGTGAGATACTCCCAATAGGAAATCACATCTAAAAGGATGCAGGCCAAGCAGCTTTCCTCATTAGTGCACTGCAGATGCTAATAATTGATAATTATGAAACCACTCCCACTTGACTCACTCACTCACGCACATGAGCACAGAGAAAAAAACAGTGATTCCTTCAGAAAAAAAATGGTAGGAATCTGCAATAAAGTTTGTTAAAATAGTTGTAATGTATATAGATCACCCAGGGGGGAATGTTTTTTTCTTATCAAAAGTGGAGTTGCTTTTTAAAAAATGAAATGAAAAATCAGACACAGTGAGGCTTATTAAAAACAAAAAGTGTGCTGTCCCTTTAGGTATCAAAGCATATTAACTAGCAAATTCATGATTATGTGTAAATGAGCAAATATGAAAACAACCAAAAAAACTAAATATGTGCTGTCACTTTAAATCCCACAAATGACAAATTGGTGTCTAATTCGAAAAATGTGCAAATAAGCAAATATAGAAAAGTCAGATTCCAATAGTGTACACAATAATTATCAGTGTAAAGTTTAAAGCAATCAAAAACAAATATATAAAGTATAAAGTAAAAATAAAAGTCCATAATAAATTGATGGTGTCAAAGTGCTCAGTGCTTCTAAAAACATCCCACACAAAGTGCCTCAGTGCTCGGAGGTGCTCCTTCGAAAATACGAGGGGCCTCTTACCAAATAGTTATGAACTTGAGTTACAGAGATTAAAAGCGCACAGTCTTCATATCCAAAATGGGCACTCCCACTGTCACAAGCCTCCGATAATTAAAGCTTCATCAATGGAATATATACAAACCCCTTGAGATCAGAATGCCACTCTCCGCATAGGCATATGCAAAGTACAAACGGGGAGAAGCCTCTTAGTGCAGTATAATCAAGACAATTGAATTAAAAAATTAGTTACACTTACATAAAGGCAGATTAAAAACAATCGGGCCACGGTGTCATCCAACCGCCTGATGCGTGAAGACGTCACACTCAGACTCCGCCCGAAGCATTGCTGTAACTCCTACATATTCACCAGTTTGTTTCAGGGGCTGTTTGGAAGCAGGCACGATGACACATTTAGTGGACCAGCCCCCACCTGCAAAGACTATGGATAAGAGTATACAATTTAATTTGCTCAGTCCTACATACAAACTTGTTCAAATATCTATGGGAAGCACTGCTTAAAAATCCTGCATTGAGCTTTGAGGAAGTTAAAGGGCAGATTCATGGTACAATAATTTATGAGAAAAAGTTTGGCAAACATTGCTAATCTACACCAAATTCACTAACAACCAAATACTGTTACCTATCTGAATGTGTGGAGATTCCCCTGTCCTAGACTGTTCTGGGCCCATCCCTTAACATACTGTAGGTGTAAGTTCTCACCAGGTGGCCTACCTCATATTATGCATTTATCACACACAGGGCTCAGTACCCACCACTTTCTTCCTGGCTGCCCTTTCGCTGTGCTCCTGGTTTCAAAGCTAGCGACACCTCATTTCCCTGACACCTAGTCATATTTTATGGTTGCACCATTGTCTATGTGTTGTACTACTGAATGTTTATGTGTATTAAAGTGGATGCTCATTTACCCCAAAATTTTTTTTTAACCCCTGCTTACCTTGGGTTGCACAAATCCGATACGCACCCACCCAGCCGATCCAGCGTTGTTCTACTGAAATCCACATATGTTTTGCCTCTGCTCAGTCCTGTGCAGCCATGTACAGGTGTGACACCTACCGATGACTCACCACTTGACCTGCCCCCCTTCTTCTTTAATGAATGGAGGGACAATGCCTCCTGTGATAAGCATACCTCCAAACATTTTGAGATGGGAATGAGGGACACCTATTACAAAAAGTATGTAGGCATAGGACACACACCCCTACCACGCCCCCTTAAAGGAGAATTATGCAAAAAAATATATTAGTTAAACCCACAAGTGATTTTTTTTTTTACCACTATTATTCTTTTATACTAGCTTTGGAAATGTTCAAATGCAGCAATTTAGAAATTGGATGAAAGGTTTAGCACTGGGAAACACATTTTGAAAGATAAAAAGAGCATTTTATATACAATTATATAGATCAGACCAAAATGAGGGACAAATGAGGAGGAAAGAGGGACAGAGAACTTTGTTCCAAATCGGGAACGGTCCCTTGAAAGGGTCAGTTGGGAACTATGGATATGTGATGTGCAAATCCGAGGAGCCAAAGGGCACACAGTGCACATCATTCATCTAGGCGAATGACGTGCACAGGGTGGTGGCCCTAACTCATTTTTTTTTAAGGCAAAAAAAAAAGACAGCGCTATTTAGTGATAGGAGAGATGGATGGAGAGGAGGGAAGAGTGCCGAAGGGTGAAGAGGAACTTTAAACAGTGATCTGTATTATTGTCAGAGTGTTTTCACTGAGCTTTTTGTATAGTTTTGTAAAAAACAATAAAAGCTCTTGTAAACGAAATACATTAGTAGTGACCAGCAAATGAGTTTGAAATTCAGTCTAATCTGCAAATAATGACTTTCCTCATATTTTGTCAAATTAATTAATGCACAATTTTCTGCTTAGGGAACTGCTATGAATAACTGGTGTGGAAGTTATGGGGCTAAGGAACTTGATGACAGGCGTATTTGTAAGAATACAGACAGAAACACAGGGTTTAGCACAACATAGACATACAGGACGAAGGAACAAGGCATTCAGGGTCTTGCTTTGCAGGCTTACAGACACCTGCCACTGGCAGTACTTACTGTAAGCTAAAATTGACCAGTACACTAGCACTCAATAAGCAGGTCAGTAAAAACACAGAACAGAGGTTGATAAGAGACAGAAACTTGGGTAATGACTGCTTTGCTGGGTTTTATCAGGAGAAACAGATAGATTCATAAGAGCCTTTACATGGAGGTACAGATAAATCAAAGATTTGCAAGAACTAAGTTTTGGCAGAATTAAATTCAAGAAGGAATGCTTTGGTTTTGTGCTTTTTTATACAATTGATTATTTAAAGTAGAAAACTGTACTTTTTCAGTACTTTACAGAAAAATAATAGTCAAGACATCTGTATAAAAAAGCATTTCAGTTAAGATAGACAGGAGCAAAGTAAGCTGATTTTATAATTTTGAAATATCAGAATGCTTCCAGAAATTTGCACGTCAGGTAAGTATGGCAGTAAAATTTAACTAACAACACAATCAACCAGCCCTAAAAAAGATAGGATTGAACTTCAGTGCCAACTGAATATCCTTTCTCTTAATCTTTCAAGCATCACTATCAAAGCAAGCTTTACGGATAAACAGATCATTGTCCCTGCAAAACAGGTCTTCCTTAAAGAAAAACTTTCCTGAGAAACGTGCAGACTGCCCTGCTATTGCTAACTTCTTGTTCAATAAATGCTAGGTGCTGGCCAATATTAACTCAGATCAAGTATGCAAATGAGTTCAGAGTTTACGATGACTTTTCTGGTCTGGTTAGTTGCTCCACATCAGTGAATTGAATAGTATAAAAGCTATTGGATTAGCATAGGAGCCAGAGAACTAGCATTTCCAAAAGGCTAAATCTGAAATGACAGCTACCGTGTTTCTTTCAAGAAAGACTCCTCCAAGCTACTGGAGTCCAAGTCCTCCAAGTTATTCCCCTATTGGGCACCACCATTTTGCCTCTTGCACAGTTTGCTATGAAGTATACAAAGCCCTATTCTAATAAATGGGGGCAAGTGTCAAGAGTGAACCTGTGTCACTACTTTGAAAGGTGTTTTTGACAGCAGTATCTGCTCTCTATTTTAAATAGAGATGAAATATGTTGCCAGCACACCAATAAGCTTGTTTCAAAGTGTGGAAGTATTCAGGGCCATGGAGGGATCCTTTCTTGATGAGGAATGGTACCTGGATGGTCCCAAAACATAGCTTTTCTATGTGATCATACATGAATGTAAAGTTCTGCACTTTGAAACAAGCCTGCCAGTGTGCTGCAGACACATTTAGGATGTACAACATGACCAGACAGGACTCACTGCAGCACCCTTTTAATAAGATGGTTGATTCTAGTATAATGTGCGAGAGGAATATGCCACATGTCCATTTTAACTGCTCAACTCTTGTTCCAGCAATGCCTATAAAGAGAATTACAGATCATGTTTTTCTGAAATTGTATATCCCACCTAACTTTATGTCCCCTTGCAACATACAACATACTGTACAGTATTTTTGCAGACTCCCCCTGTTCCTAAATGACAGTGCTTGGGTCTGACAACTGGCTACTCTAACACTAAGCAATGCATTTGTGGGGTGGCAGGGGAAATGTCAGTTGTTCCCGAAAACACACATTATTTGGTATTTTGCCATGCTGCATGGGATTAGAGAGATATGGCAATTATTGGACTCTATTGTGTGCCTTCATCTTTGAGTGAACTGAAAGTGCATAAGAATAATATTACCTTGATGGGCTGTTTCTTACTTCAAAGTACATGATATGCCAGTACCACTAGTAACGACTTCCGATTTCCCTACCATATAGTACACCCATATAATACACTTGGTTTTAAAGAACTCTTATACTGAATTGACTTTCCAAGATGGCAAAACACATATTATAGCAACATATTACTCAGTGTTAAACTACCCTCCCTCAACCCCCCCCCCCCCCCCAAAAAAAAAGTCCCCTTTTTCTTTTCTCTATAAAATCAATTAATTCATGGGTTATCCAATATCATGATGATAAATATGTGTCATAATGAAAACATGTCCCCTCTCCGCAGTTTTTGGTTTCATTTGAAGCATACCCACTTTATTCTCACAAATATTCAAGGCACTTATTAGCATATCAAAACTGTTAATCAAATGGCTTATTCATTTCCCAGGGATTGACTTAATTTGTGATATGAGGACTATAAGAGCATTTAGGCTGATGGCAGCATGCCCTTTTTTTCTACAGTACAAATGTCTGAATTTCATATGCGCTATTCATCCTTAAAGCAACTTGCTGTCACTACTGAACTGTAATGAATTCCATCTTTATGCCATTAGTCGGCTTTGGATGTTCACAAACATGAGTGAAGAACTCATTTTCCACTGCTTAAATTGTACAATGAGGCAAGCTACTAATTCTGTAAATGAAATGGTTTGTGGCCACTCAAGCAGAGATTTAATATATCATAGCAAATTAGGTTGATTTTAATAAATGACTTATCTTCCCTGAATACTTTACATATGCTTATGAGTGAATACAAATGAATTGCAAACAGCAGAAAAGCTGGATCATTTTCAGAGTAGATTACAACAGAAAAAAAAAATGCTAAACTGAAAAATGTTGTTTGGTGAAAATTAATTTGCATATAACAATGCTTCAAAATAACAAAATGTCTCACATAGGACTCTAAAAGGATGTTTGTTCACATCAGATTTTCAGCATTTTAAACAAACTATGGGTTATAGCACATTTTTGCCTGCAGTGTAACCAAGCATGCTAGACACATTACAATAAATGATTTAGAAAAGTACACAATTTATAAGTGAGAAATACATTTGTGTAACACCAAATGTTCTATGACATTTTTTTCTAATCCCAAAGTGCCTGCCACCCACAACTAAATAACATTTTAATTAGGTATGAGACTGGATAACTATAATCAACCACACAGTAAATAAACAGTTCCAGTTAATAAAGAATGCAATGTAAATGCAAACCCAATTTAGTAAAGTGTACCTCCGAGGATTGGAGGTGGTGTTAAGCCACCATACAGTGGTCAATCATGCTTTAATAGCTAATTCAGATATCATAAATAACTGCAGTCTTAAAAAATATAGTCTTACTTTTCAGAGTAAAGCACTTACTGATACAACTTAGCATGGATCTGTAGCGGTATCCCCGTAGGGGCTGCTGGATATTGTGGTCCACCTGTCACCCTACCCCAGCCCGGCATTCACTTCCCAGTCACTCTTGAGACAATGAAAATTCCATATGTTTGTTTTGTATTTTATTGAAGGATTATGAACTTGGATAGGGTAAGGAAAATTATGGAATGCCCAGAATCAATAATGGAATCAAAAAGGTGATCAGTTGGAACCTCCATTTAAGCTTCTAGAGTTCCAGTCTTCTCCAGTACAATGCTTATTTGTAGACTGTTCCTCTCTCTGCTGTACAATACTTGGTTCCTGATACAGCTAGCACATGGTAGGCCCAACTCTGACTCTGTCAGGCCTTAGCAACTGCCATTTGCATGCGGGGACCGTGGGCCCCTTTAGTATAGCAACAAAAATAGAAAAGTCTTTTGTGCTAGCTGACCTTTGGTGGACTACTGCTCCCAGTCAGTACTCTTCAGGCCCTGCCAGCCCTCCCGGCCGCAGCTGCCCGACTGCACTGCCCATAACATCACAGTCTCTCCTGCTGGCTCTATATCCATCTCAGACTGCCCTCTCCCAGTTCACTCTGGCATGCCCCCTAGCTTTCCCAACTGTGCCTGTCACTCACCAGCCCTCCTGGCTGCACTCCGGTGGATCCCTCCTGGAGACTTGTCCGGCAACACTAGCTCCCATTGTGTTTCTCGGTTCCTCTCTGTGCCTCCTGTCCAGATCCTACTTTGTTTCTCAGCAAGGCTCCGACCTCCTGCACCCGAACACCTCAGACCCAAGGTCACCCCCCCCCAGCCTGGGGAGCACCTCAAAGGCCCCGACAACCTAGTTCTCCATCTCCAGCCTCTTCCACCCGACAACTCCTCCCCAGATGGTCTGACCCTGAATATATCAAGGAGGCCTGCCCCCTGCCAATCCTAGTTGGGGATTGGTCATGGCTCCCTGAGACACCCCGGACAGCTCCACCTCTCTTCCCTTCCTTCCTTCTGGAATCCTCTAGAAGAAGAAGGGAGGTAACCGAAAGATGATGCTATCTGTGAGTCACCAGCCTACTTTAGGCCACTCCCAGCCCCCCCACCGATCAAAAAAAACAGGCCTAGCTTACAGCTAGGCCTGATTAAATTTACCTGCACTTACAAAAATCCTACTTCTAGCACCTACCTAAAGTAGAGGATGCTACAGGTCCAAAGTTTTAAAAACAGATTAATCCTTTATCACTGAACAGGGATCCAGAATAGTATTAGGGGATTTCGGAAGCAACATACCTTACAATTTATCTTATTTTTTATTGTAAAGACAGGCATCATTATTGATTTTCTAGGGTTTAAAATATGGTTCCTTGTGATGAGGTACTATATTTTTCAACGTTTAATTAAAAATGTTGTTCTGCCTTTGATGCACTTTAATCTTTCAGTAAATGTGCTGTTTTATTTTAGTTTCCATTGGTATTTAAAGAAGCCTGTTCCTTTGCCAATGTTTAAAGAAACCACCGCCAAATATGGACTATTCAGTGAGTTATTCTTGACCCTACAGTGATGTTGATTGTAATGGTATTAATTCTAACTTCCTTGTCAGATTCAGGATCGACCAGTTCGAATCAGTATGAATTGAAATCGGGTTATCATTCAAGAAGTCAGGTAGGGATGACCATGAAATGTCAAGAAATGCAGAGGCTGGTACTGTACGGGTGCTGCAACCAGCTGGGTTGAAGTCCATAGGCACAAAGTGCCATTAATCAGGATTGGAGAAGCTTATATTGCGTTTTAATCCTTTACTCACATAGAAGTGTTTTGTGTTGGTTGTGTATGTATCCCAACACTTGCTGTCTGTGTAAAAGTGAAAAAAGTCTATGTCAAAGTCTATTTCACATTTTATAAGCTTAGCAATTTCAATGACTAAGACGGCTGCACAGAGTTGAACCCTTGGAGTGGTATGTCCTGCTTTTTGGGGTCAGCTTGGCTTTACCAAGGACAAAAACCACACTTACTTCTTCTCTTTTAGAACTTTAAGGCAGGCTACGGTAGCTATTTTTTCAATGGAAGAATCAGAGAATACATGGATCGCTCCTCCGGTGGCTCTCGTTAGGGATGTAGAAATATATAAGTGCGGTATCCAATGCTTTCAGGGACTCTTTCCAGGATTACCATATTTGTTGTTTCTCTCTGGGTAACAAGGTATCAAAATGTGTGTTTTTAAAAGTAAGCTGTCTTAGAAATATCTTACTCTAAACGGTAAAGGGTGCTAAAATACCCAGAGGATTGCAAATGCTGTTCACATCAGAGAACTCCTAGTTTCATGAAGGGCTTGTCATAAATTGATACTTGAAACATGAAAATGTTGTGTTTTGCATCCCTACGCAATCCAAAGTTACGTTGCGTAAGAGGAAGATCTATTTCTAGCGCAAATCCCTTTGCACTAACAGCATGCCACTGTTGGAGACAATTTTGTGAAGCCTGAGGTTGGCAGTGGTAAGCATATCTTAAATTCTCTTGAGAAGATCAATTGCTTCTTCTTCTGTAGGCAGCAATTTGAGCTTGTCATTTACATAGAAATTCCTTTCCACAAAATTCCCATGCATCAGATCCGCATTATTTTTCACCTTCTTGAGCTGTCCTTCTCAGCCCATAAATTACTACAGCATGTAGCATGTATTTCATTCGGTAGTTTATAACTTCGTCACTGATGCTGTTGTGATACCATCGTAAACTAAAGGAGTTTCTGTTGTCTTCGCGAACAATGAAACAGGGAACATTTGCAGAATGTTGGTCATAACAGCAACTGATTCTTGTCTGAAGTGGAACAAAACTTCTATAAGACTGTTGTTAAGATTAGGCCAGATGAGAACCTTGTTGAGGGAAACACCTTCATATCAAACACTTAAGTTGATCAGCTTTGGTGAGTGAAAGTTTCAAGAGAGTCTCTGAGCTCTTGTAAACTTTAGAATATCTTTGCCAGATATTTTTGGGAAGCTTTGCAATCTGTTAAATAAAGCATCCTCAATGGTTTCTGGGCTGCTGAAGCTACCCTTAAGCCTGCCCCAAGTGCCATTAAAACCTGTGGAAAGATTGTCAATGTAAACAGCTTTGAGTCTTTTGATATGCTCAGTGGACAGCCACCTGATAAGCGCACCTAGTTCTTCTGAAAGTTGTGACATCTAGTTCACTCATTGTGATTTTGAAGATGGATTTCCAGCCTCTGTAGTTTTCTGATTTGTCATCAAACTTAGTGAGACCTGACTTGTGGTGGGTTCTTTGAGAAGCATGTATCAACAAACTGTGATTTGTCTGTGTATTCAGACATTGGATGCACATTTGCAGAACAAAGTTAGCTAGCTACAATGGCTGGTGCACTGATAATGAGTGACTTTGGGAGGTGTAGTGGTGCAAAAGTGTTCATACCTGACTGGTTTAGAGTTGATTGCCATGTTAAATTGCAGCTGTAGGGCAGTATACTTGTTAGGAGGTAATTTACTAGCCCTGTGGTAAGGTGTATTGTCCATTATCTGCAAAACAGTGTCCACAGTTTGTTAGGGTGTGAAAGCCTGGTGTGCTGGAGAATGAGTAGGTGCAGTGTACAGATGTTAGTTGAGGGATAAAGCTGCTGTAACTGGGGGCTGAACGTTTGGGAGAGAATGTGAGGAACATGAGGCAACTGAGTGTTTGCTACTTTTACATCCTTCCCTTTCACTGTTAGCTTACTCTAAAACCTTTAAGTTTGTCAGGATTTTGGCTTGCTTTCATTGTTTCTCCAAAACATCCATGTCTGCTTTTCTTGCATGAATCTTTAGCATCCATCTCTGCTTTCTTGTGTGCAGCTTCTGCAGAGATTGCTTTCTTTTGGACAAAGGCTGCCTATATTTTAGAAACTTCAGCATCAGCATTGACTTTGATAAGTTGTTGGCTGTGAGTGGAAGATCTTGATTGTAGAGACTAGGTGGATCTTGAGGAGTGCCTCGTAGGTGCAGAACAATGGGAATTAGATTCATGAAGTTGTGTGATTTTCACTTCTGCCTTTGTCTTTGTAGTACTAAACTCTCTCTCTCTCTAAATTAATTTAATCAAATCCCTTTAATTCTTCCTGTGACACTTCCTGTGTTGTACCACTGTAAAGCCCCATACACACGGTCGGACTTTTTCATGGATTCTGTCCGATCGGACAATGTTGTTGAAAAATCAGACCGTGTGTATGCACCATCGGACAGTGTACGTCGGATTGTCCGACGGACAAAGTCTTATCTCCTGCTGGAAAGATTTGCCGACAACACGGTCCGATCACACCAAATCCGATCGTGTGTACGGTTGTCCGACCGGACAAAGTGCTACGCATGCTCAGATCACATTACAAGACCAAAGCTATTGGCTACTAGCCTCTACGTAGTCCCGTCGTAGGCAACAAACGTCACCACGTTCAGAATGATCGGATTTTCCGACAACTTTGTCCGACCGTGTGTACGCAAAACCAACATCAGACAAAGTATGACGGACAGGATCCGACCGACCTGGTCCGCGGATTGTCCGACCGTGTGTATGGGGCTTAAGGCTGAGTTCACACTAGCTGCGGCCACGGCTTGCAGCAAGGGCTCCGGTGCATCTCTGTTCTCCATTTCAGGGGCAAATCAGTTCTGAATTGTTGCCCGAATTCGGACCTTAAAAGGAGCCAAAGACTTTTCCAGTGTGGACCGCTCTGATCAACTTAAGCCCAGTGGTCAAGTGGTTAATACAGCAGTTGAGCTCGGGTGAGTTTTACTTAAACTCATAAATCTGTTGAATCTTTCAAGTTGGTTTAACCAAGTGTTTACCTTTTTCTTCTTAGTTCCTGATCTGGAAAGAATTCTGGTTCTTGCTGTTTTTTGTTTTTTTTTGTTTTTGTTTGGTTTTTTTTGGTGTTTTTTTTTTTTTTGTTTTTTGTGTTTGTGTGGTTTTTTTTTTTTTTTTTAGTTTTTTTTTTTTTTTTTGTGTGTTTTTGTTGTTTGTTGGTTTTTTTTTTTGTTTTGATTTTTGTTTTTTGTTTTTTTTTTTTTTTTTTTTTTTTTTTGTTTTTTTTGTTTTTTTTTTTGTTTGTGTGTTGTGTTTTTTTTTTTTTTTTTTGTTTTTTGTTTTTTTTTTTTTTTTTTGTTGTTGTTTTGTGTGGGGGTGTGGTTTTTTTGTTTTTTTTGTTGTGTGTGGTGTGTTTGGTTTTTGTGTTTGGTTTTTTTATTTTTTTGGTTATTTGTTGGTTTTTGTTGTTTTGTTTTTTGTTGTTTTTTTTTTTTGCTGTCTCCACAGAAAGGGTACTGTTTTGCTGAGACATTGTCCTTACAATGAAAGAGTTAACTGGCAGTCTCTGAGAAATGTATCAAATGCTTAGCTCTGTGTCTGGAGGTTGATTTGTGAAGAACAGGCTCCTTTCTGCCTCACTTATTTGTACAAAGGAGCAGCGCCACATTAAGTTAAAACACTATAAAACTAGCGTCCCTATCAAACTGTGTCAAATTGTATACACACACAATTGATTAGGATGAGAACCCACAAGTGACGCAGGATCATAAGCATAAAATTGCGACAAAGCAAATCTGGTATTATAGCCCATATAATGATAATAATAACTCAATTGGAAAACAGACTAAATGAAAAGTCCTCTGGCAGTGGATGGAAGAAAATGACACTGCACCCATCCAGACGTGATTCAAACCTGTACACCTCGGTGACTTGTATACACAGTAAATGTGAAGTGCCCGACACCCTAAATCCCTATGCACTTACCAGAGGGTAAAGCATGTATAGCTTTTTGATGAACCAATCAGCAAGCTGGTGTGGGTGTCCCTGGTTTCTCTCTCTCCCGATCCACAGCCTCCACCAGTTAAGGTTAAGGGATGTTACACTTCCATCGCAGAATGCCCTTGTTTGAGAAGGCATTAGAAGCATAAATCAGAATGGCAATGTCAGGAAGGCTCTATCAGAAGACAGAATAGCAGTGGCAGAAGAATCCCTGTTCCCTGAATGCCTAGAAGAAGAGCGTTCGCATATGCGCATGCATGAATGCGCATGCATTCCATGACAGATAAGGTCGGAAAATGGGTTATTTAAGCTAAATCAGCACCCAGGATCAGTGCTGTCTCATCTATAGCGTTCTGTGAGTATCCTGTTACCTGTATCTGCTCTTGAAGTGTTGACCCGGCTTGTTTCTGACTATTCCTGTTTTCCACCTGCATTGACCCCGGCTTGTCCTTTGACCATCTCCTGCCTCCGCATCTGTACTTGATCTGCTCGTTTTATGTATGACCCAGCTTGTCTGACTCTGCTTAAGTTCCAGCCCCTCCAGAGCTACCAAGTTACTAGCACCTGTCCAGCTACCTTTGGAACCTGCTCTTCGGCTAGGTACCAGCCTGTTCCTGTCCATGTAGACCCGCTGCCATCTAGCAAACTACTGGATCAACAGCCCAACAGCAAGCACATTTAATCGGGAACTCGTGCGACTCTGCACTCCTGCGTTACCTGTATACACTACCAGTGGCCCGAGTCAGAGGTGCAAGAGAGGCCTTCCTCTACATAACCAGGCTCTACCCACCAGGTATGTGACAGGCAAGTAGTAGTGCAGGCAGCTTCTTCTGTACACCATGTTTAATGCACAACTGACTTGTATAGCAGTCCCATTAGGCAACCATTGTAAAATTCGTATTGTATGCTGTAAAATGTGATTAGCTTGCAGGCATATTCATGCTTGTATGACAATGGCTGCACTGTCCTAAGTTGCTGTATATGCAATATCACATATCACAGTATATTCCAGAGTTATACATTTTTTTTTTGACCGGAGCTATATGATTTTTGGACTATTCTGCCTATCCAATCTAGGCTCTGAAGTGTGATCTCTATCACCCAGTTATGGCCAGATTGCTGTAATGTGCAGTTTCAGTGGAATTAGTTGACAGTAATTCAATTTAATGCAGAACTTGTGTAGATCTGCACAGATTACTATCAGATAGGACAAAAACATCATAGTATGCCTTAGCTCCAGCAATTACTTGTGCTCCAAATAGAGACTAAAGACATATTGAAGCAGGGTGGGACTAACTGTACAGAGCATCTCCTAGCTACAAAGTGAGGTAGGAACAAAATTATTAAAGGCAAACAAACAATGCATGTGTAAAATGATAATGATGGTACTGCTATGTTTACTTGTTTGGGCAATAGTAAGGTTTACTTGAACCACTTCCCGTCCAGGGCACTTCTTTAATTTTACACACAAAAGGTACAATTATTTAGATCATGCTTGATTAGCTGATTTCCGGCTACAGTAGCCTGGGAATTAATAATCTGAAACTGGCAGTGACAAATGTTTGCTGCTTCTGGCTTTATTCTTCACAGAGAGGATCAAGGAACAGATGTTCCTCAAGATACTCTTACTTTCGTTTAAGCAGTTTACCACAGTCCTGGGCTTCCCAGAGGAATGAGAGCCTGGAAACCATAGCGAGGGCGTGGGGGATTTGGCATTTCACTATTACTGAACAGCCGAAAGCCAGCTGAAAAGATGATACCAAGCTCATGACTGCAACTGTAACCATGAGCTTGTGTTAGCCATTTGAAGTCCAAGACATTTTAAAACAGTCTAAAGAAGTAGTTAAAGTATAACTGAAGGCAAACCTTTTAGTTTTAGAGAGAGATTAAAACACCCGTCAGGTTTTCATTGCTTTCTGTGTCCCTGTTGGGGATATTTACCTTATTTGTCCTGGTGACATTTCAAATCGTCACTAGAACCAGTGGCGACTGGTGACGTTTTAGGATGGGGGGCGCCAGACCCGCCCCTCCTTTTTGACCCTCCCACTTATAAGCCCCACCCCTTATATAATCCACCCACTCCGTCCCCTGTATTCCACCCATAGTGTCAGGAGTATACAGCCCCAGAGTCACTGGACAGAGTATACAGTCCCAGCACCACAGGACAGGAGTATACAGCCAGCACCACAGGACATGAGTATACAGCCATCACCACAGGACATGAGTATACAGCCAGCACCACAGGACAGGGGTATACAGCCAGCACCACAGGACATGAGAATACAGCCAGCACCACAGGACATGAGTATACAGCCAGCACCACAGGACATGGGTATACAGCCAGCACCACAGGAAAGGGGTATACAGCCAGCACCACAGGACAGGGGTATACAGCCAGCACCACAGGACAGGGGTATACAGCCAGCACCACGGGACAGGAGTATACAGCCAGCACCACGGGACAGGAGTATACAGCCAGCACCACAGGACAGGAGTATACAGCCAGCACCACAGGACAGGAGTATACAGCCAGCACCACAGGACAGGAGTATACAGCCACAAATGATATTATGTAACTATTGCAGATCCTTATCATAGCCCTTCTGTGATCTCATGTCATATTGTAGCTCTCATCCAGGGTCAGATAACCGAGCAGACACTCAGTGCTGATGACAGCTCACAGCTACCTCCACCAAGTGCACAGCTGACCCCCCAAAACTTGTCTGAGGGGTCCCAGAAATAACTGTATGCTGATGAATAAGAGGACTCACCCACCTCTGTTCTCCACCAGATCGCTGAACTCGCCACTTTCACTCATCTTCATCTGCTGGTCATTTGGGTGGGGGTCTCATTTCTGAATAAACAAAAGCTCTGCTTGGGCCATGCATTCCACAGAGCTGCTGACGTCACTTCCGGTTTATCACTGGCACAGAGAAACCAGAAGTGACAGTGCAACTCAGAGGGAAAGCACCGCCCATCTTCTAGGGCAGTGTCAATCAAAAACAAGGCACCCATAATAACACTACAGGAGGGTGTATTTCGACGCACTGCATTGCACCACAAGGCAGGTTAAAACTCTGCAAATGATGCATCTTGTCTGCAATCACGTGATTGCATAGACATCACACTTCCCATAGTGCACTGTGTCTGACACCTGAACACAGTGCACTTAAAGTACCTTTTTTATTTATAAAAACATTTTTTAAAGGGCCTTTTTGTGTGACTGCCTGGGGTGGGGCAACAATTAGGCAAACATAACTGTTCTAACATGCTCCAAAACAACAAATGTCAGAAGACCTAACTTCAACTGCTCCGAGAACCTTGCTGACAAAATTTGCATATGCAGAAGATTGTGCGTCCACCTCGTAAAAACCTTGAAAAAGTATTAACAGAAGACCAGGTGGTGGTCTTAACCAACTGGGCTGCAGAGACTTGGTGCCAAAATGCTTAGTAAACTGCCACTGACCTGATGGAGTGGGCACGTAAAAGCACAGGAGGGAATTTTCTAGGGTAAGGGTAAGCTCTTGCAATCAGATTTCTTATCCATCGTGGGATGGTGGACTTTGAAGTAGGATGTCCCTGCCGAGGTCCTGGGGACAGGACAAACAATCCAGCTGTCTGATTGTAGCAGTAGTCTTGAGGTATACTCTAATGCAGGGCTCAACATTTTAAGTCCTGAGCTACTAGCCAGGCCTTAAGAGTTACTCGCCACCAGTTGCCCAACCCATCCCCTACCCTGCCATGCCCCTAATTCCGCCCCTAAACATGCCCTCATAAATTATCAAATGAAATGACACTTAAATGTTTTATGCAGAATTACAAGAATAAATATTAACAACTACTGTGCCAATCAATGCAGTCTCACCTGTGCCCAACAATGCAATCTCACCTGTGCCCAAATATGCAGTCTCACCTGTGCCCAACAATGCAGCCTCACTGCTTATCAATGCAGCTTTACCTGTGCCTATCAATGCAGCCTTACCTGCGCTTAACAATGCAGCCTCACCTGTGTCCATCAATGCAGCCTCACTTGTGCCCAACAATGCAACCTCACCTGTTCCCAACAATGTAGCTTCACCTGTGCCCAACAATGCAGCCTCACTGCTCATCAATGCAGCTTCACCTGTGCCCATCAAAGCAGCCTAAGTTGTGCCCATCAATGCAGCCTGATCTGTGCCCATGAATGCAGCCTCACCTGTGTCCATCAATGCAGCCTCACCTGTGCCCAACAATGCAGCCTCACCTGTGTCCATCAATGCAGAATCACCTGTGCCCAACACTGCAGCCTGATCAGTGCCCATCAATGCAGCCTCACCTATGCCCAACAATGCAGCCTCACTTGTGTCCATCAATGCAGTCTCACCTGTGTCTATCAATGCAGTCTCATCTGTGTCCATCAATGCAGCCTCCCCTGTCTCCATCAATGCAGCCTCACCTATGCCCAACAATACAGCCTCACCTGTGCCCAACAATACAGCATCACTGCTCATCAATGCAGCTTCACCTGTGCCCATCAATTCAGCCTCACCTGTGTCCATCAATGCAACCTTGTCTGTGCCCAACAATGCAACCTTGCCTGTGCCCAACAATGCAACCTCACCTGTGCCCAACAATGCAGCCTCACCATTCATCAATGCAGCTTCACCAGTGGCCATCAGTAGCCTCACCTGTGCCCAACATGCAGCCTCATCTGTGTTTCTCAATGCAGCCTCACCAGTGGCCATCAATGCAGCCTCACCTGTGACCAATAATGCAGCCTCACCTGTGTCTATCAATGCAGCCCCACCTGTGCCCATCAATGCTGCCTCAACTGTGTCCATCAATGCAGCCTCACCTGTGTCCATCAATGCAGCCTCACCTGTGCCCAACAATGCAGAATCACATGTGCCCAACAATTCAGCCTCACCTGTGTCCATAAATGCAGCCTCACTGGGTCCATCAATGCAGCCTCACCTGTGTCCATCAATGCAGCCTCACCTGTGTCCATCAATGCAGCCTCACCTGTGTCCAACAATGCAGAATCACATGTGCCCAACAATACAGCCTCACCTGTGTCCATAAATGTAGCCTCACCTGTGTCCATCAATGCAGCCTCACCTGTGCCCAACAATGAAGCCTCACCTGTGTCCATCAATTCAGCCACCCTGTGTCCATTAATGCAGCCTCACCTGTGCCCAACAATTCAGCCTGATCAGTGTCCATAAATGCAGCCTCACCTGTGCCCAACAATGCAACCTCACCTGCGCCCAACAATGTAGCCTCAGCTGTGTCCAACAATGCAGCCTAATTTGTGCCCATCAATGCAGCCTGATTTGTGCCCATGAATGCAGCCTAGTCTGTGCCCAACAATGCAACCTCACCTGTGCCCAACAATGTAGCCTCACCTGTGCCCAACAATGCAGCCTAATTTGTGCCCATCAATGCAGCCTGATCTGTGCCCATCAATGCAGCCTTGCCTGTGCCCAAAAATGCAGCCTCACATGTGTCCATCAATGCAGCCTCATCTGTGCCAAACAATGCAGCCTGATCAGTGCCCATCAATGCAGCCTCACCTATGCCCAACAATGCAGCCTCACCTGTGTCCATCAATGCAGCCTCACCTGTCTACATCAATGCGGCCTCACATGTACCCATCAATGTGGCCTCACCTATTCCCAACAATGCAGCCTCACCTGTGCCCAACAATGCAGCCTCACCTGTGTCCATTAATGCAAGCTCACCTGTGTCCATCAATGCCGCTTCACCTGTGCAGGGGAAGAGAGAGGAGAAGAAGAGGATTGCTGTCCGGATCATCACAGAGCGGGGAACATCGCTGTAACAGCTTTCATTTAAATTGCAGAGTGTTCCCCATGCTCGCCGTCACATACACCCCCGCCTCCTGGCCGGGGTACTTTGATGTACTGTACATGTCCCGACATTGGATCTGTGTTCTGGCTATCAAAATACCCGAGCCAGGAGGAGGGGCTGTATGTGACGGTGAGCGCGGGGAACACTCTGCAATGCAAATGAAAGCTGTTAAAGTGATGTTCCCCATTCTGTAATGATCTGGCTGCCTCTCTCTTCAACTGGGTGATCGATGGGAGAAGGGTTCCTATTCAACCCCGCCTCCCGGCGGTGCTCATCCTCCCCCCTCCAAGGCTGCCCCTCACTCGCCAGCAATAATTTTCCACTCGCAGAATGCAAGTAGGTGAGTGGAAATTTTGAGGGCTGCTCTAATGCCTCTGACATTGTCAAAGCAATGTAGGGAGATTTTCCTAATGAGGCCAATACCTGACCTTTAAGAGTGCTTAAGGGCAAGTTCTGGTCAAGACCTGTTTGCAGGAAGGCTAGAATGTGAGGCACAGCGTAATCTCTGGGATTTAAGTGCCTGTGTTTACACCAGGAAAAAAAAGGTTTCCAGGCATGATGATATATCTATATATAAAGTGCAGTGCTAAATATACACACTCAATGTACACACATTATGAAGCTGAAATAAGTGAAAAAATAAAGTATTGAAATTTACAAAATAAATATTTCAAAAACATCCTTTCAAGTGTCCATATACAGTGCCTTGCGAAAGTATTTGGCCCCCTTGAACTTTTCAACCTTTTGCCACATTTCAGGCTTCAAACATAAAGGTATAAAAAAAATTTTTTTGTGAAGAATCACCAACAAGTGGGACACAATTGTGAAGTGGAACGAAATCTATTGGATTTTTGAAACTTTTTTAACTAATAAAAAAATGAAAAGTGGGGCGTGCAAAATTATTTGGCCCCCTTGCGTTAATACTTTGTAGAGCCACCTTTTGCTGCGATTACAGCTGCAAGTCGCTTGGGGTATGTCTCTATCAGTTTTGCACATCGAGAGACTGAAATTCTTGCCCATTCTTCCTTGCAAAACAGCTTGAGCTCAGTGAGGTTGGATGGAGAGCGTTTGTGAACAGCAGTTTTAAGCTCTTTCCACAGATTCTCGATTGGATTCAGGTCTGGACTTTGACTTGGCCATTCTAACACCTGGATACGTTTATTTGTGAACCATTCCTTTTTAGATTTTGCTGTATGTTTGGGATCATTGTCTTGTTGGAAGATAAATCTCCGTCCCAGTTTCAGGTCTTTTGCAGACTCCAACGGGTTTTCATCCAGAATGGTCCTGTATTTGGCTGCATCCATCTTCCCCTCAATTTTAACCATCTTCCCTGTCCCTGCTGAAGAAAAGCAGTCCCAAACCATGATGCTACCACCACCATGTTTGACAGTGGGGATGGTGTGTTGAGGGTGATGAGCTGTGTTGCTTTTATGCTTTGCATTGTGGCCAAAAAGTTCGATTTTGGTTTCATCGGACCAGAGCACCTTCTTCCACATGTTTGGTGTGTCTCCCAGGTGGCTTGTGGCAAACTTTAGACAAGACTTTTTATGGATATCTTTGAGAAATGGCTTTCTTCTTGCCACTCTTCCATAAAGGCCAGATTTGTGCAGTGTACGACTGATTGTTGTCCTATGGACAGACTCTCCCACCTCAGCTGTAGTTCTCTGCAGTTCATCCAAAGTGATCATGGGCCTCTTGGCTGCATCTCTGATCAGTCTTCTCCTTGTCTGAGCTGAAAGTTTAGAGGGACAGCCAGGTCTTGGTAGATTTGCAGTGGTCTGATACTCCTTCCATTTCAAAATGATCGCTTGCACAGTGCTCCTTGGGATGTTTAAAGCTTGGGAAATCTTTTTGTATCCAAATCCGGCTTTAAACTTCTCCACAACAGTATTACGGACCTGCCTGGTGTGTTCCTTGGTCTTCATGATGCTCTCTGCGCTTTCAACAGAACCCTGAGACTATCACAGAGCAGGTGCATTTATACAGAGACTTGATTACACACAGGTGGATTCTATTTATCACCATCAGCCATTTAGGACAACATTGGATCATTCAGAGATCCTCGCTGAACTTCTGGAGTGAGTTTGCTGCACTGAAACTAAAGGGGCCGAATAATTTTGCACGCACCACTTTTCAGTTTTTTATTTGCTAAAAAAGTTTAAAATATCCAATTGATTTCATCCACTTCACAATTGTGTCCCACTTGTTGGTGATTCTTCACAAAAAAAATTAAATTTTATATCTTTATGTTTGAAGCCTGAAATGTGGCAAAAGGTTGAAAAGTTCAAGGGGGCCGAATACTTTCGCAAGCCACTGTATAAGAAAAGCAGCAGTTGCCACCACAACCTGAAGTGCAAACAGCAAGCAAAAGTGTCGGTCCTCTCAAATAGAATTGTGAATCACTATTTGACATCAATTAGAAAGGTAACAATAATATCTATCCAACAGCTGAAAAGAAAGGATTACCCACAAAGTTTTCAAATCTATATGACCATTTAATAAAGTATGGTCATAAAGCACTCAGCCACTTAAAATGGTTAAAAATGTAAACACACGTAGCACTGTGAGCATCCAATCAACTGCTAGTTCCGTGTGAATCGATGTGCGTGGTGAACCAGGGACTCGGATACCCCACTATTCTTTAAGACCTGGGTTTCAACAAACATGACATTAAAGCCAGAGACCAAGAAACATTTAGATGCAATTAGGATTACTAATTTCCTCACTTGCTTTATTTTCTGGAGGTAAGGTGTAATTTAATCTGAACTGGAATCAGGGGATTATTAAATCATCCAAGGCCAGAGCTAGAGGATACCTGGTCCATAAAGAGAGGTAATTTTTTGTTGAATCTGGAGGCTAGGATGTCCATATCTCAAATACACATTTTTTTGCATATCAGATTGAAGTCATCTGGATGAAGGGCCCATTCCCCCTGATACAGGTGGCGAAGGTTGAGGTAATCTGCTTTCCAGTTGTCCACTCCTGGAATGTGGACTACAACGATCTCTGGACAGTGAGTTTCTGTTGATAGGATTATTTGGTTTACTTCCTTCAAAGTAGCTGGGGTCCAGGTAACCCATAATTGGTTGATGTAGGCCACAGCTATGGCATTGTCTGACTGCATCCTGATGGGGTGTCCCTTCAAAAGGGGGGTCCAGTGTTGCAGTTTCAAGTGGACTGCTTTGAGCTCCAAGATGTTGATGGGAAGCTTGGTTCCCCCAGTGCCCAGGTTACTTGGAATGTTAGGGATTGGAACACTCCTCCCCAGACTGAGATACTTGTGTCTGTTGGGGCTGGAGTGGTGATCCACCAAGATAGGTGATTTATTGCTTGGCTGGACAGGAGCATGGGTAAATTGAGAGAATAAGCCTTCTTTTCAGTCCAGGTCAACAAAATTAGTTGGAGAATTCTTGAATGAAATAGGACGAATTGTACTGCCTAACAGGAAGTTACCTTTAGGCCTAGAACCTTCATGAAGAATCTCATTGTGTTCTGAATCTCAGTTCTGGAGCATGGCTTCTTAGAGAAATAATTTTCTTTCCTCGTAAAAAGACTTTTGGTGTGTCCAAGTGAGTATGTGTGAGGTGCCATTTGCAGGCAGCTTCCGCTGTTCAAACCTTCAGACATAATATTCTGCACAAATGAATGAAGATGAGGGCCATTCTGGAAATTTGTTTCATGACACATTCTAGGACATCTAGACAAGCAGAGAAGAAAGGCAATTGCAATTAGCTGTAATTGCTCTAGAACAGCACAATCCAGACATAGAGAGACATGTTGGTTGGTTGCTCTAGTCCAGTTAGCTGCAGTTTGACATACTGTAATGGCAGCTAAAGGTTGTAGCAGGACTAGGCCTACGAGAGCAAAGACAGCCTTTAGAAGAGTCTCAAACTTTCTATCTGCAGAATCTTTAAAATAAGGAACATCTTCAATAGGTCCAGTGAGATGTTTGTTTAGGACAGAGAGGCAGGATCAATCACAGGAATAGCCCACTTCTTTATGAACTCTTTTTCCACTGGATAGAGTTCAGTAAGATTTTGGGGCAATGAAAATCCTCTCTGGGGTGATCCAGTTGTCACAGATTGCCAAGAGGGTGGAGTTTGGGACTTTAAATGAGGCACAATAAATGTACCTCCATCCCGGGTTCAAGTACATAAGAAGGGGAATGTGGGACTTTAAATGAGGCAATTGACTTGTGGAGGTAGAGTATTTAGTAAACATTTTTTATTTGTTACACTACTAAAAAAGTATTTTCATATATATACATGCACACATGGTATAAACATAATGGATACATACAGTATCTCACAAAAGTGAGTACACCCCTTACATTTTTGTAAATATTTTATTATATCTTTTCATGTGACAACACTGAAGAAATTACACTTTGCTACAATGTAATGTAGTGAGTGTACAGCTTGTATAACAGTGTAAATTTGCTGTCCCCTCAAAATAACTCAACATACAGCCAATTATTTCTAAACTCCTGGCAACAAAAGTGAGTACACCGCTAAGTGAAAATGTCCAAATTGGGCCCAATTAGCCATTTTCCCTCCCCGATGCCATGTAACTCATTAGTGTTACAAGGTCTCAGGTGTGAATGGGGAGCAGGTGTGTTAAATTTGGTGTTATCGTTCTCACTCTCTCATACTGGTCACTGAAAGTTCAAAATGGCACCACATGACAAATAACTCTCTGAGGATCTGAAAAAAAATATTGTTTCTCTATATAAAGAAGAGGCTATAAGAAGATTGCCAAGACCATGAAACTGAGCTGCAGCATGGTGGCCAACCCCATACAGCGGTTTAACAGGACAGGTTCCACTTAGAACAGGCCTTGCCATGGTCGACCATAGAGGTTGAGTGCACGTGCTCAGCGTCATATCCAGAGGTTGTCATTGGGAAATAGATGTATGAGTGCTGCCAGCACTGCTGCACAGGTTAAAGGGATGGGGAGGTCAGCCTGACAGTGCTCAGACTATACGTTGCACACTGCATCAAATTGGTCTGCATGGCTGTCGTCCCAGAAGGAAGCCTCTTCTAAAGATGATGCACAAGAAAGCCCACAAACAGTTTGCTGAAGACAAGCAGACTAAGTACATGGATTACTGGAACCACATCCTGTAGTCTGGTGAGACCAAGATAGACTTATTTGGTTCAGATGGTGTCAAGCGTGTGTGGCGGCAACCAGGTGAGGAGTACAAAGACAAGTGTGTCTTGCCTACAGTCAAGCATGGTGGTGGGAGTGTCATGGTCTGGGGCTGCATGAGTGCTGCCGGCACTGGGGAACTACAGTTCATTGAGGGGACCATGAATGCCAACATGTACTGTGACATACTGAAGCAGAGCATGATCCTCTCCCTTCGGAGACTGGGCCACAGGGCAGTATTCCAGCATGATAACGACCCCAAACACACCTCCAAGATGACCACTGCCTTGTTAGAGAAGCTGAGGGTAAAGGTGATGGACTGGCCAAACATGTCTCCAGACCTAAACCCTATTGAGCATCTGTGGGGCATCCTCAAACAGAAGGTGGAGGAGCGCAAGGTCTCTAACCTCCACCAGCTCTGTGATGTTGTCATGGAGAAGTGAAAGAGGACTCTAGTGGCAACCTGTGAAGCTCTTGTGAACTCCATTCCCGAGAGGGTTCAGTTAGTGTTGGAAAATAATGGTGGCCCCACAAAATATTGACACTTGGGTCCAATTTGGACATTTTCACTTAGGGGTCTACTCACTTTTTTTGCCGGAGTTTTGGACATTAATGGCTGTGTGTTGATTTATTTTGAGGGGACAACAAATTTACACTGTTATACAAGCTGTACACTCACTACTTTACATTGTAGTAAAGTGTAATTTCTTCAGTGTTGTCACATGAAAAGATATAACAAATATTTACAAAAATGTGAAGGGTGTACTCACTTTTGTGAGATACTGTATATGTCAGCTTGGCAGCACATGAGAAATAGTAAACATTGATGAATGTAAAACAAGGTATTTCATATTAGCAGTAGGGATGGGCCCGGTGTTCGATTCAAACCCATGTTCAAATCGAACATCGGGCGTTCGCCCGTTCGGCAAGCCCAGAACTATTTGGGCCGCTCACATCAAATTCGTGTGATGCGAGCGGCCCGCAATGCATTGCGCCAGTCGCAGTGCAATGCTGGCTGATGATTGGCAGGGCATGCACTGTGACCCCGCATGCTTGGTCAATCACAGCGCCGGCAGCGAGGAGAGCCATAATTGGCTACAGGCAGGATACCTGTAGCCAATTATAGCTCAGGGGCTTTAGTACACGCCCCACGGTATAAGAGGCCGCCGCCGCGGCGGCCTCGCGTATTGTGTTTCAGTGTCAGCGTGTCAGTGTGCTGCTGACTGCTGACAATATGTGCTGTATTTCTGGGGATTTGTGTGTGCGTGCTGTTAGTACAGCATTGCAGTATCACATCTGGGGGGTGTCTATAGGTTGCCTGTGAAGGGGGGCAGGTTTCCTGTGCTTAGAACTGTCCCTGCAAAAAGTGTCATTTTTGCAGGAAAAAAGGTATTTAAAAGCACTCGCGGCTAATGAATTGATGGCTCCCGTAACACAGAGAACTGTCATTCATTGATAAAAAAAAAAAAAAAGCGTTCAATAACCAGGCCCTTCAGGTCTGGGATGGATATTAAGGGGGACCCCAGCCAAAAAAAAAAAAAAAAAAATGGCGTAGGGTCCCCCTCAAAATCCATACCAGACCCTTGAGGTCTGGGATGGATTTTAAGGGGAACCCCAGCCAAAAAAAATGGCATGGGGTCCCCCTCAAAATCCATAACAGACCCTTATCCGAGCACGCAACCTGGCAGGCCGCAGGAAAAGAGGGGGGACGAGAGCGGCCCCCCCTCCCACCTTAACCGTACCAGGCCCCATGCCCTCAACATTGGGAGGATGCTTTGGGGGTCTGAGACCCCCAAAGCACCTTGTCCCCATGTTGATGAGGACAAGGGCCTCTTCCCCACAACCCTGGCCGGTGGTTGTGGGGGTCTGCGGGCGGGGGGCTTATCGGAATATGGAAGCCCCCTTTAACAAGGGGACCCCCAGATCCCGCCCCCCCCCACTGTGTGAAATGGTAAGGGGGTAAAAAAGTACCCCTACCATTTCACCAAAAAAGTGTCAAAAATTTTAAAAATGACAGGAGGCGGTCTTTGACAATTCCTTTATTAAAATCTTCTTTCTTCTGGTCTTCCTTTCTTCATCTTCTCTTTCCGGCATCTTCTTCCATCTTCTTCTTCCATCATCTTCTTCCTCCGATCCGCTTCTTCTTGCGCTGTTCTTCTCGTCCGGCATCTTCTTCCATGGCGTCGGCGTCGGTGTCTCTTCTTGGGCCACTCCTCGCAATGGGAGGCTCCCGCTGTGTGAGGCTTCGCTGCGTCTGACAGGTCTTTTATAATGGAGGGCACCTGGTGACCCCGCCCCCTCTGACGCACGGGGACGTCATGGGGAATTCCCTATCGCTTTCCCCATGATGTCAGAGGGGGGCGGGGTCACCAGGTGCCCTCCGTTATAAAAGACCTGTCAGACGGAGCGAAGCCTCACACAGCGGGAGCCTCCCATTGCGAGGAGCGGCCCGACAGAAGAACAGATGCCGACGCCATGGAAGAAGATGCCGGACGAGAAGACCAGCGCAAGAAGAAGCGGATCGAAGGAAGAAGAAAATGGAAGAAGAAGATGGAAGAAGATGAAGGAAGGAGAAGATGAAGAAACCGAAGGATGAAGAAAGAAGATTTTAATAAAGGAATTGTCAAAGACCGCCTCCTGTCATTTTTACAATTTTTGACACTTTTTTGGTGAAATGGTAGGGGTACTTTTTTACCCCCTTACCATTTCACACAGTGGGGGGGCCGGGATCTGGGGGTCCCCTTGTTAAAGGGGGCTTCCATATTCCGATAAGCCCCCCCACCCGCAGACCCCCACAACCACCGGCCAGGGTTGTGGGGAAGAGGCCCTTGTCCTCATCAACATGGGGACAAGGTGCTTTGGGGGTCTCAGACCCCCAAAGCATCCTCCCAATGTTGAGGGCATGTGGCCTGGTACGGTTCAGGCGGGAGGGGGGGGCGCTCTCGTCCCCCCTCTTTTCCTGCGGCCTGCCAGGTTGCGTGCTCGGATAAGGGTCTGTTATGGATTTTGAGGGGGACCCCACGCCATTTTTTTGGGCTGGATTCCCCTTAAAATCCATCCCAGATCTCAAGGGTCTGGTATGGATTTTGAGGGGGACCCTACGCCATTTTTTTTTTTTTTTGGCTGGGGTCCCCCTTAATATCCATCCCAGACCTGAAGGGCCTGGTTATTGAATTTGGGGGGACCCCCACGCTTTTTTTTTTTAAAAAAAAAAAAATATATTTTTTATCAATGACTTTTTTTTAATGAATGACTTTCAATGAATGACTGTTCTCTGTGTTACGGGAGCCGTCAATTCACATTAGCCGCGAGTGATTTTAAATAGCTTTCTTTCCTGCAAAAATGACACTTTTTGCAGGGACAGTTCTAAGCACAGGAAACATGCGCCCCTTTACATGCATACTATAGACACCACCCAGGTACGAAATTTAAAGGAATATTACACTTTTATTGTTTCAATTTAAGCATTATTAAAATCACTGCTCCTGAAAAAATGGCCGTTTTAAAAAAAAAAATTTGCATTGATACATGTCCCCTGGGGCAGGACCCAGGTCCCCAAACACTTTTTATGACAATAACATGCATATTAGCCTTTAAAATTAGTACTTTTGATTTTGAACGTTCGCATCCATTATAACTAATAGGGTTCTAAAGCTCGCACGGACTTTAGGTCCGTTCGCGGGTTCTGGTGCGAGCCGAACGGGGGGGGTGTTCGGCTCATCCCTAATTAGCAGGCATTGGTACACCATAGACATAAGAGCTGCTATAGGATAAGTACACATACACATTATTAGTTACATAGTACTCAATGAATTTTGAATGTATGAAATATATATATGGTTAGCTAATCTATTCATGGCCCACTGGGAGGAGGAGATTATTTTTAACGATCATCCATCCCAGTTAGTATGCTTTAAACGCTATATTGATGATATCATCATGATATGGGAGGGAGACCAGTCGAGTCTTCAGTTATTTATGAATAAACTCAACCTCAATAACAAAAATATTGAACTCTCCTGGACAGTGGATAAGCAACAGGTTACTTTCCTTGATCTGGAGATTTATAAGAAAAATGATAAATTCCAGACTAGGAATCATTTTAAACCAACCGATCGCAATGCTTATATCCCTTTGAGTAGCTGCCACCATCGGCTATGGCTCTGTAATATTCCTCGAGGGCAGTTCATCCGCTTACGCAGGAATTGCACTGAGGAAAATGAATTTTTA
Source organism: Lithobates sylvaticus (assembly GCA_028564925.1). Lineage (NCBI taxonomy): Eukaryota > Metazoa > Chordata > Amphibia > Anura > Ranidae > Lithobates > Lithobates sylvaticus. The sequence goes on from CM053034.1 coordinate 147,398,784, forward strand.
ACACAGTCGAAAATTCTGTCTGAACGCTTTAAACAAAAAGGTTATACTAAGACAGAAATTGATGCGGAAATAGAAAGAGCCAGGATTACTGACAGGAGTTCCATTGTGGCAGATAAAATAAAAAATCCAGATTTGATAGATGGTACACAGGGATTCAAAATAATTATGGATTTTAGTATTCAACACAAAAAAGTTGAACGCATTGTCGCTAGACATTGGCCCATTTTAAAGTATGATAAAATTTTAGGACCAGCCCTCCCAGACCGTCCTCAGTTTATTTACCGCAAGGCTCCCACATTGCGGGATAGTTTGGCCCCTGGGGTCATAGACCCTCCCAAAACTAGCGTTAACAAGCTTTTTAATTTTTTATCTGGTTTTTATGCGTGTGGAAGGTGTGCAACCTGCAAACATGCCAAAAATAACATAAAAAAACGCAAAGATTTTACCTCTAACACCACCGAGCAAAAATATAGTATTAAAGAACTGATTACATGTACCACAACTGGTGTTGTGTACATGTTAGAGTGTGATTGCGGCCTGCAATATGTAGGTCGCACCTCTAGAGCTCTGCATGTGCGTGTTGGGGAACACATTAGTAACATTAAGCGAGGCATCAAAACACATAGTGTATCAAGGCACTTTAGAAATTGTCATCAGCGGGACCCCAAATGTTTAAAATTTTGGGGAATTGAAAAAGTCCCCAAACATTGGAGAGGAGGTCATTATATAAGACAACTCAGTCGCAGAGAATCTTTCTGGATTTATGAAATGAAAGTTATGACGCCTGCAGGGTTAAACGTAGATTTTGACCTCAATTGTTTTATTTCCAATAGATGATAAATTAATTAATTTTTGATATATTTTATCTCCTATATATTATATATTAATTTTTAATTTTAATTCTATTATGCCTTTTACATATGCACTTTTATATATATTTTTTATATATGTATTTTTTATATATATATTTTTTATATATATATATTTTATATATATATTGATATTAGCGTTATTTTTAATTTTCTATTCTATATTCATCTGGTTGCTGTATTTTAATTATTTCTGATTGTATGTTAAATCTTTAGATCATGCTTTTATTATGTACTTATCAATATGGTTTATTTCCAAAATGGCTGTCGAATGACGTCACTCTATTTTAGGTTTTATTAATCATAAGGTATTTATCAACCCTTTACTCTAGGGGTGATGGCTGTTGGAGTCTTTTTATATATGCATTACTATGGTTTTAGGTGGAGCGCTCCTTTAATTGCTATTGTTTCTAATTTCAATTTTAATGCTCCTAAGGATGTCAGTTATAACTGGTATCCACTGACATTTCCTATCTTTATGAACTTAATTATTCATAGCTGCTCTAATCAAATGAGCAATGGAGCAATGTCTCTTTAACTGTCAGGCTGCATGGTTTAAAAGCACTATGCAGCCTGTGTCAATATAAGCCTGCCGCCTACTTTGCTATGGCAACCGCTCTTCATTGTCTTTGAATGATTACCGCCCACTTCACCATAGTTACTGCTCCACAGCGTCACTCAGCACACACATGAGTGTCAGGTGATGTGCTTATGACGCTGTCATTGGTCTGGTGAATCGCGGGACCCGATTGGTCCGTCGGCGGTTCACATGACAACAACATTAAAGCCATGTGACAGCCTTTCAGGGCTGTGATTGGACAAAACGGACCGCGGGATCTGATTGGTCCACGATCGGTCTTTGACCCATCTACACAGCATATAGCCATAGCGGGACCACTCGTAGCTACCCTGCCTCACGCTGAGGAAGTCCCACCAGGACGTAACGCGTACGAGGGACAGGGAGCACGAGTGACGTCACCCGCGGCCATTTTGGATCACAATACCTACAACGCCGGCACTCGGGACTGAGTGCAGGTTAATGTGAGTGTTTTTTTCTTATTTCTGCTTGTGCAATAAACGTAAATTCAATACAGAGAGCACTAGGTTGTCCCCTTTTTTCATCCTATGTATGCTGGATACCATTGTGGACCTGGTTGTTAGCGTTTGAGATCGATTCCTGACGGTTGGAGACCAGAGTTTTACTTAGCTGCATACTGCTTTGTGACCTATTATAGGTCGATAATATATAAACAAAGAAACGGCGCTGGAATAGACGTGTGCAATATTGAACGAGAAAAAGAAAACACAAAAAATGTGCAGCTGCTGATAAGAAAGTGCTATAACCTTCAAAAAATGCTCAAACCAATAAAACAGCGCTGGCAAACAAAAATTGTGACAAAATAATAAATGATCCCACAAAATTGACAAACATCAATAATGTGTGTGAAGTGGTTACATGTCTGACACAAACCAATCCCATAAAAAATAAACTAGCATCAAATAATATGTGTGATAAATTATTACATAAGTGACATGATTGAATAATAACCATAAAATTATTTCATAGATACCAAAATTGAATAAGTGATCAATGTGGTAAGAAAATATATAAAAAAATAAAAAAATAAAAATAATGTGAGTAAGTCCAGTTATTGTCCCAAAAAAACAAGAACCAAAATAAATGTACATATGAGCTCCTTCTTGGAATAGACTCACCGGGCTAGCAGACAGACAGAGCAGCAAAGCAGAGGGCAGATATGCAGACAAACTGTGGTTCGGCAAGTAGGCACAAAAGCAGAGCTGAATAAACAAGCCAGTGGGATGAGAGGATCCAGGGAGCGATGCATGCACACAAGGCACAGTGATGTTCTTGGAGATATTGTACCGATAATAGAAGAGAGCAAATTTTAAAGTGTTGTAGAAGGATTTTTAAAATGCGCGCTCTGCGCTACTTACAGGATGCATAAAGGAAGGCAAACTTCTCAGATACTTCCGCGGTTGCAGCTGGTTTAGCGTGCGCTCCACGGGAACAGGAAGTGGCGTCAGTGGTTAGATCCTTGGCCGGAAATTACGAGGTTTTCTTGGCTGGGGTGGGGTTCCTTGCCTCAGCTCCGGAACAGACAACCATTTGGGGTTCCATCTTCCTCAATGCTAGCCAAGCACAGTGCTCTAGCGGACCTGTGAGTATAGATCTCTTTCTCCCCATTAGGTCTTTTCTCCCTTTAAAGGGGGTAGAACATATTTACTAATACTACACATCTATTTATATTTACAGTTTACTTCTGTACCCAACTCCTGATGAATGACATATAGCCATGAAACGCGTCGAGTTTCCATGGGGTGCTCAGTCAAGTCTGGCTCATTACTAATTCACTGGCCCATATATATCTTTCATACATTCAAAATTCATTTAGTACTATGTAACTATTAATGTGTATGTGTACCTATCATATAGCAGCTCTTATTTCTATGGTGTACCAATGCCTGCTAATCAGAAATATCTTATATTACATTCATCAATGTTTACTATCTCTCATATGCTGCCAAGCTGACATATATGTATCCATTATGTTTATACCATGTGTGCATGTGTGTGTATATATATATATATATGAAAATACTTTTTTACTAGTGTTACAAATAAAAAATGTCCACAAGTCAATTGCCTCATTTAAAGTCCCACATTGCCTTCTTATGCAGTTTTCACAGATTGCACATTCTATCTGTTCATGAACGGGGAATGATTCGTAGGATTTTGCAGGTGTCTTTGTACCCAAAGGGGCATGATGAGACAGAGGAGGGTCAGCCTGCACAATGCTAAGATTTTTTGGAGAGAGGCTATGAGCTTTTCAACACTAGCAAGCATGTTGCGTAAAGCTTCCTCTTCAATATGGTGGGGAAGAAAAGTCTTCTGCAGCTTCTTCAAATACTGCCTCAATTTCATCTTCATTCCTTTCGTTGTCTGTGTTCCCTAGGACTGGCATATGGGGATTTGACACAGGTAGAGAAATGGAAGTAGGAGATGAGGCATGGTGTTTTTGAGCATTGGACAAAGAAAAACAACATGCATTTATTATGTTTTCCTGCAGGAGCCTGGGAAGCATTGCACCCAAGATCAGTGGAGCAATGTCAGGCTTCTGCAGACAATCCCTGCAACTTTCACCATGTACCACCATGCAAACTACAAGGTTGCTTTATTCAGGACTACAAGCCATCTGCTGCATTGGCTGACGGTACTTATAGCTCATTCATTCACAGGAAACAGTGAATGTGGCCATGTGGGGTGGGGGTGTGACAGTGGTTGTGGGGAGAAGATCCCTGCCTGCTGTCACAGAGAGAGGGGGATCAGGGGGAGAGGTGGTACAAGCTGGAACATGTTACATGTTCCACAATAATTATAGGAGGAGCATGTAACATGTTCCAAAAAGTGAACTTATCCTTTAAGGTCATATGATCTGTTTAACCGATTCCCATCCAGCCTATGGTATAATGACGATGGCACTGGCCTCTCGTCGATCGGGGTGGACGTCATATGACGACCTCCTGGATCATTTCCCACGTGAGACGCAATCTATCACTGGCCGTGTCCATGGGACACAGCCAATGACTGATCAGTGTACTGGCTTGTTCGAATCGTGAAAAATCACAACAGGTCACATGACGGTTGTACACAATGGATGGCATTCTTGCATGCCATCCAATGTCCACAACTGTGTTGCTAGCTGTAATTGGTCAATTTGTTCACATGGTACATACAGGGCCAATCACAGCCCATCTGTACAATGTGATTAGTTTTGACCAATCACAGCTAATCACAACAAAACAGAATGAATTAATCAGTTTCATTCAGTAAAATGCTTGCATATAACAATGTATTGCACTGCTATAAGCGAACATAATGTGTAAAAAAAAAAAAAAAGTGATCACTTCCCCAGAGCAGTACGATGTTACTATGGTAACATTACATTGTTCTGGTCACAGTTTGTTAAAGAAAATTGTAAAAAAAAGGAAAATAAATTAATAAAAAATAATAATATTTTGTGTCCCTAATCATCACCATTTATATGATGATGCTGTACTGCACTGGTGGCAGTATGTAAAAAAAAAAAAAAAAAGTGTTCACCAGCCTGAACTGTTGATAAGGCAGGATGGATCCATGCTTTCATGTTGTTTACGCCAAATTCTGACCCTTCCATCTGAATGTTGCAGCTGAAATCGAAGACTCATCAGACCAGGCAATGTTTTTCCAATCTTCTATTGTCCACTTTTTGGTGAGCCTGTGTGCAAATTGTATCCTCAGTCTCCTGTTCTTAGCTCACGGGGGTGGCAACCAGTGTGGTATTCTGCTGCTGTAGCCCATCTGCTTCAAGGTCCAATGTTTTGTGCATTCAGAGATGGTATTCTGTATACCTTGGTTGTAACGAGTGGTTATTTGATAAACTGTTGGCTTTCAATCATCTCGAACCAGTCTGCCAGTTCTCCTCTGACCTCAACAAGGCATTTTCCCCCACACAACTGCCACTCACTGGATATTTTCTCTTTTCGGACCATTCTCTGTAAACCCTAGAGATGGTTGTACGTGAAAATCCCAGATCAGCAGTTTTTGAAATATTACACCAGCCCGTCTAGCACCAACAACCATGCCACGCTCAAAGTCACTTAAATCCTCTTTCTTCCCCATTCTGATGTTTGAATTTTAGCAAGTCGTCTTCACCACATCTAGATACCTAAATGCATTAAGTTGCTGCCATGTGATTGGCTGATTAGAAATTTGTGTTACAAATACATAGGTTATAGGTGAGGCACCCAGGGGGTGTGTCCTCTAAAGGTCTGTCAGTGTCCCTTCACCTGAAGGTACAAGCCTATAACCCATGGTGTATGAATATTCTGCCAGTGCTCTGTACTGTACGATTAAGATAAAGTTTTGCCTTTAGTTTTTACTACTTTGTACTTTAACAATTTGATACTGCTTTTAGATTTTGTACTATGTATCTACCAAATACATGTTGTAACAATCATATTGACCTATATATATATATTTAGAAGTAATAATACAAAGAAAAGCTATTCTATCCCCATTTTCATGTATACAGTATGTATAGTAAGCTCGCTGCAAAGGCAGATCCTTTGACGTGCACAATTAACTTTATTGATAAAAAATATAAATATTCACCACCCTGGGTGGTCCAGGATGGCGGAGTTCTAAAGTATATACTTGCCTATGTTGTGACCCTATGCAACTATTCTACTATAAAAGGAACCAAAGGCATGTTTAATCCAACCTACTACAATCCCAGCCATTATGCAGGATTTACGTTATGCTACCCTGTCCGTATTCTGTGTTTGCCACTGTGCTGTGCAATACTTATGAATTACTAATTGGGGTATAGTTTCATAATTCCTTGCCTCTGTTGGATTTTCCAAAGACCAGCAACGTACTGGTATGTTGCTGGACTTTGAGTGGTTATACCAGAATGATGCCTGCAGGTTTAGGTATCATCTTGGTATTGTTCTTTTCAGCCAGCAGTCAGCTTTCAGGTAAAAGCAATCCTAGTGGCTAATTAGCTGCTAGACTGCTTTTACAAGCATTGGGATGGAACATCCCCCCACCCACCGTCCTCCATGGTTTTCTCTGGCTCTCCTGTCTCACTGGGGAACCTGAGAATGCAGCCGGTGGTTCCACCATCTGTCCATAGAGCTGATCGAAGACCAGAATGGCTCCAATCATCTCTATGGCCTAAGAAACTGGAAGCTACGAGCATTTCATGACTTTGGTTTCGCCGGATATAAACAGCGCCATTGGGAAATTGGGAAAGCATCTTATCACACCGATCTTGGTGTGGTCAAATGCTTTGAGGGCAGAGAAGAGATCTAGAGTCTAATAGACCCCAATTCTTTTTAAAAAGAGTACCTGTCACTACCTATTGCTATCATAGGGGATATTTACATTCCCTGTGATAATAAAAAAAATGATAAAAAAAGAAATGGCGTAAAAATAAAATTAAAAAGCAAAATAAATTATAATTAAAAAAAAGTACCCCTGCCCCCCCATGCTTGCGCACAATGGCAAACGCAAACATCGGTCTTGTGTCATATGTAAACAGTAATTGCACCATGCATGTGAGGTATCACCGCAAACGTCAGATTGAGGGCAGTAAATTTAGCAGTAGACCTCCTCTGTAAATCTAAAGTGGTAACCTGTAAAGGCTTTTAAAGGCTTTTAAAAATGTATGTAGTTTGTCGCCGCTGCACGGTTGTGCACAATTTTAAAGCATGTCATGTTTGGTATCTATGTACTCAGCATAAGATCATCTTTTATATTTTACTAAACATTTGGGCAATATAGTATTTTAGTACATAAAAATTCAAAAAAGTGTTTTTTTCCCAAAACAATTGCATTTGAAAAATCACTACATATAGGTTAATCCTGCCTCTCATACCACATACGACCCCTCTCCCATAAATCTTTGCTCTGAGCCAGAGGCCGTGTTCCATAACTTAGCCTACTCCAGCAAATGGGAGGGAACTCCTGCTGCCATGGAGTCCATCAGGAAAGGAAAATTACGGTAAGTGTTTGATAAGAAGTTTTCAGTTTTCTTGACAGACTCCATGGCAGCCTTACGTATGGGAAATAACTAGCCATACACACCCGGGTGGGCAATTGCTGGTTAAAGAAAAAAGGTTTGATTGGCACCATGCACAGACAGAATATGTAAACGAAAATTAACAAAAGACAAAGAGGCCGGCTCTACGCAGTAGTGCACCATGAATGCATTAATTGAAGACCATGAGGCCGCTTTGCAAATCACTTCTGGGGCGACATGTCGGGAAGCCGCCAATAATGTAGACACGCTCCTGGTTGAATGAGCAGTCACCGCCTCCAGAGGTGCCAAACCCTTAGCCTTATAGGCCCACATAATGGCCTTAACAATCCATGCTGCGATAGATCTGGAAGAGGTAGACAATCCTTTGTTTTTCCCATGGAAGAGATTGAACAAATGCTCAAACTGGCAAAAATTAGCTGTGGCTTCTAAATACTGTTTCAAGCTTCTCCAACATCTAGATGGTGAATACTAGAGTCCTCAGCTAACCTGAACGTTGGAAGAGCAATCTTCTGATTCTCGTGAAAGACAGATGATACTTTGGGGTTTGACCCCAGCATAGGAATTTAAAACTACCTCATCAGGAAAACATTTTAGAAATGGCTCCTTGTATCCTAGAGAGACAATTTCGGAGACCCTCTTGGCAGATGTTATAGCCACCAGGAAGACAATTTTTAGAGAAAGTTCCTTGATAGACAACTGATCCATGTGTTGCATCTCTCTCCCTGAGAAGAAATCCAGGACGGGGGAAGGTCCTAATTGGAACACCTCGGCTTTCTCTGAGGTCCAGGGGCGGACTGACAACTGATGGGGCCCCCGGGCAATAGAAGATCATGGGGCCCCTGCGTCCCAAGCCACACCTGTACAGGGGGACATTGGGGGGGAGCACACAGGGACACACTGTGGTGGGGGGAGAGAGCACACAGGGGAACACTGGGGGAGGGAGAGGGCACACGGGGGGACACTGGGGGGAGCACACAGGGAGACCCTGGGCGGGGGGAGAGGGCACAGGGGGACACTAGGAGAGGGATAGGGCACAGGGGGACACTGGGGATGGGGGAAGCACACAGGGGGACACTGGGGGGTGGAGAGAACATAGGGGAACACTGTGGGGGGGCACACAGGAGGACACTGTGGGGGGAGCATACAGGGGGACACTGTGGGAGAGCATACAGGGGGACACTGTGGGGGGAAGCACACAGGGGGACACTGTGAGGGGGGAGCACACAGGGGGGCACTGTGGGGAGCACACGGAGACACTGTGGGGGGAGCACACAGGGGGACACTGTGGGGGGGGGAGAACACAGGGGGACACTGTGGGGGGGAGAGCATACAGGGGGACACTGGGCGGGAGCACACGGAGACACTGTGGGGGAGGGAACACACAGGGGGACACTGTGGGGGGGAGAGCACACAGAGGGACACTGTGGGGGGGGAGAGCAGACAGGGGGACACTGTGGGGGGGAGCACACAGGGGGACACTGGAGAGGGGGGCACACAGGGGGACACTGGGGGGGAGCACATAGGGGAACACTGGGGGGGCACACAGGGGAACACTGGGGGGAAGCACACAGGAGGGACAGTGTGGGGGGAGAGCACACAGGGGGGACAGTGTAGGGGGGAGCACACAGGGGGGGGCAGTGTGGGGGGAGAGCATACAGGGGGGACAGTGTGGGGGGGAGAGCACATGGGGGACAGTGTGGGGGGGAGAGCATACAGGGGGGACAGTGTGGGGGAGAGTACACAGGGGGGACAGTGTGGGGGGAGAGTACACAGGGGGGACAGTGTGGGGGGAGAGCATACAGGGGGACAGTGTGGGGAGGGAGGAGAGCATACTGAAGTGTTCCCCGGCCCCTGTACTGACCCCTTCCTCCGATGGTGACCCTCCAGTAAAAACAAAATTTCACTTACCCCATGCCTGCATTGCAATAGTACCACTAACGGCACGCTGCTTCCCGCCGGCCCCTCCTCTCTCCTCGTCCATCCTAGACTCCTAGGTGATACAGTGCAAGTCTTGCACTGTATCACCTAGGAGTCTAGGACGGACGAGAAGAGAGGAGGGGCCGTCGGGAAGCAGCGCGCCATTAGCAGTTCTAATGCAATGCAGGCATCGGATGTGAAGCACCTGCGATAATACAGCTAACGTTGCGCTGCTCCCCGCCGGCCCCTCCTTCCCTTCCGTCCATCATAACGCCCCTAATGGCCCCGGGCCCTCGGGCGGCGACCAGATCACTGATCGGTCAGTCCGCCCCTGCTGAGGTCTGAGCCTTATTGTTCCTCTGAAGAACTGCCTAGGAAAGAGGGTGTCTAGCCCAGGATATGCCAGTGAAGGCAGACATTGCAGAAACTTGAACCCGTAAGGAGCTGACTGGTAAGGAAAGATCCAGGCCCATTTGTAGAAAGCCTAGGATAGCCTGTATCTTTGGGTTATTGCAGGAACCTTCAGTGGTGGAAACGTAGTCTGCAAATTTTGACCAAATCATAGGTACATAGTAGGTGAGGTTGAAAAAAGACCCAAGTCCATCAAGTCCAACCCATGTGTGTGATTATATGTCAGTATTACAGACATATAATCCTTTGGTAGACTCTGTTGGTACCTGCTCTTCTGGCGTTCAGCAACATAGAGAAAGCCCTGCTTGGACAACCTAGGGCCTCCAGCCTTCCCCTCTCAAAAACCAAGCCTTCACTTGCAGAAGGGTTGGACATGGATGGCATAGAGTCGTCCCTTGCGACAGGAGATCTGGCCTGGAGGGCAGAGGAACTGGATCCCGGAAGCTGAGTTGCATCAGCAGAGGAAACCATGGCCTCTTTGGCCAGTATGGGACTATTGCCACTATTTCTGCTTCTTCCCACCTGAGTCTCGACAGGAAAAGCGGGGGAAAAGCATAGGCCTTGTGGAATCTCCACTGGTCCGTCAGGGCAACCACTCCGAAGCCCTGGGGACAACGATCTCTCGATAACAGGTCCACCTCCGGTATGATTCCCAGAGACAGGACCCAGTTGAAGACCTCAGTGTGGAGAGCCCATTTGTTGTTGTCCAGGGATACTCTCGAAAAAAAAGTCTGCCTGGACATTTTGATAGATAGACAGCTGTCAGATTTGCTAAGTTCACTTGGGCCCAGGACATGATCGGCTCTACTGCCTTCAGCAGGGAGAGACTGCGAGTACCAGTCTGCCTCTTGATGTATGAGACTGCTGTTGTGCAGTCTTAGGAGAACTGAGGCTCCCGCCGTCAAGTGGTGAAAGGCTTGTAGAGTAGACATGTGCACACTGAAATATTTTGTTTCGGAATTTAGTTTTTTGTCCGAAAAATACATTTATTTAGTTACTCCCGCAATTCGTTTTTATTTATTTCGTTTTACGTTAAAAATTGCATTAGTCCGAAAATCAAAATTAATTAAGGTTGAATCTGTCATTGAAGGCTTATAGTGTCTGTCGAATGTTCAAAGAAGATTCGACGGAGCAGCTAAACTGTAGGACGCCGTATAGTTTAGCTGCTCCGTCGAATCTTCTTAGAACTTTCGACAGACACCATAAGCCAAAGTTTCGACGTTAGTATGTTTTTCGCTGCTTTGTCGAATCTTTGTCGTTCATGTTGAATGTATATAGTTCAAACAGAAAATGGACTGGTGATAGTGATCACTGATCAGACAGGTAACAAGATAGGGTATATAGAATCTATATAGAATCTCAATTTATAATATAGAATCTATAATAATAAATCCCCCCCACAACACGGGCAGCCTCTGAGGCTATCACAACACTAGCAACACTAGTATCACTATCAAGTTCACAACACTAACACAATAGCAGCAGATTATTATGAAAAAGTTAAGTTGAGCTGTAGCTTGCTTCACTATTGTTCTGCTGCTGTGCTTATGCTTAATTGCTAAATAATTCAGGTTCTCTGACAAACGGACCAGCTAAGATTGACTGTCTTCTGAAATGATTCAGTGTGACAACAGGGCAGAGCTCTGCTAACTTCTTCCCAGTACCAACAGTGGCTTTGGCCTTCTTGAGAGAAGGTGAGAAGGTGGCAAACACTTCACCGCAGCAGATACAGGGGGAGAAGGGAGAGTCTGCTAGGGTGGAGAAAGCGGTCTTTCCTCCCCAGCAAAGATCCGGGCACCTGGGAGACAGTAACACAGACATGTTGTCCCAGCAGCCAGATGAGGGAATCGAAAAGGAAGCAGCCAGCTCACCTCCCCAATGGCAGCTACACAATTTAGGAGTGGAGGAAGCCAGCCTCCTGCCCCAGCGGTTAACCGGGGCGGAGGATGTGGAGTCCCCAGCAGAAGTGCTGGCAACAGGGCAGAGGGCTACCAACCTCTGCCCAGCACCGACAACAACTGTGGAGTTCCAGGGAGCCGGGGGTAGTCAGCCCCTCTCTCCAGCGACAAGCTGAGGTAGTAAAGCTGCTACTCCCAGCTGAATCACTCGCAACAGGGCAGAATGCCCTGACGCCCCCCCCCCCACCCCAAAGCACCTTGTCCCCATGTTGATGAGGACAAGGGCCTCTTCCCGACAACCCTGGCCGTTGGTTATCGGGGTCTGTGGGCAGGGGGCTTATCGGAATCCGGGAGCCCCCTTTAATAAGAAGGTCCCCAGATACCGGCCCCCCACCCTATGTGAATGAGTATGGGGTACGATGTACCCCTACCCATTCACCTCAGGAAAAAAGTGTAAATAAAAAAAACAACACAATTTTTTAAAATGCTTTATTGCACAGCTCTGGGGGTCTTCTTCCATCTTGGGGGGTCTTCTCGCTGGACTCCTCCTCTATCTTCTTCTCTTTTACTAGATCTTTCACTAGCGGAGGAGCCCGGCTTTCTTCTTCGTCGCCGCCGCCGTCTGGGGGGGTCTTGTTCCGACTTCGGGGGTCACTTCTGTTCTTCTTGCCGGGCCTCTGCTTTCTTCTTCCAGCTCTTTTACTAGCGGTGGCCCGGGCTTCTGTCCCTGTCACCGCCTTCTGCTTCTGCTTCTTCTTATTCTTGTTCTTCTTTCTTCTTCCGATGTTGACTCGTCATTGTCTCCTCTTCTAATGGTTCAGACGTGTTGTTCTGCCAGTTATATAGGGACAAGGGGCGGGGCCACTGGCTCATGTCACATGCCCCCATATGATGTCACAGTCCCGGAGAATGCTGGGACTGTGACATCATATGGGGGCGGGTCACCATGTGACATGAGTCTGTGGCCCCGCCCCTTGTCCCTATATAACTGGCAGCGCAACACGTCTGAGCCATTAGAAGAGGAGACAGCGACGAGTCAACATCGGAAGAAGAAAGAAGAAGAAGGAGAAGAAGAAAAAGCGGAAGGCGGCAACAGCGACGGCGGCAGAAGCCCGGGCCACCGCTAGTAAAAGAGCTGGAAGAAGAAAGCGGAGGCCCGGCAAGAAGAACAGAAGAGACCCCCGAAGACCCCCGAAGTCGGAACAAGACCCCCAGACAGCGGCGGCGGCGAAGAAGAAAGCCGGGCTCCTCTGCTAGTGAAAGAGCTAGTAAAAGAGCAGAAGATAGCAGAGGAGTCCGGCAAGAAGACCCCCCAAGACGGAAGAAGACCCCCGGAGCTGTGCAATAAAGTATTTTTAAAAATTGTGTTGTTTTTTTTATTTACAATTTTTTTCTTAGGTGAATGGGTAGGGGTACATCGTACCCCATACTCATTCACATAGGGTGGGGGGCCAGTATCTGGGGGCCCCCTTGTTAAAGGGGGCTCCCGGATTCCGATAAGCCCCCCGCCCGTAGACCCCGACAACCAACGGCCAGGGTTGTCGGGAAGAGGCCCTTGTCCTCATCAACATGGGGACAAGGTGCTGGGCCCCCCTTTCCCCAGGGCACCCCCCATGTTGAGGGCACGCGGCCTGGTACGGCTCGGAGGGGGGCGCTCGCTCGACCCCACCCCCTTTCCTGACCGCCCGGGCTGCATGCTCGGATAAGGGTCTGATATGGATCTGGGGGGGACCCCCACGCCGTTTTTTCAGCGTAGGTATTCCCTTTAAATCTATACCAGGTGACGGGGCTAGCGGCTGCATTCACTTCCTTCGCTAGTCCCGCCTACCTGGAGTCACGTTCTAAATTAACGGACTTTCCTCCGTGTGTGAGCAAGTCCGTTCATTTCAAAAGTCCCGCGGTCTTTTGCCAAAACTACGGGCGTGTGGGTAAGTCCACACGTTCGGAAAGTCCGGCGGACTAAGTCCGCAGGACAATCCGGCCGAAAAGTCAGATCGTGTGTACGGGGCTTTCCAATTCTTCCTGAACTCACGATCTGGCCTATAGCAGTGAGCGTCTCTTGCAAGATCCGGATCTTGCCTGAGGGAGGCTCCCCCAGAAAGACTGACGCCAGCTTTAGCTCATGTACCAATAAACTCCTGGCAATTTCTTCAGAGACGCTTCCCAAGGATGCAACCACATCATCCCTCCAGCCCTCCTTTGGACAGGGCTGCAAGAGCCAAGGCTGGTTTACAGGCCATACCTGCTGTAATATAAATGTGTTTGAGGTCAGTATCGATCTTCCTCTCCAAGCCATCCCTGAAAGAAACAGTGTCCACCAGTGGGAGTGTGACATGCCTCACTAACCTCATTAGGGCTGTGTCAATGAGAGGAGTGACTCTTGAATGGGTACATTTTTTCTGTTTTAGTAAGTAGCGAATAGTAATAATCTCGCCGCGTTCCCCCTGGAAGGGGAAGTTTGGGCGCTCTTTCTTGAGGTGTTTGGAATACTTCCTCTGCTTAGAGGGTGCTTCCACTGGCTCTTCCCACCTCCAAAGCTTCCTTGACTGCTTTGACCAGCTGTGGTACTAGGAAAAAATCTAAACCGTCACCAGGGCCATCCACCTCCACCTCACTGTCCAAGGCTTCACTTAAGGAATGACTATGATGATTGGGACCCGGAGCCTCAGTGTTGTCCCCCACAGGGACTGATGCTGTGTCAATAGAAGGAATGATGGTACGGCCGGAGTCCATTCTGCTCAGGGATTCCTGAACCACCTTTCTGACCAGTGCTTCCACTTGTTGGTCTCCACCTTCTCTTTCCCCCACAGCTCAGGTATAACATGGCTGACAGAGGGATTTACCTTTGGAAACCTGAGCCCCACATCCCCAGCAAGCTTTCTTATCAGAGCGGCAGGAATGGCGGTGAGATTGGTGCCCATACATAGCTTTAGGCTCTTCCCTGTGACGTCCAGATCTAGAGGATGATCTATGGTGTCTGGAACTCAATGAAGAGTGACGGACGGCGTTGTGACCTAGGATGGTCTTTATCTTTGCATGCCGCATGATGGTGTTCAGACCTAGAAGGGCAGCGAGGGATAGAAAGCGTAACACGTTCCTGATGAATAACCCCAAACAGACAGGATAACCAAAAGAAATATAACGTTGTCTTTTTTTTTTTTTTTTTAATAATCCTATCTGCCGTGTAAGGGTTGGCCACAGGGGGGTGATGACACATCCATGGCAGAAGGTAACAGGACTGTAATGTAATAAAACAGACCATCGACAAAAAATATAGAGCAGGCAGCAGCAGCTAAGCCTGCAATAAAATTGTAGGGAAACAGACAGGGAAAGGGTAAGTAGTTGAAAGGAGAACCAAACCATGGTATTCATATGCCAAATAATCTTTATAGATACAAAAATGTACTTAGTGAAAAACCACCCTCTAAGTACCATAAAATATTTAAAAATATATCAAAGAGACAACGTTGTCACTTTAAAATAATTGACACACAGGATGCAGCTGCAATAGTCTGGAGTAACCGCATCAAACATGGAGCACATGCATTCCCATATATCAAAGTTGGAATGGTCTGTAAGTGGGTTTATCTAGAACACCGAGCAATACTTGTCCCATTCGGGCTGTTTGTATGCTACATGTGTCATTGATTCCCAACACAGATACAGACCGATTGATGGACCGATGGTCCAGGGCTTTAGCGATACAGAGGGAATAACACGATTGCCTATCTCTAAATTGATATATCACATTTGTTGAGTGCATGACACCTGGATAAAGACCTTGGAAGATATCACGTACAGCACAGCAATTAAATGTCACTAAATTGGTATCCCAGTTAAATGAGTCCGGTGGAATAGAGCATTATAGCAATCATATCCATAGTGAATAATGTCCTCCTTGAATATATCCCGAGTAGCCAGAAAATAAATGAGGGATATAGTGTCCTAATGGCCCAAACTCATTAGATCCAGAACCTACAGGAAAGTCTATCTGGCGTTATTTGAATCCAATTGTGTCAGATTCCTGACATAACAGCTGATTTTGGGTTGGACCATGATATTGCACCCGAAAGACTGGCATCAAACAAGCAGTATAGATGATTTAGAGGGGACAATCAAGTTCATGCTACTCCCAGCTGAATCACTCGCAACAGGGCAGAATGCCCTGACGCCCCCCCCCCACCCCAAAGCACCTTGTCCCCATGTTGATGAGGACAAGGGCCTCTTCCCGACAACCCTGGCCGTTGGTTATCGGGGTCTGTGGGCAGGGGGCTTATCGGAATCCGGGAGCCCCCTTTAATAAGAAGGTCCCCAGATACCGGCCCCCCACCCTATGTGAATGAGTATGGGGTACGATGTACCCCTACCCATTCACCTCAGGAAAAAAGTGTAAATAAAAAAACAACACAATTTTTTAAAATGCTTTATTGCACAGCTCTGGGGGTCTTCTTCCATCTTGGGGGTCTTCTCGCTGGACTCCTCCTCTATCTTCTTCTCTTTTACTAGATCTTTCACTAGCGGAGGAGCCCGGCTTTCTTCTTCGTCGCCGCCGCCGTCTGGGGGGGTCTTGTTCCGACTTCGGGGGTCACTTCTGTTCTTCTTGCCGGGCCTCTGCTTTCTTCTTCCAGCTCTTTTACTAGCGGTGGCCCGGGCTTCTGTCCCTGTCACCGCCTTCTGCTTCTGCTTCTTCTTATTCTTGTTCTTCTTTCTTCTTCCGATGTTGACTCGTCATTGTCTCCTCTTCTAATGGTTCAGACGTGTTGTTCTGCCAGTTATATAGGGACAAGGGGCGGGGCCACTGGCTCATGTCACATGCCCCCATATGATGTCACAGTCCCGGAGAATGCTGGGACTGTGACATCATATGGGGGCGGGTCACCATGTGACATGAGTCTGTGGCCCCGCCCCTTGTCCCTATATAACTGGCAGCGCAACACGTCTGAGCCATTAGAAGAGGAGACAGCGACGAGTCAACATCGGAAGAAGAAAGAAGAAGAAGGAGAAGAAGAAAAAGCGGAAGGCGGCAACAGCGACGGCGGCAGAAGCCCGGGCCACCGCTAGTAAAAGAGCTGGAAGAAGAAAGCGGAGGCCCGGCAAGAAGAACAGAAGAGACCCCCGAAGACCCCCGAAGTCGGAACAAGACCCCCAGACAGCGGCGGCGGCGAAGAAGAAAGCCGGGCTCCTCTGCTAGTGAAAGAGCTAGTAAAAGAGCAGAAGATAGCAGAGGAGTCCGGCAAGAAGACCCCCCAAGACGGAAGAAGACCCCCGGAGTTGTGCAATAAAGTATTTTTAAAAATTGTGTTGTTTTTTTTATTTACAATTTTTTTCTTAGGTGAATGGGTAGGGGTACATCGTACCCCATACTCATTCACATAGGGTGGGGGGCCAGTATCTGGGGGCCCCCTTGTTAAAGGGGGCTCCCGGATTCCGATAAGCCCCCCGCCCGTAGACCCCGACAACCAACGGCCAGGGTTGTCGGGAAGAGGCCCTTGTCCTCATCAACATGGGGACAAGGTGCTGGGCCCCCCTTTCCCCAGGGCACCCCCCATGTTGAGGGCACGCGGCCTGGTACGGCTCGGAGGGGGGCGCTCGCTCGACCCCACCCCCTTTCCTGACCGCCCGGGCTGCATGCTCGGATAAGGGTCTGATATGGATCTGGGGGGGACCCCCACGCCGTTTTTTCAGCGTAGGTATTCCCTTTAAATCTATACCAGGTGACGGGGCTAGCGGCTGCATTCACTTCCTTCGCTAGTCCCGCCTACCTGGAGTCACGTTCTAAATTAACGGACTTTCCTCCGTGTGTGAGCAAGTCCGTTCATTTCAAAAGTCCCGCGGTCTTTTGCCAAAACTACGGGCGTGTGGGTAAGTCCACACGTTCGGAAAGTCCGGCGGACTAAGTCCGCAGGACAATCCGGCCGAAAAGTCAGATCGTGTGTACGGGGCTTTCCAATTCTTCCTGAACTCACGATCTGGCCTATAGCAGTGAGCGTCTCTTGCAAGATCCGGATCTTGCCTGAGGGAGGCTCCCCCAGAAAGACTGACGCCAGCTTTAGCTCATGTACCAATAAACTCCTGGCAATTTCTTCAGAGACGCTTCCCAAGGATGCAACCACATCATCCCTCCAGCCCTCCTTTGGACAGGGCTGCAAGAGCCAAGGCTGGTTTACAGGCCATACCTGCTGTAATATAAATGTGTTTGAGGTCAGTATCGATCTTCCTCTCCAAGCCATCCCTGAAAGAAACAGTGTCCACCAGTGGGAGTGTGACATGCCTCACTAACCTCATTAGGGCTGTGTCAATGAGAGGAGTGACTCTTGAATGGGTACATTTTTTCTGTTTTAGTAAGTAGCGAATAGTAATAATCTCGCCGCGTTCCCCCTGGAAGGGGAAGTTTGGGCGCTCTTTCTTGAGGTGTTTGGAATACTTCCTCTGCTTAGAGGGTGCTTCCACTGGCTCTTCCCACCTCCAAAGCTTCCTTGACTGCTTTGACCAGCTGTGGTACTAGGAAAAAATCTAAACCGTCACCAGGGCCATCCACCTCCACCTCACTGTCCAAGGCTTCACTTAAGGAATGACTATGATGATTGGGACCCGGAGCCTCAGTGTTGTCCCCCACAGGGACTGATGCTGTGTCAATAGAAGGAATGATGGTACGGCCGGAGTCCATTCTGCTCAGGGATTCCTGAACCACCTTTCTGACCAGTGCTTCCACTTGTTGGTCTCCACCTTCTCTTTCCCCCACAGCTCAGGTATAACATGGCTGACAGAGGGATTTACCTTTGGAAACCTGAGCCCCACATCCCCAGCAAGCTTTCTTATCAGAGCGGCAGGAATGGCGGTGAGATTGGTGCCCATACATAGCTTTAGGCTCTTCCCTGTGACGTCCAGATCTAGAGGATGATCTATGGTGTCTGGAACTCAATGAAGAGTGACGGACGGCGTTGTGACCTAGGATGGTCTTTATCTTTGCATGCCGCATGATGGTGTTCAGACCTAGAAGGGCAGCGAGGGATAGAAAGCGTAACACGTTCCTGATGAATAACCCCAAACAGACAGGATAACCAAAAGAAATATAACGTTGTCTTTTTTTTTTTTTTTAATAATCCTATCTGCCGTGTAAGGGTTGGCCACAGGGGGGTGATGACACATCCATGGCAGAAGGTAACAGGACTGTAATGTAATAAAACAGACCATCGACAAAAAATATAGAGCAGGCAGCAGCAGCTAAGCCTGCAATAAAATTGTAGGGAAACAGACAGGGAAAGGGTAAGTAGTTGAAAGGAGAACCAAACCATGGTATTCATATGCCAAATAATCTTTATAGATACAAAAATGTACTTAGTGAAAAACCACCCTCTAAGTACCATAAAATATTTAAAAATATATCAAAGAGACAACGTTGTCACTTTAAAATAATTGACACACAGGATGCAGCTGCAATAGTCTGGAGTAACCGCATCAAACATGGAGCACATGCATTCCCATATATCAAAGTTGGAATGGTCTGTAAGTGGGTTTATCTAGAACACCGAGCAATACTTGTCCCATTCGGGCTGTTTGTATGCTACATGTGTCATTGATTCCCAACACAGATACAGACCGATTGATGGACCGATGGTCCAGGGCTTTAGCGATACAGAGGGAATAACACGATTGCCTATCTCTAAATTGATATATCACATTTGTTGAGTGCATGACACCTGGATAAAGACCTTGGAAGATATCACGTACAGCACAGCAATTAAATGTCACTAAATTGGTATCCCAGTTAAATGAGTCCGGTGGAATAGAGCATTATAGCAATCATATCCATAGTGAATAATGTCCTCCTTGAATATATCCCGAGTAGCCAGAAAATAAATGAGGGATATAGTGTCCTAATGGCCCAAACTCATTAGATCCAGAACCTACAGGAAAGTCTATCTGGCGTTATTTGAATCCAATTGTGTCAGATTCCTGACATAACAGCTGATTTTGGGTTGGACCATGATATTGCACCCGAAAGACTGGCATCAAACAAGCAGTATAGATGATTTAGAGGGGACAATCAAGTTCAAGGGAAGACCGCTGTACATACCACTTCCCAAAGTTTTGCATAGAGGGTGGTTTTTAACATTCCTGGGCTTGGTCTGCTGCTACCCCAGCATCCTGAAGCTGTAGAGACACACTAGGTGCTAGGCAGAGGCCAGTGGCGTTCTGCCCTGTTGCCAGTGATTCAGCTGGGAATAGCAGCTTTACTACCTCAGCTTGTCGCTGGAGAGAGGGGCCAACTACCCCGGCTCCTTGGAACTCCACAGTTGTTGCCGGTGCTGGGCAGAGGTTGGTAGCACTCTGCCCTGTTGCCAGCACTTCTGCTGGGGACTCCACATCCTCCACTCCGGTTAACCACTGGGGCAGGAGGCTGGCTTCCTCCACTCCCAAATTGTGTAGCCGGCTGCTTCCTTTTCCATTCCCTCATCTGGCTGCTGGGACGACATGTCTGTGTTACTGTCTCCCAGTGCACAGATTTTTGCTGGGGAGGAAAGACCGCTTTCTCCATCCTGGCCAACTGTTGGAGGGACAACAAACACCTCCTTTCCCTTCTTCCCCTGTATCTGCTGCTGGGATGTGATCGCCACCTTCTCACCCTGAGCCTCCGGAACTGCCACAGGTGTGGGGCAGAGGTCTTGGACCCTCGGTCCCGTTGCCAGCATTTCTGCTGGCGGTTTGCTAGGTGGTTCCTCCTCTACAGAAACATCTATTAAATCCCCAGTCTCTGGAGTTGCTAAAAGTGTGGGACAGAGGTCTTGGACCCTCTGTCCGATGACCAGCGCTTCAGCTGGGGAAGTTCCTTGCAACTCCACAGATGCTGCTGGCAGAAAATCACATGTCCCTGTCAGTGTTGTGGGAGAAAGGCCGACTACCTCTTCTCTCAAGAAGGACGAAGCCACTGTTGGTCCTGGGCAGAAGTTAGCAGAGCTCTGCCCTGTTGTCAGCACTTCAGGTTTGGGGACGGCAATGTCCGGAGTTTCCACTGCCGATTCTCTGGCATGCTGCTGAACGTGTTCTAGCAGTTTCCTGTATGCCCTTTCCAGATGCTGTTCCTTCCTTAGCAAATGGTCCAGATCAGGTATAAGCTCTGAGACCCCTGCAAGACCGAGCATAGCCTCTATATTCTCGCAGGTCCTCAAGGGTAGGTTCCCCTTCATCGCCAAACACAAAACAATCTGTAAGGCTCTCCCACAGCAATCCAGGGCCATCAAAGTCATATCCCTCCGGAGAGCATTCTGTTGTCTTCCCTAAATATCCCTGCTCTGCGTGCCATTGCAGAGCCCAATAATGATTGTCCAGCTCTATCTCCTGCTGGACCAGCCTGTCCAACTCAGTCACCCATTGCTCCTGGGGCCGGTCTCCCAGGAATGCCATCCGCAATGCCCATTGGTCACTGGCCCGTTGCTCTTGGGTTGGAAAGCACTTGCCCTGTTTTATACCAGCGAGCTGGAGGGCTCCAATCCAGAGCGCCACCCGAATCTGCTGCCTGAGCTCCAGGTATTCATCCTCAGACACAGTCCTGGTGTATGCTGAAAGGACGATTCGCAGCAGCCCCGGGAACTCTGATGCCAGGTCCATATCTCCGCTGGGGTGACCGAAGTCTGCTATCCTGATCTTGGATCCAGGTGGAGGTTTGGATGTCCCAGACTGCAGGAAGCGTCCCACTGCTTTCCACCAATGTGACGAAACCTATCACCCACACTCCGCTTGAGTGCTTCTGTCAGTATACCGCTTCCTAAGTCCTGGAACACGAGTCCAATGGATCTGGCTATAGGGAACCAGACAACACCAGTCTTGGAGTAGCATTTTATTTGAGATCTCACACAAAAATATACAACAGCTTGACTAAAACCTAACCTAATTAGCATGAGCTAATTATCTAATCATAGACCCAGACTAGTTAACTGAGAGATAAGACTTTTCAGGATAAGACTTTACGTCTCTTAGCTCACTGACTCACTATTCAATACACATTACCATAAACATCAACACAGGGTTAATTATCACAAACAACAATGTGTGGAATACTCTTACAAGCCAGACTAGACTCTGTTCTGTCTCAAGGACATTCAGCTAAACCATTCTTATCCCATAAACATGATACCATATTTCTTCGATCGCAGTTTATTGGAACAAGCTAGGTGAAACTACAAATAACAAGAATAAACCTTGATAAGTACAATATCCCATAAATTTAGCATACATTTCAAAGACAAATATACACAGTACAATATGAGACAGTAAAACTTACTTTTTTAAGTTCAATAAGGGATTGATGGTAAGAGATTGAAACAAGACCTCTTGCAGTCTGAAAAGCATGATGAATGTGTCTCTTCCTGTGAGACTTTACCCAGAATACTTTGCTTTCCAAGTACTTCCTAGGTTATAAACTTTATTAATAAACTATACACACAGAAGCAATACCAAAAAAGGACGCTAGATGGCGCCTAAGCTCTGCAAATGATTCCTATAAAAGGTAACAACATTAAATGTCATTTACAACAACACAAATGCAGATAATCAGAATATATCCATCTGATGGACAGAACACTCCCCGCCTGACGTCAAGTGACGTCACTAACAGAGTCCTCCGTAGAAAGTAACAGAACAAGTTCAGTCACTGGTCTCAAGAACACTTTGGCCTCATTCTGTTGAAAGGTCTTGACCTCGACCTTACGGACAAGATTATCTTTGCTTGGCAGTACTTTGGTGACTAGACCTAAAGGCCACATGTTCCTTAGTGTCTGGCAATCTCTCATGAGCACAACATCACCAAGTTTAAGGTTAGGTTTTTCTGAGTGCCACTTCCTCCTTAGTTGAAGAGTAGATGTGTATTGCTCCCTCCACCGACTCCAGAAGGTATTGGCAAGAGTTTGAACTTGTCTCCATTGACGTTTGTAAAGGTCCTTCTCACAAAACTCTCCAGCTGGAGTACCTACAGGACCAGTCTTTTGCGTGAGCAACATGGTAGGTGTGAGAACCATTGGATCTTCAGAGTCACTTGAAATTGAAGTTAAGGGTCTGGCGTTAATGATGGCTGTAACCTCTGCCATAAATGTCACTAAACACTCGTGAGTAAGCCTTGCAGTTCCTACTTGTAGGAAGATAGAGTCAAGAATTCTGCGGGCTATGCCTATCATTCTCTCCCACACACCTCCCATGTGAGAAGAGTGAGGTGGATTGAAGATCCACGTGCAGTCTTGCTTACTCAAATACCTTTTTACACTGGGGATGTCCAAGTTGGAAGGAATTTGCAGTTCTTTTACTGCTCCTACAAAGTTGGATCCTCTGTCAGAGCGAATGAGTTTCACTGGGCCTCGGATTGCAATGAAACGTCTAAGAGCACTAATGAAACTTGAAGTGTCCAGCCTGGGTATGGTGTGTTCAGGCAGTGGTGCAAGTTTTGCTTTTCCCATTACAAACCCTATGTGGCTTTGTCCTTTAGTGTCTATGGTTTTCAGGTAAGCTACAGCAGCAATTGCTTTAACAGAAGCATCCGCAAACACACAAAGTCTTTGCATCTGAACATCTGCAGATGACAGAGGTGCATATGGGCGTGGAATTTTAAGATTAGATAGCGCTGTTAGTGAGTCCTTCCACTCTAGCCATAGGTTCTTCCTGTCGGTGGGGAGAGGGTGGCCCCAATCTAGCGACTCACAGGTTAAGTCTCTGAGTAGTGCCTTACCCTGGATGGTGACAGGTGCTGCAAAGCCTAAAGGATCGTATAGGCTGTTTATGGTAGACAGGACACCTCTACGGGTAAAGGGTTTTTCTTCTGTGTTTACTTGGAAAGTGAAGGTGTCAGATCTTAAGTCCCAAAGCAAACCAAGGCTGCGTTGCATGGGAAGTGAGTCTGTGCCTAGATCTAAGTCCTTTAACTCGTTGGAATGGTCTTGGACAGGAAAGGCTTCTAAAACTTCTCTACTGTTGGAAGCAATCTTGTGGAGCCTTAAGTTGGAACACGCAAGCATTGCCTGAGTTCTTTTGAGGAGACTGATTGCGGCTTCATTTGTGGGTAGTGATTTCAAGCAATCGTCTACATAGAAATCCTTGTCCACAAATTGTCTGACGTCTGACCCATACTCTGACTCTCCCACTCTAGCAGAGTGTCTGAGGCCATATATAGCAACTGCAGGGGAAGGGCTGTTGCCAAATATGTGCACCTTCATGCGATATTCTGTGATGTCTCCAGAGGGGTTGTTGTCCCTGAACCAGAGAAACCTCAGAAAGTTTCGGTGTTCTTCCTTAACAAGAAAGCAATAGAACATTTGTTGTATGTCTGCCATGAATGCGACTGAATCCTTGCGGAAGCGGAGAAGTACTCCCAATAGTCTGTTGTTGAGGTCAGGGCCAGAAAGAAGGACATCATTTAGAGAGACACCTTCATGCTTGGCGCTGGAATCAAACACCACTCTAATCTGCCCTGGCTTCTTAGGGTGATAGACGCCAAATATGGGTAAGTACCAACATTCTTCTGAGTCTTTGAGGTCTGGAGCTACCTCAGCATGGCCATTTTGGAATATTTTGCCCATGAAGGAAAATAAATGTTCTCTCATCTCTGGTTTCCTTTGCAGATTGTGTCTTAAGGAAGTGAGGCGTTTATATGCTAGTTCCCTGTTGTTAGGCAAACGTTGTCTTTGTGGCCTAAAGGGAAGAGGTGCTACCCAGTTATTAGACACGTCTTTCTCCATACTGCTTTCCATAACCTCTAGGAAGATTCTATCCTCAATGGACATTGCTACCTGGTTGTCTTCCTTTGTTCTCCTGAACACTGAGTGTCCTAAGTCGCTTTGGTCATTGTCATAGGCATTGCTGTCACAGAGGGAACTTAGGAAAGGAAGAGGTACAGGGTTGTTGTGCGGTAGCTCCTTTATGAGGATGCGATTTTGACAGGGTTGGAACAGAGAAGGACGACCATTCTCGAGGGTACTAGTGAGCAGATTATTAACAGATGCCGGTTTGTGTGCACCTCCCAGGCAAACATCACCTATAATGACCCACCCAAGATCCAGCTTTTGGGCATATGGCGCACTTTTAGGACCGTTGATCAGTTTCCTTACTTTGTGGACTTGCAAGATATCCCTCCCTAGGAGTAAGATTATCTGAGCCTGATCATCAAGTTCTGGTATGAGATGTGCTATGTGCTTCAAGTGAGTCTGGTGAGCTGCTGCGTCTGGTGTGGGAATCTCCGATCTGTTGTCTGGCATCTGGTTGCATTCTATTATGGTCGGCAAGGGTAGGCATGTCTTACCATCCATAGATTCAATTTGTAGGCCGTCAGCTCTTCTCCCCGCCGTTTCCACTGTACCTGCACAAGTCCTAAGGGAGTAGGGGCTGCTGGGGCCTTTAAGGTTTAGAATGTCAAAAAAACACAGGTCTGGCTAGTGACTTATTACTCTGATCATCCAAAATGACGTAGAGCTTGACTGCTTTGTCTCTGCGTCCCTTTGGGTAAACTTTCACTAGACAGATTTTAGAGCAAGATCTGCCACCTGTACTTCCTTTGCAGACTTCAGTGCACTGTGAAGTGATTGCTGTGGTATCTGTACTAGAGTCTTTGGTCTCCCTGCCTTGCTCCTTGTCACCATGGACAGGTGGGAAGGTTCTTGGAGTAGGCTTTGGGTGTAAAGCTGTGTGGTGCTCTGTGCTGTCACACTCTGTGCATTTGACACTGACCTTACAGTCCTTGGCGAAGTGTGTAGACGAAGAGCAGCACTTGTAACAGATGTTGTTCTCTTTGAGGAAAGCTTTGCGTTCCTGGATGGTCTTTGTCCTGAAGGCTCTGCATTTCAGAAGAGGATGTGGCATCTTATGTAGAGGGCAGAACTTCGTAGGGTCATTGACTTGATCCTCTGGCTGAAACTCTGCAAATCTGTGAGAAGAAATGTTAGTTTTGTGCACTGCTACTGGAGCCCTGAGTTGCTTAGGGCCAGCAGAAGTGATGTAAGACACTGGAAAAATGAAGCTGGGGTCATCTTTCGTTCCTGCTTGTCTGTCTACAAAGTCCACAAACTCACTAAATGGTGGAAAGGGCACATTGTGTTTCCGTTTGTAGTTACAGCCATGAGCAATCCATCTTTCGTGTAACTCATAAGGAAGTTTTTGAGCTAAGGAGTTAATACCTCTGGCAGAGTCAAGATAAGAAAGGCCAGGTAAGTCACCTTCCGCTTTAGCAACTTGTAACTCCATACATAGGTCACTGAATTCTCTGAGTCTTTGATAACCTCTGCTAGGTATTTTTGGAAAGTCTTCTATCCTTTTAAACAGTGTACTCTCTATAGCCTCTGGTGAGCCATAACATCTATCCAGTCTGTTCCAGATGTTTGTAAGGCCTATCTCAGGGTGGTTTATATTAATGTCTCTGATCCTTTTGGCGTGTTCAGCAGAATCATTGCCAAGCCACTTTACAAGGAGTTCTATCTGTTGTCTGCAAGATAGATCTAGACCTTGGATAACACTCTGGAAAGAGGATCGCCACGCCCTGTAGTGTTGAGGGCGATCACTAAATTTGGCAAGTCCTTGGGTAACTAACTCGCGTTTGGCCAGGAACTTGGCAAAGTCTACAGTAGCCTGATTGGCGTTGGGGTAGGCTGCTGGTGTATTGTGGTGCGGTGTAAAGGCATACCTGATAGAAGTCTCTTCTTTAGGCTCTCTGGGCTCAAACTTGCATACGGTTGGCAGTTCGTACCGGCTCGTTGCATACACCTTTGGAGTGAAGACAGGCGTTTGATGTTTGTATGAAGGTTGAGTACCTTTTGGAGTAGAAGGTTTGGTTGAGACTGGAACGTCTGGAACTCTGTCAGATTTTTCTTGCCTGTAGCACTGGGGTCTAAGATCGTCTTGTTGCTGCTTGATTTGGTGTGACTCTCTGACATCATGTTTAATTTCTTGTTGTGGGATGCTGCTTGGGTCACAGTGCTGGTAGACATAATCCGACGTGCGTTGCGAGGAATCTTGGTGTTCTTCCTCTAGGCCTGGTATGCTGCTACCTGTTCTTGGCTCATCGTAGATGGCTGCTTCTAGAGCTTCTGCTTCTGCAATGGCGGCGGCAGCATCCCGTTCCACTGCCAGCTTCTCCATGTTAGCTTCTAAGATAGCTTGCTGCAGTTTCAGAGATGCCTCTTGCTGAGCTCTTTCGTCTTCCAGGCGTATTCTTTCCATCTCTCTCTCTTGTTCCATGCGTACTCTTTCTTGCTCTATGCGTACTCTTTCTTGCTCTATGCGTACTCTTTCTTGCTCTCTCTCTTGTTCCTGTCTCGCCCTTTCTGCTTCAAGGTGGGCCTTTTCTTTTTTCATCTGCAGCTCTTGGTCTGCGAATGCGGCCCTGGCTCTTGCTGCTTCAGCTTTTGAACGGGCGATAGCTGCTGCATTTGCGACAGATGACCTAGATGAGCTTGCTTGTGATCGTGTTTTGTAAGAAGATGTTCTACTGTGAGACATGGCTGCGGGGAAGAAGCTGTCTTGCTGTATAGAGACCGTTCTAGTGTCGGTACTGCTTGACAGAGCGCGTCTCTGTGTAGCGTGGCTGCTTGCTTTGCCTCCCACAGGCCTGCTTCTTTAAGGCTTCTGACTGTATGGTACTGTGTAGCCCCAGGCTGTACAGACTTCCGAAGTCAGCTTATCTTCCCTTCAGAGGTCAGCTTAAAAATTTCACTGTTCTGTCTCAAGGACATTCAGCTAAACCATTCTTATCCCATAAACATGATACCATATTTCTTCGATCGCAGTTTATTGGAACAAGCTAGGTGAAACTACAAATAACAAGAATAAACCTTGATAAGTACAATATCCCATAAATTTAGCATACATTTCAAAGACAAATATACACAGTACAATATGAGACAGTAAAACTTACTTTTTTAAGTTCAATAAGGGATTGATGGTAAGAGATTGAAACAAGACCTCTTGCAGTCTGAAAAGCATGATGAATGTGTCTCTTCCTGTGAGACTTTACCCAGAATACTTTGCTTTCCAAGTACTTCCTAGGTTATAAACTTTATTAATAAACTATACACACAGAAGCAATACCAAAAAAGGACGCTAGATGGCGCCTAAGCTCTGCAAATGATTCCTATAAAAGGTAACAACATTAAATGTCATTTACAACAACACAAATGCAGATAATCAGAATATATCCATCTGATGGACAGAACAGACTCATTTACACAAAAGACAGGTGGCCGGAGTTGATGATATTATCATCTAACAGTTTGTGTCCCAACAGTATGATTCAGTCACTATTGCTAATATGGCATATACCTATCCAGAGTCTGTGTGTCTTGGGGGGGACATGGACCTGAATCCAAGTAACACCACCTCAGGAGTCCTCAGGCATACAGCTCACAAAGAGCACCATTCCCCCAAATGCCAGGGCCCATAATCGGTGGGCAAGAGGCTGGCATTCAGTCCAAAAGCCGCTGTCCCGGGTAAGTCTGTCACAACCAGATAGCACAAAACCCCCCAAATGACCCCAAGGTATTTGCTAAGAGGCATTGAGAGTATTGTTTGCAACTCTCATTTGTTTTTGAAAATGGAGAAAGAAGGGGACATTTTTTTTTCTTTTTTCAATTTTCAAAACTTTTCAAAAAGCGAGATCTTCAAAATACTCAACATGCCTCCCAGCAAATAGCTTGGGTGTCTACTTTCCAAAATGGGGTCATTTGGGGGGAGAGGGTTTCTGTTGTCTGAGCATTTCATGGCCTCGGAAACTGTTATAGGTAGTGAGGACTGAAATTAAGAATTTACGCCCTTAGAAAGCCTGCAGACGGTGCTTGGTTTTCTAGGTCCTGTACGTGGTTAGGCTCCCAAAAATTCTCATACAGTGCCTTGCGAAAGTATTCGCCCCCCTTGAACTTTTCAACCTTTTGCCACATTTCAGGCTTCAAACATAAAGATATAAACTTTTAATTTTTTGTGAAGAATCACCAACAAGTGGGACACAATTGTGAAGTGGAACGAAATCTATTGGATTTTTGAAACTTTTTTAACTAATAAAAAAAATGAAAAGTGGGGCGTGCAAAATTATTCGGCCCCCTTGCGTTAATACTTTGTAGAGCCACCTTTTGCTGCGATTACAGCTGCAAGTCGCTTGGGGTATGTCTCTATCAGTTTTGCATATCGAGAGACTGAAATTCTTGCCCATTCTTCCTTGCAAAACAGCTCGAGCTCAGTGAGGTTGGATGGAGAGCGTTTGTGAACAGCAGTTTTCAGCTCTTTCCACAGATTCTCGATTGGATTCAGGTCTGGACTTTGACTTGGCCATTCTAACACTTGGATACGTTTATTTGTGAACCATTCCTTTGTAGATTTTGCTGTATGTTTGTGATCATTGTCTTGTTGGAAGATAAATCTCCGTCCCAGTCTCAGGTCTTTTGCAGACTCCAACAGGTTTTCATCCAGAATGGTCCTGTATTTGGCTGCATCCATCTTCCCCTCAATTTAAACCATCTTCCCTGTCCCTGCTGAAGAAAAGCAGGCCCAAACCATGATGCTGCCACCACCATGTTTGACAGTGGGGATGGTGTGTTGAGGATGATGAGCTGTGTTGCTTTTACGCCAAACATATCGTTTTGCATTGTGGCCAAAAAGTTTGATTTTGGTTTCATCGGACCAGAGCACCTTCTTCCACATGTTTGGTGTGTCTCCCAGGTGGCTTGTGGCAAACTTTAGACGATACTTTTTATGGATATCTTTGAGAAATGGCTTTCTTCTTGCCACTCTTCCATAAAGGCCAGATTTGTGCAGTGTACGACTGATTGTTGTCCTATGGACAGACTCTCCCACCTCAGCTGTAGTTCTCTGCAGTTCATCCAGAGTGATCATGGGCCTCTTGGCTGCATCTCTGATCAGTCTTCTCCTTGTCTGAGCTGAAAGTTTAGAGGGACAGCCAGGTCTTGGTAGATTTGCAGTGGTCTGATACTCCTTCCATTTCAAAATGATCACTTGCACAGTGCTCCTTGGGATGTTTAAAGCTTGGGAAATATTTTTGTATCCAAATCCGGCTTTAAACTTCTCCACAACAGTATTATGGACCTGCCTGGTGTGTTCCTTGGTCTTCATGATGCTCTCTGAGCTGAAAGTTTAGAGGGACAGCCAGGTCTTGGTAGATTTGCAGTGGTCTGATACTCCTTCCATTTCAAAATGATCGCTTGCACAGTGCTCCTTGGGATGTTTAAAGCTTGGGAAATATTTTTGTATCCAAATCCGGCTTTAAACTTCTCCACAACAGTATTACGGACCTGCCTGGTGTGTTCCTTGGTCTTCATGATGCTCTCTGCGTTTTCAACAGAACCCTGAGACTATCACAGAGCAGGTACATTTATACAGAGACTTGATTACACACAGGTGGATTCTATTTATCACCATCAGTCATTTAGGACAACATTGGATCGTTCAGAGATCCTCGCTGAACTTCTGGAGTGAGTTTGCTGCACTGAAAGTAAAGGGTCCGAATAATTTTGCATGCACCACTTTTCAGTTTTTTATTTGCTAAAAAAGTTTAAAATATCCAATAGATTTCGTTCCACTTCACAATTGTGTCCCACTTGTTGGTGATTCTTCACAAAAAATTAAAATTTTATATCTTTATGTTTGAAGCCTGAAATGTGGCAAAAGGTTGAAAAGTTCAAGGGGGCCGAATACTTTCGCAAGGCACTGTACATGTGGTATCCCCGCACTCAGGAGAAGCAGCAGAATGTATTTTGGGGTGTAATTTCACATATGCCCATGATTTTGTCATTTTTCAATCACTAAAATATTCAATGTGCTCAACAAGCCTCTCAGCAAATTCCTTGGGGTGTCTACTTTCCAAAATAGGGTAATTTGGGGGGTTTTATACTGCCCTGCCATTTTAGCACCTCAAGAAATGAAATAGGCAGTCATAAACTAAAAGCTGCATAAATTCCAGAAAATGTACCCTAGTTTGTAGACGCTTTAACTTTTCCGCAAACCAATAAATATATGCCTTTTGAATTTTTGTTTTACCCAAGAAATGTGGCTGAATGCTTTTTGGCCTAAATGTATGACTAAAATTGAGTTTATTGTATTTTTTTTTATAACAAAAAAGTCTAAACTATATTTTTATTCAAAATTTTCGGTCTTTTTTATTTTATATCACAAAAAATGAAAACCGCAGAGGTGATCAAATACCACCAAAAGAAAGCTATTTGTGGGAAAAAGAGGACGCAAATTTTGTTTGGGTACAGCATTGCATGACCGCGCAATTACCAGTTAAAGCAGCACAGTGCCAAATTGTAAAAAGTGCTCTGGTCAGGAAGGGGGTAAAACCTTCAGGGGCTGAAGTGGTTAAAGTGAAACACTAAAAATGAAAAAAACTCCTTTAATAAATATAGTGCCCGGGTGTCCCCCTAGTCTGCTTAAAGTGGCACATCTGTACCGTATATAGAACCCGCTGCAGCAAAACTGACATATATAAAGAAATAAATTACATTTAAATAGATTTTCCCTGCAAGCTTTATTTATTTTGTAAACAACAGCTTGGGGAGCCAGTCTGTGTGAGGCCACAATTTAGTTCACTTGGAACAAGATTATAGATTTGTTGGATAAATTCTGGTTTCTCTTTGGCAGACTTTGGATGGAAATAACAAAGTTTTGCATCAAAGTGAGCACGCCTTATGTAAAAAAGCTAAATTATAGTACACGCAGGCCAAGATTAACAATTTATTTTTTAAGATGAAGTCTGGTGTCTATTTCGCAGGCTTTGGATAGAAGTAACAGGTGCAGAAATATTGGTCTTTGGGTGTTGGTGGTGCCTTCACCCCATAACCTTCTAGAGGTTCAAGAATTGGCATTGCTGTAAAAAATTTAAATGTGATGCACCTGTCAAACAGGGGTGGAAAAATTGGTCCTTGGGCGTTAATTGGGCCAATGAAAAGTTATAGTGTCTACAAAATAGGGGATAGATTTATGGCATTTTTATTATTATTTTTTTTTTCTAGTAATGGCAGCGATCTGGGATTTTTTGTGGGACTGCGACATTGCGGCAGACAGATTGGACACTTTTGACACTTTTTTGTCAGCGAACAGAGCTAAAAATAGCCACTGATTACTGTATAAATGTCACTGGCAGGGAAGGGGCTAACACTAGGGGGCGATTAAGGGGTTAAGTGTTCCCTAGGGAGGTGTTTCTAACTGTGGGGGCAGTGTACTGACTAGAGGAGGAGAGAGATCTCTGTTCCTGATCACTAGGAACAGCAGATCTCTCTCTACTCCCCTGTCAGAACAGAGATCTGTTTGTATACATTGACAGATCCCCAATCTGGATCTCTGAGGAGTGATCCGGCGGACATCGCTGCCGCCGGCCACACGCATCGGCTCTGGTGTCGCACCACCCCTATAGCTTCTTAAATCGGCCGACATACAATGACACTGATTCGCTCAGCTGTGCCAACCTGCCACAGTACAACTGCGGCGGCTGGTCGACAAGTAGTTAATGTGAGATCTGGGATCAAAAAGACCTCAGATCTCACATTTACACTTGAAAGCAATAAAAAGAAAAAAACATATTTTTTCAATAAAAAAAATTGTCCCTTTAAGGCCGTTGGGCAGAAGTGACGTTTGACGTCGCTCCTGTCATCCAATGGCCTAGAGTCGAGTGGGGGCCATCATTCCCTCACTCAACTTTCTGTCTATCAGGTGAAAGGATCAGATCGCCTATGTTGCTACCGACGGATCCGGTAAGCAGTGGAGATGACCGGGAGGCAGCGGGAGGGTGGTGGGCACCTCTCCCGCCACAGATAAAAGTGATCTCGTGGTGAATCTGCCATGGAGACCACTTTTATCTTAAAGCGGACCGCTCGGCATTAAAGAAAATACCAGGTTATG
The DNA here is from genome assembly GCA_028564925.1 of Lithobates sylvaticus. Classification (NCBI taxonomy): domain Eukaryota; kingdom Metazoa; phylum Chordata; class Amphibia; order Anura; family Ranidae; genus Lithobates; species Lithobates sylvaticus. Next base: position 147,431,358 of record CM053034.1, read on the forward strand.
GCAGCTATATGCTGTCATAACAATGATATTTAACGTCAAATTAGCAATGTAAATCCATGGTCCGGAAGTGGTTAACATGGATGAACACTAAAAATGTAATATATGTTTTATTACAGGGAAATTAGAAGGCAAGTCTCCACAAAGTTTCCTTAACTGCTTGCTGACCGCCGGCTGTCAATTGACGGCCAGGAGGCGCAGCTCTCGTGGCAGGAGGGCGTCATATGACGCCCTCGCCTTTTCGGTCCACCAGGGGGCGCGCGCCAGGGGACCATGTTGCATGAAACTACAGGGTTTGCATAAGGGTTTTTTCCATTGAATACATACCGAACAACGGAAGTAGGCATATATGTTGTATAGAATGAGTGAGGCAAGGTTTTAGCACAAAGAACTGTATAACAAGGACTTAAGTGTTGGACTTTTTTATCATTCATACCAAGTAACAGTGCCACCATCCCCTATGTTTTTTCTGTATGTTTTGAAGCAATTGTTAGCTGCAGCTGCTGGTTTGTGTTGATTTTAACCATCCACTATATCCGGTTATTATTTTTAAAGGTCTATACCACACAGTGTCTGTTTATATATTTGGATTTTCAAGGTAACTTTGTGGGACCATTACATGGTTTTTATATTATTCATAACATTTATATCATTACCACCTTACCTTTTCTATGACTTAATTGATTATTTCATTTTTTTAAATCATTTTCTTTCTTTTTACAATGGATTTTGTAGCGGATATAGAATCCTCAAAGTAAAATACTTTGAGTGATCTCTATGCCTTGCTGCCCACTTCCCTATTTTGTGAAAATCCTTTGCTCAATAAAAGTATTAGTTATATTTTATGCGGAAAATGTAAGAAACTTGAACGTTTAATACATTCTACCAACCTACAATGGTGGGATAAATATTTTCTAGATAAGTATCTGGAAAATAGAATTTCCCCCAGAGGTTTAAGAATAGTAAAGAATTGTTCCTTCTTGGGACCTGAAGAATCCAAAGAATGACACAATATCTCGGAATTTGGCACCACTAAATGGATTGACATTTTGGTCAAACATAGGGTAGCCAAATATGAAAAACTCACTCATCAAGTTCAAACATTATCTCAAGAAATTAAGGATATAGGCCATAAGGTCCCTATGAACTGGTTTGATACCCTTAAAAGAAATACCAAAAAACAAGAAGATGACCTTCTAAACAATAAATTGGGTAAATTTAGACGAGATCTAAATGATTACACCAATAGAGTATTCACATGGATGCTCAACCCTGGCATCCCACCCTCTTAATCATCATCATCAAATTTCAAACCCGAAATTTTCTGTATCCTCCTACATTCCACCACTTTTTCCACTGCTCAAACCCACCATATCTCACATCCAACCCCATACCCAAAAGCCTAATCTTTCTAAAGATCCAAATCCCAAAAATCATATTATAATAAAAAAGCCAATCATACTTCCCAGAGTAAATTGTTCAAGGATTTACAAAAATTCTATAATAGAAATAATACGGCCATTATGCCTTGCAACTCTACCATCCAATTTCAGTCACAAGATCCAACATAAATTACTTTCGCTGTTGCACTTGCTGCTACCTCGGGAGTACCAACGACCCCTGACACAGTACTTATGCACCAACATGTATCCCCCATGGAATCTAGTAATTTTGGTTTTATAGTCGCCTCCCTTATCATAGAGGCAACATCAATCCCTAGTTCTACCCAGATGCACAGTAATGAACATAGGGCCCCTACTACACCCTCCTGCACCACCACTATCAATAACGTTTTGAGTTTTGTCATTCAGGACAAAACGGTTTATTTTAAGGAAGGATACCCCTTCCTGAGTTTCAAGAGGCACTCAAATCTTTAGTGGACATTGCCTACAGGGATGGAGTGCTGAACAAAAGAGAGAAGCAGTTTATGCTTCCCTCCGACTGCAGCACTCCCTATTTCTACCACCTCCTGAAGGTGCATAAATCCATAGAACATCCCCCAGGGATTGTGGCTAGCACCAAAAGCTTCCTAAGTGGCCTTTCACAATACATAGATTTTTATCTTCAACCGATAGTGGCCAACTTACCTTCATACATTTGTGTTTCGGGACAGGTGATCGAGGCCCTGAAAGTTTACTCATAAGAAGAAGACTATTATTGGGCCTCTCTAGATGTGGTATCATTACACACATCTATTCCCCATAAGGTAGGCCTGATAGCATTGTGTTTCTTCCTTATGAATCTAATATGATTCCTGATAGACAACAGCAGGTTCTGCCTGGCGCATAATAATTATTATTATTTTTTTAACCAATTCTTTCTACAAATACATGGGACTGCAATGGGCACGAATTTTGCCCCGGTATATACCAACATTTCTATGGGCTATTGAGAGATGTACATCTGGGCTAATAATCCATTCATCAAACACATAGCCTCCTACATATTATTATCATCTGGAATGGCCCCCCAGATGTTTTCTCCTTTGTGTCCCACTGCAACAACAATCCCCTAGGTTTTAAGTTCACATATGTGCTGGATCCTGATAAACTTATTTTCCTTGATCTGCAACTGTTCCATGATGGTGGCACTATAATAACTGATAATTATTGCAAACCAATAGCAGGTAATTCTTACCTGCATTATTCTAGTTGCCACTATCAAGCCTGGTGCAACAACATGCCAGGTAGACAGTTCCATAGAATCAGGAGAAATTGTTCACATACTGTTGATTATGTTAAACATGGTAAATTACTAACGAAAAAACTGGAGGAAAAAGGTTATCCAACATCTTTAATTGAGGAAGCACAAGCCAAGTACCATTCCATTCCACACAAGTCTTATGCCCCATACACACGGTCGGATTTTCCGACGGAAAATGTCCTATCGGACAATGTTGTGTGAAATTCCGACCGTGTGTAGGCTCCATCGGACATTTTCCATCGGATTTTCCGACGGACAAAGTTTTGTCTCCTGCTCTCAATTTTTCCGACAACAAAGTCCGATCACACAAATTCCGATCGTGTGTAGCCTAGTCCGACAGACAAAGTGCCACGCATGCTCAGAAGAAATTCTGTGACGGAAGCGCTCGGTCAGGTAAAACTACTGTTCCTAATCGACACAGCACATTCGTCACGCTGCAATGTTAAAATGTGTTTAATGCAGCGCATTCTCTTTTTCGTTACAATGCAAGAAGAATGACGTGTTTTAGCTGCTCATATTCACACTGACTTCTCACAAACTTCTTTCTTTATTCTTTTTCATGATTTCTTGGCTAGTGGTTTTTTATTCGTCAGATCTTAAGAAGGTTTTTTTTAATTTTTGGGGGATTTGTCATTTATAGTGGGTTTTTTTTTTTTAATCCAGATTTGGTTTCTTTCTTTATTTTTTTGTGGGGGGGGGGGGTGTGTCTCAACTTATCCCACCACCATTATTATTATTTGTATTTTTTGCCTAAATTCCCTAGGAGGTTGTTTGGTGTTGGTGCACCTTGTAAATTAGACTTTAGGATTTGTGAAATGTACCTGCCTACTCACAAATAAACTGTCCTTTTTGAAGTAAAAAACATAGGCAAGTATTTCTTCAAAACAAAAATAAACTTTATTTGGTGTCATCAACAAAATAAACAGGAAGGCAACGCTGGAGAAACTGGTCCATTTTGCGAAGCCTTTTGGTCCCCAAGGCAGACATCAAATATGTAATAGTAAAATTGGTGGCCTGAGGAGTACATATCTGAGGGAGTTCAATCTGGTCATCACTATCTGGTCTTCCTAACGCACTTCCCTCCAGGCTTCCTTCTAGGCTGTGGCTCTGATATTCGAGTTGTGGCAGCAGGTGGAGGAGGAAGAGGGCAAGGGGCAACCTTCTGGCTGCCACTTGCCACAGCCTCCTCCCGGCTGAGGTCTTCCTGTGTATGAAAATGGGACATAGTTTTAGTTCTTTGTTCATCAATCACACTATCAATCACACTATTTTCATCAATCACCCTATTTTCAGCTCCTGACTGTTGCAAATAGAATGTTAAGAAATAGAACATCCTATCATTCAGAGCCCAGCATTTTTCATTTCTGGCCCAATCCTCTTAACTCACAACTTAACTGATCAATAATAACATCTAGTTAACATCATTAAATGCACCGCAATAAATATATTCACCAATGCTATACCTGTCTCAAGCTGGGCCCCTCCACATGTTGTTGCCTGGAAGGCCCAGGTTGGACATGGGAAGCCTCAGCTGGGTGGGAAGGAAGCCTGGAAGGAAGATGGTAGGGTGATGGAATGGGTTCCCTCTGGTTTGCCATAAAATGTAGGCTCTCGTAGAACTTCATCCTGGGAACATAAATGGCATTCGGATCTCCTGATCGCAAGGACTGCTGGTACCTCTGTCGCTCCCTCAGATAGGTGCACCTCAGGGCACCAATTTTGGCCATCACATAGGTGATGTCTGCCTTGGGGACCATGATTTGGAAGTAATGGAGTCGTTTCTCCAGCGCTGCCTTCCTTTTGGTTCTATTGCTATAATTGGGGTGGGAATTCTGCCACAGGCAGGGCATCGCCCTGAGCTCATGAATGATCAAATCATAGAAAAAAGGAAACTTAAATGGGTCCATAGTATTTTCTGCAAGACAAACCAGAATACTGTCAGGCTAAACTCTCCTAATCGTGTACCCAAATAAGCCTCAATGAAGAAGCAGTCTAGGCTAGTGATGTACAAAGTTCAAATTGTACCTTCGTTAAAGCGATCGATCGTCTCGTGCGTCAGCTCTCTCCCCTCTGCTCATAGATCGTCGGTACGACACACACGTGTGACGTTTTCTTTACAGTGCGCATGCGTGAAACTCCGCCCGCCCCTGATGATCTTTCTCGTCTATTCCCCACCCCTTCTCTTTGTGGCGCAGTGGGGAGAGCACATGGCGGGGACACAGCAGGTGCGCCCTAAATATTACAGCAACAAGGAGGAGGACGATGAAAGGCCGGAGGCAGAAACGTCCCGATCCCGTAGGCTTAAATTTAAGGCCTCCAATATGTCTTTTGGAGAAATGTTGGAGATGGTGGACATATTGAAGAGGAGCGACTATGATGGGAAGTATGGGCCTTACCTCAACCCAAATGTCAGAAAGGTCAAGATCATGTCTAAAGTTGTGAGGAGGCTGTACAAACATTTTTGATGTACAACGATCCAAGGATCAACTGAGGAAACGCTGGTCAGACCTGAAACTGAGGGAGCCCGATCAGTACAGAAAGATCAAGCAAGTTCTTCAAAAAAGTAAGTAGATTTTGTGTGTTTTTTTTTTCTTGCATACTGCTCCATGTGGTTGTTTTTTCTATGTTGTACATTTGAAAATGGCCACTTTCACGTTCGTGTGTCCATTCGATCGTAATCAACCTCGATCGTTCGGCCACTTATAATACGATGTTTGGTTAAGTTTTTAGTGAAAGGAAGTTTGTTGTCAATAGAGATGTCATCAAGAATGTAAAGCAAATTTCTTCAGTGTAAAGGAGAGGTCACTCAGTAGCTGTTTACCCATCTGGACTCTAGAGCACTAGTGCTGGGACACCCAAACACCCTTTTCATTATGTTGTTCCACACATGTGCTCCAGTGGATACTATAGGGGTGTCTCCATCTGACAAACTTCAACCAAAAAGGTAGTAAGTTTTGCACCTTTACAAAGTGACTACATTAATGTTGTTGTCCTTTGAACCTGGCCACAAACAACTATTGTCCGTCACTTCCAAGCAATGTTTGACATTTCCTATTTCTGCCCTCAATAGATTGTTGTGCTAAGTATTCCTTTTGTACATTCTCATAGGGGAGCGAAGACTCGGGACATCTAAGGACACCAGGAAACCCACACCTCCCAAAGAAGGGGAAATACCAACACCAGAAGCGGAGGAGGAGGAGGAAGGAGAGATAATAGAACTTGGAGAACTTGTCACCACAACAGGTGAGTGTGGGAGAACCCAGCTACTGGTAAACTAATCAATGTATGCCTGCCTCTTTTACAATAGCCAATTTTTTTTTTTTTTTTTGGTTTGTGTGTTTTTTTAGGTGATGTGGATGTTGTGGAAGAAGAATCGCACTTTACCACTGAAAGTGCACATGTATTCATCAGGGAGATAATGGTGTGCAATTGAGATCTAGATGATATCAAGAAAAACATCAATGATGTTCAACAAAAAATTAATAACATCATTGATGTTTTAGGGAAAATCTGAAAACGCACAAAGTAATTAACACAGATTTGTGGCTGTGTCACCCAAAAATGTTAACTTAATAACTGTGCCAAATTTGGAAGATGCACACAGTGTGTTAACATGTGCTAGTTCCCATCATGGTGGATGAATGACAATGTTTTGGGGGTGCAACCACTTTACTAACTACTAAAGTGGGTGAGGTGAAGGGGTTGCACCCCCAAAACACGTCCATTGATCCCCATGATGGGAGATTGCACATTTGAACATTCTAGGCATGTGTTTTAGCATCAAATGCCCATTTTAATACCAAAATTGTGTGCATGTTCTAAATTTCACTTTTCCGGGGGTGACACCCCGTGTGATGAAGGCACGATCAAACACACTTTCAACATATAGTCATGTCTGATCTTGTCTTCACTTTTGAAAGTTGAACTTTGTAAGTTCCTATGTTCAGTCTGTTATGTTTTGCTACATGCCTGGTTTTCACAAATGCGCAATGTTAGTAAACAATGTTCTAAAGACCAAAGATCTTTTCAGTTTACAAAAGCATTTTTGAAAGGCACTTGTGAATGTGTTGTAAGTAAAATTTTAACATCTAAAAAATGTGTGGCTTCCTTATTTCAAAACACAAAAGCATTATTTATGTCAAAAGTAAATGATTTTGGTGACAATGGGTGTTATTTACTAAAGGCTATTCCAGTTTGCACTGCAAGTGTATTTTCCGGTGCACTTTTGCAGTGCACTTGTAGTGCATAGTGTATTTGTCTTTTGTAAATGACACCCACAGTGCTTTGTAATAAAACACGTAGCATGCCATTTTCAGGAATGCACACATTTCTGTCATGGTGATGAAAAGGAGTATTTTGGGTGTCAGTTATGCACTACAAACCTTACCTAGACAAAATATTAGGTATCACACACACAACATGAGAAGATTCTTTTTGGGAAGAAGAGACTGTAACCTCCTCTCGCCCAGAAAGTGCATTCCCACTGTTGAAGATAAAGGCACAAAAAGAAAACTACAAATAAGCTAGAACACACCTACAAGAAACACAAGCAGTAAATGACAAGAAATCTTAGGTCTGGTAAAAAAATATATTTATTAAAAAATGCCTCTCACACATCGTCAGGCATATCAATGGCCCCCCTACCCACAAAGTAGTCCATATATCTCTTGCGGACCTCGCGGGCATTTAGAGGGGGCAAGCCAGGACGTGCAGCTTGAAGGGCTGTGAGGTTGGCATTGGAAGGCACGTCCACATCAGGGCCAACGGGCACAACATAGTTGCTGCTATGTCTTTTTAGGAAGTTGTGCAATATGCAGCAGGAAAGCACAATGTGGTTCAGTTTATATTCTGCCAAGTTGATCGCCGTCAAAAAGAGGCGGAAGCGGCTGGCCAGGATCCCAAAGGTGTTCTCCACCACTCTGCGGGCTCTGGACAGCCGGTTATTGAAGACACTCTGGTCTGGGGTGAGGGTCCTCATCGGGAAGGGGCGCATCAGATGGCTTGTCAGCGCAAACGCTTCATCCGCGACAAAGACGAAGGGGAGTCCTTCAGCATTCTCCTCTGGAGGTGGCAAGCACAGACTGCCACTCTGGAGACGCCAGTAGAACTCCGTGTGCGCAATGGCACCACCATCCGAGATCCAGCCATTCTTCCCCACGTCCACATACAAAAACTCGAATGTCGCTGACACCACCGCCAACATCACTACACTATTAAACCCCTTGTAATTATAATAGTATGACCCAGAGTTGGGGGGTGGGACGATGCGGACGTGTTTCCCATCAATTGCACCTTCGCAGTTAAGAAAGTCCCAACGGCTGGCAAAGTGGGAGGCCACAGTCTGCCATTCCGGTGGCGTGGAAGGAAACTGTGGAGTCAAACAAGAAAAAAAAATTAGTCACTTTGCACATAAACATTGCAAGCAGATTAGACACTAACATCTTGGAACAAGATCAGACTTAAATTGTAACCTTTAAAGTATTTGCACACCAAAGTACAAGGTCCCCTTAGCATATTACTCACCCCCCATCAATCCCCCCACTTCTGATGGACCATTGACAATAACTAGGGGTTTGGGGGGGGGATTGGACAGGTAACCCTCTCCACTTCATTGATAGCCAAATGGCTCAATAATGTGTGCTAGTTTGGCCAGACCCCCTTACTTACCACTATTGGCAGCCCACAGGAAAGATAAAAGAAGCTTCCTAATCCCCCCCCCCAAAAAAGGGAAGCACATTTTGACATTCTGCAATTACCTATTAAGCTAATAATAGGAGGAACCCCCCCCCCCCCCAAAAAAAAAATAACATTGTAAAGTATTGAGCCAGCCCCTTGCACTACATGCTTTGCTGAATTCATCCCTAAATATGACCACTATAAAGAGGTAGGTATATAGTGTGTATTGAGCTTGGCAAAGCCAGCAGATAAAGGATTGGTATCATCTGACAGAGCAGTTGGGGGAGGGGGGTTCCTAATGAGTTTGGCACCCCAAAAACAAAAAAAATTTCAAAGGGACTCTGCGTGAAGTAAAACACACAGCCAACATTTGTGCATATTTTAGGGGGTGTTTGGGGGAAAGCAATACTATGGAGCAGACAAAATACATTGCTTAACCACTTCAGCCCCGGACCATTTGGCAGCCAAAGGACCAGAGGTCTTTTTTCAATTTCGCACTGCACTACTTTAACTGGTAATTGCGCGGTCATGCAATTTTGTAACCAAACGAAATTTGCGTCCTTTTCTTCCCACAAATAGAGCTTTCTTTTGATGGTATTTGATTGCCTCTGTGATTTTTATTTTTTGCGATATAAACGGAAAAAGAGCGAAAATTTTGAAAAAAAAAAAAAAAAGAGATTTTTCTACTTTTTGTTATAAAAAAAATCTAATAAACTCAATTTTAGTCAAACATTTGGGCCAAAATGAATTCAGCCACATGTCTTTAGTAAAAAAAATGCCAATACGCGTATATTTATTGGTTTGCGCAAAAGTTATAGCGTCTACAAACTAGAGTACATTTTCTGGAATTTACACCGCTTTTAATTTATGACTGCCTATTTCATTTCTTGAGGTGCTAAAATGGCAGAGAAGTACAAACCCCCCCAAATGACCCCATTTTGGAAAGTAGACACCCCAAGCTATTTGCTGAGAGGCATGTTGAGCCCATTGAATATTTTTTTTTTTAGTCCCAAGTGATTGAATAAAGACAAAAATAAAAAAGATTTTTTTTTTTTTCAAAAAGTTGTCACTAAATGATATATTGCTCACACATGCCATGGTTATATGTGGAGATGCACCCCAAAATACATTTTGCTGCTTCTCCCGAGTATGGGGATACCACATGTGTGGGACTTTTTGGGAGCCTAGCCGCGCACGGGGCCACGAAACCAATCAACGCCTTCAGGGTTTCTAAGGGTGCAAATCTTTGATTTCACTCCTCACTACCTATCACAGTTTTGAAGGCCATAAAATGCCAAAATAGCACAAAACCCCCCCAAATGACCCCATTTTGGAAAGTAGACACCCCAAGCTATTTGCTGAGAGGCATGTTGAGTACATGGAATATTTTATATTTTGCCACAAGTTGCGGGAATATTACAAACTTTTTTTTTTTTGCCCAAAGTTGTCACTAAATGATATATTGCCCACACATGCCATGGGCATATGTGGAATTACACCCCAAAATACATTCTGCTGCTTCTCCTGAGTACGGGGATACCACATGTGTGGGACTTTTTGGGAGCCTATCCGCATACGGGACCCCGAAAACCAAGCACCGCCTTCAGGATTTCTAAGGGCATAAATTTTTGATTTCACTCCTCACTACCTATCACTACCTATCACAGTTTTGAAGGCCATAAAATGCCAAGATGGCACAAACCCCCCCAAATGACCCCATTTTGGAAAGTAGACACCCCAAGCTATTTGCTGAGAGGCATGTTGAGCCCATTGAATATTTTTTTTTTTAGTCCCAAGTGATTGAATAAAGACAAAAAAAAAAAAAAAAAAAAATGTATTCAAAAAGTTGTCACTAAATGATATATTGCTCACACATGCCATGGTTATATGTATAATTGCACCCCAAAATACATTTTGCCACTTCTCCTGAGTACGGGGATACCACATGTGTGGGACTTTTTGGGAGCCTAGCCGCACACGGGGCCACGAAACCCAATCAACGCCTTCAGGGTTTCTAAGGGTGCAAATCTTTGATTTCACTCCTCACTACCTATCACAGTTTCGAAGGCCATAAAATGCCAAAATTGCACAAAACCCCCCAAAATGACCCCATTTTGGAAAGTAGACACCCCAAGCTATTTGCTGAGAGGCATGTTGAGTACATGGAATATTTTATATTTTGCCACAAGTTGCGGGAATATTACAAACTTTTTTTTTTTTGCCCAAAGTTGTCACTAAATGATATATTGCCCACACATGCCATGGGCATATGTGGAATTACACCCCAAAATACATTCTGCTGCTTCTCCTGAGTACGGGGATACCACATGTGTGGGACTTTTTGGGAGCCTATCTGCATACGGGACCCCGAAAACCAAGCAACGCTTTCAGGATTTCTAAGGGCATAAATTTTTGATTTCACTCCTCACTACCTATCACTACCTATCACAGTTTTGAAGACCATAAAATGCCAAGATGGCACAAAACCCCCCCAAATGACCCCATTTTGGAAAGTAGACACCCCAAGCTATTTGCTGAGAGGCATGTTGAGCCCGTTGAATATTTTTTTTTTTAGTCCCAAGTGATTGAATAAAGACAAAAAAAATAAATAAAAAAAATTTATTCAAAAAGTTGTCACTAAATGATATATTGCTCACACATGCCATGGTTATATGTGGAATTGCACCCCAAAATACATTTTGCTGCTTCTCCTGAGTATGGGGATACCACATGTGTGGGACTTTTTGGGAGCCTAGCCGCGTACGGGGCCCCGAAACCCAAGCACCGCCTTCAGGATTTCTAAGGGTGCAAATTTTTGATTTCACTCCTCACTACCTATCACAGTTTCGAAGGCCATAAAATGCCAAAGTAGCACAAAACCCCCCCAAATGACCCCATTTTGGAAAGTAGACACCCCAAGCTATTTGTTGAGAGGCATGGTGAGTATTTTACAGCTCTCATGTGTTTTTGAAAATGAAGAAAGTAAAGAAAAAAAATTTTTTTTTTCTTTTTTCAATTTTCAAAACATTGTGACAAAAAGCGAGATCTGCAAAATACTCACCATACCTCTCAGCAAATAGCTTGGGGTGTCTACTTTCCAAAATGGGGTCATTTGGGGGTGGTTTGTGCCATCTGGGCATTCCATGGCCTCCGAAACTGTGATTGGCAGTGAGGAGTGAAATAAAAAAATTACACCCTTAGAAAGCCTGAAGGCGGTGCTTGGATTTTGGGGTCCCGTACGCGGCTAGGCTCCCAAAAAGTCCCACACATGTGGTATCCCCGTACTCAGGAGAAGCAACAGAATGTATTTTGGGGTGTATCTCCACATATGCCCATGGCATGTTTGAGCAATATATCATTTAGTGACAACTTTTTGTAAAAAAAAAAATATTTTTTTTTTTTTTCATTATTCAATCTCTTGGGACCAAAAAAAAAAAATATTTAATTGGCTCAACATTGCTCTCAGCAAATAGCTTGGGGTGTCTACTTTCCAAAATGGGGTCATTTGGGGGGGGTTTGAACTGTCCTGGCATTTTATGCACAACATTTAGAAGCCTATGTCACACGTCACCCACTCTTCTAACCACTTGAAGATAAAGCCCTTTCTGACACTTTTTGTTTACATGAAAACATATTTTTTTTTTTGCAAGAAAATTACGTTGAACCCCCAAACACTATATATATTGTTAAAGCAAAGGCCCTACAGATTAAAATGGTGGTGTTGCATTTTTTTTTTTCCACACAGTATTTGCGCAGCGATTTTTCAAACGCATTTTTTGTGGAAAAAATACACTTTTTTTATTTTAATGCACTTAAACACACTATATTGCTCAAATTTTTGATGAAATAAAAAATATGATCTTAGGCCGAGTACATGGATACCAAACACGACATGCTTTAAAATTGCGCACAAACACACAGTGGCGACAAACTACATACATTTTTAAAAGCCTTTAAAAGCCTTTACAGGTTACCACATTAGATTCACGGAGGAGGTCTACTGCTAAAATTACTGCCCTCGATCTGACCTTCGCGGTGATACCTCACATGCATGGTGCAATTGCTGTTTACATATGACGCCAGACCGACGCTTGTGTTCGCCTTTGCGCAAGAAAAGGGGGGGCAGGGGTGCTTTTTTTTTTTTTTTTTTTTAGTTTTTCTTTTTATTTAGCTTTTTTATTTTATTTTTAAACTGTTCCTTCCATTTTTTTTTTTTCTTAGTTGTCATTTTTATTGTTATCGCAGGGAATGTAAATATCCCCTATGATAGCAATAGGCAGTGACAGGTACTCTTTTTTTGAAAAAAATTGGGGTCTATTAGACCCTAGATCTTTCCTCTGCCCTCAAAGCATCTGACCACACCAAGATCGGTGTGATAAAATGCTTTCCCAATTTCCCAATGGCGCGGTGGGTATGCCCACCATTAGAATACCTCCCTTCATCCACCCACTTCTAATGATGGGCATACATGCACCATTTATATATGCCGAAGCATGGGGGCATCCTCCCGCAAAAAAAGTTATGCCACGTACACATGGTCGCACTTTTTTCGACCGTATGTACGTGGCATTAGGAGCAAAATCGCTCCTCCGCCCTCTGCTGCCCCCATGCTTCGGCATATATGCTCTTTTTTTTAACTGTGGTGGTGAAATCACCTCCTACAGCGTTGGAGTCGCGGCTTTATGTATCGTGGGAGCAAACGCTGTTGCTGTCAAGATAAATAAATCCACGCTGCAACTGAATGGCGTACCTGCTAAGCAAATAATGGTTAACATTAAAACTAAGTAACATTACAGTATAACAGTAAGACCTTACCATACCATACCTGCAAAGCAAATACCAAAAAAAAAAACATAGTAAAAAATAAAACATTTTGTTAACGCAACCGGTGCCTAAAATATATATATGCCGAAGCATGGGGGCATCCTCCCGCAAAAAAGTTATGCCACGTACACATGGTCGCACTTTTTTCGACCGTATGTACGTGGCATTAGGAGCAAAATCGCTCCTCCGCCCTCTGCTGCCCCCATGCTTCGGCATATATGCTCTTTTTTTTAACTGTGGTGGTGAAATCACCTCCTACAGTGTTGGAGTCGCGGCTTTATGTATCGTGGGAGCAAACGCTGTTGCTGTCAAGATAAATAAATCCGCGCTGCAACTGAATGGCGCACCTGAAAACAAAAAAATGGTTAACAATAAAACATACCTGAAAAGCAAGCATGATAAAACATAATAAAACATTGCAGAATAGAGTAAAAAAGAGCAACAATAGAGAGAGAGAGAGAGAGAGAGTAACAATAAAACGACAACTATTTTTGGTTTTTTATTTTATATTTTTTTGGGTTTTTTTTTTTTTTTTTTTAATTTTTTTTATTTTTTTTTTATTTTTTACACTTTTTTTTTTTTTTTAACTATAACTATAATTTTAACTGTAACGGTCGGGTCTCAAAATGCGATGGCATTCTTGAGACCCTGCAACTATAATTTTAACTGCAACGGTCGGGTCTCAAAATGCGATGGCATTCTTGAGACCCTGTGAAAGTGTATCCTAGCCTGTGAAATGCTGTACCCTACGCTAAAACCTCACTAGTTCGTGGTAGCGTTCAAAACATTCACCAACGCAGAGACCAGGATTGTCAGGACAGCGTGGACAATAATAACGGCTGTCACGCCTACATCCGTGCTTGCTGCAGACACGACATCTTTTTTGGGGGGCTCGTTGGGTAGGGGTACTCGGGAGGACATAAGGGTAATGCCTCTCATGCAGCCGGCTTACTGCATTTGGTAGGGGATGGTGAGGTGTGGAATCGCCTGGATACAGGAGTTCCATGACAACCGCTCCCTGGAATTCAAGGAAGGGTAACGTCCCGCCTGAAGCTCCGTATAGCACATGAGCATTCAGCAAAGCCAATTGGAATAAATAAATAGACACTTTTTTGTACCAGCGTCTAGCCTTACGGGCAACTAGGTACGGCGCCAACAACTGGTCGTTGAGGTCCACCCCCCCCATATTAAGGTTGTATTCGTGGACACAGAGGGGTTTCGTCACAACACCAGCCGCCGTACGAATTTGGACTGTCGTGTCTGCATGAAGGGAGGTAAGAAGGAAAACATTCTTATTATCCCTCCACTTCACAGCGAGCAAGTTATTACACTTCAAGCAGGCTCTCTCCCCCAGCCTAAGACGGGAATCTACAAGCCGCTGGGGAAAGCCCCGGCGATTAGGTCGCACGGTGCCACATGCTCCAATCTGCTGATCAAACAAGTGACTAAACAGTGGCACGCTCGTGTAATAATTGTCCACGTACAAGTGGTACCCCTTTCCGAATAAGGGTGACGCCAAGTTCCACACTATCTTGCCAGCGCTCCCTATGTAATCTGGACAGTTCTCCGGCTCTACGTAACTATCTTTTCCCTCATAAACCGAAAAGCTCCACGTATAGCCTGTTGCCCTGTCACAGAGCTTGTAGAGCTTGACCCCGTATCTGGCACGCTTGCTGGGAAGGAACTGTTTGAAAGACAAGCGGCCAGAAAACTTAATCAGGGACTCGTCAATGCAGACAACTTGATTGGGCGTAAACAAGGCTGCAAAACATTGGTTGAAGTGGTTTATGAGGGGCCGAATTTTGTAGAGCCGATCAAATTCAGGGTCTCCACGAGGACGACAAAGTTCATTGTCACTGAAGTGCATGAACCGCAAAATCATCTCGTATCGTGCCCTGGACATGGAGCAAGAGAACACGGGCATTTGGTGGTGCGGTGAGGTGGACCAATAAGACCTCAGCGTCGGGAATTTGTGTATGCCCATGTTGAGGGAAAGGCCCAGAAAGGTCTTAAATTCGGAAACCGTAATTGGTTTCCAATCTCTGGCAAGGGAAGGCACTTGGGGATTAGCGGCGATGTATTGACCAGCGTATATATTACTTTGGTCCACAATAGATCTATAGAGATCTTCCGTGAAAAACAGCGAATAAAAATCGGATGGCTTAAAATCAGCTGTTTCCACCTGAATACCGGGTTGGCCAGTGAATGGGGGAAGTACGGGTCCTGCAGAAGTGGTGGGCACCCAATCAGGATTGGCGAATTCTGCAGGAAGGACACTATGGGATCGACGGACCTGCCTTTGTCTTCTTCTTGGTGGCAGCGGGACACTACTTGTGCTTGCCACCTCGCCAGCTTCAACTGCACTTATGGGACTCGCCACGTCACCAAGTGTTACTGCAGTGCTGGTTTGACTACGTCCAGGGTGTACTAGGCCGCTGGTGCTTGCCAGTTCACCAGAAGGAATAGCGGCGCTAGTACTTCTCTGCTCCATACGAGAGACCTGCGGTTCCTGCACCTCAACAACATCAGAAGATCGGGATCGGGTACGCCTGACCTTAGCAGGGACCTCACCTTCGTCGCCAGAGCTATCTGTCATGGAGCCGCTGTCGTCTACTGGATCGTATTCTGAGCCTGATTCTGACAGATGAGTGACCTCCTCTTCACTATCTGACATACTCAGAAACAAGTAGGCCTGTTCACTAGTGTACTTGCGATTTGCCATTTTGGGCTCTAAATTTAGTAGTACACTAGTGAGATTCACAGGAAAAAAAGCTCCTAGGCTGCTGGCAACTGAATCAAAACGCTACCAAAAAAACTGTTAGCGATCGCAGGGATCAGGCCTGACTCTGCGAACGCTGCAGTTATGTGTGCTTAGTGTTTTGGAAGTGACAGTGATCGATCGATACTGCACTTGGGTGGGCTGGGCTGGGCTGGGCGGAGGGGGAAAACGCAGGTGCTAGCAGGTATCTGGGCTGATCCCGCTAACAATGCGTTTTTTGGAACCCTAAACTGCTGGGACGCTAGTATAGATCTGATCAGATCAGATATTGATCTGTTCAGATACTATACCACTAAGGGAGGTGTATGCTTTGCGCGTGGGTGTTTGCGGTACTGGCACTAACCTGGGGCGACGCAGACCTTATTTGACCCTAACACCTAATTGATATCACCCGCCGGGCGATCAGGGGGTTAAACCGATAGTTGGGTAATAAATGGCGGGTGCCCTGACAGTATAAAAAAACAAGCTAACTAACCAGCGTCACCCGTAACAGTTATACGGTGATCACTGGTGAAAGGGTTAACTAGGGGCAATCAGGGGGTTAAAACCTTTATTAGGTAATATATGGGGGTACCTGACACTATATAAAAACCTGACGGGGGACCTAAATAACTAAATA
Organism: Lithobates sylvaticus; assembly: GCA_028564925.1. Taxonomy (NCBI): domain Eukaryota; kingdom Metazoa; phylum Chordata; class Amphibia; order Anura; family Ranidae; genus Lithobates; species Lithobates sylvaticus. The sequence goes on from CM053034.1 coordinate 147,447,956, forward strand.
ACTAACTGGCTAACCAGTGACACTTATACTGTGATCACTGGTGAAAGAGTTAACTCTAGGGGCAATCAAGGGGTTAAAACCTTTATTTAGGTTGTAATATGGGGGTACCTGACCTATAAACCTATTTATAATCCTATATAAACCTGGCGGTTACCTAAAAAAAAAACTGGCTACCTAGCGGCACCAGTGACACTAATAGAGCGATCAAAAAAACGATCGCTTAGTGACACTGGCAAAAGGGGGTGAAAGGGTTACCTAGGGGGCAATCAAGGGGTTAAACCTTTATTGGGGGGGGTCGGGGGCTACCTTGGACCTAAAGGGGCCTAAAACTAACTGCCCTGACAGTTATTGCAGTCACACTGACACTAAATGCAGTGATCAGTAAAATAAATGATCACTGCAATCAGTGACACTGTGACTGGGGGGGCAGGGGGTGATCTGGGGGGTGATCAGGGGGTGACAGGGGGGTGAAATATGTGCCTATGTGTGCCTGGTGTCAGTGTAGTGTTGGTGCACTAACCTGATGTCTTCTCCGCTCGGCGTCTCGGTCAGAAAGACCGACACGAGGAGCGTGACATCACTTCCCCTTGCCTGTGTTTACAATTACACAGGAAGGGGAAGGAAGCGGAAGAATCTCATTGGCCAGAGCGATCGGGAGGGGGTGGCCAGAAACGACTGGCCGTTACCTCGTCCCGCATCGCTTCTGAAGCCATCCCGACCGTCCCCGCCGGCGGAGGGGGGTCCGATCGGACCCCCCAACCGCCGGAAGAATGTCACGTACAGGTACGTGATTCTGCCTGTACGTGCCATTCTGTTGACGTATATATACATGGGGCGGTCGGGAAGTGGTTAAAGTGGAGCTCCGTCCTGGGGAAAATTTTTTAAAAGTCAGCAGCTACAAATATTGCAGCTGCTGACTTTAAAAAATCGGACACTTACCTGTCCCGGGGTCCAGCGATGCGGGGGAACGAGGCCTCCCCTCGTTCCCCGAGCCGCTCACGGCGCCGACATTCCTAATGTGGGAACCCGGCTGTGGCTTCACAGCCGGGCACCCACTGCGCATGCGCGAGCGGTGCCATGCGCCGTGATTTGACGCTCAGATGACTGTGCGGCGCCGAGGGGGAAGTGACGTTTTGCCCGGGCAATGAAGGTGGCAGACTTCGAGGGACCCCCTAGCAACAGGCATTTAGAGGTGAGTAAAAAAATTTTTTTTTTCCAATTATTATTTTTTTTTTTTTTTTTATGATTTTTAAGCCCCTTTTGTTTTTTTGACCGCAAGCCCACTTTAAGTGACTAGGCCATAGGTGTATATTGGGCCAGAAGAGCATGCTGGGGAGGTATGTGAAGGCAAAAATGCATGAAGGACAAAAGGGGCACAGCATATTAGAGCATATTGCAATCATGGTAATTAGGGAAGGAGGTCAAAAATACAAGTCATTAGCAAACAGAGCATACATAAAAGGGAATAGTAAAGGAGAAATGTTACCTTAATATAGTCCTCCTGCAGGACCTGGATTATGGCAGAACAGGTCTCTGTAAAAATAATTATTCCCAGCGCCTGGGGAAAGATACCTGTGGAGAACTTCAGATCCTGAAGGCTTCTCCCTGTCGCCAAGTACCTCAACGTGGCAACAAGCCTCTGCTCCGGAGTGATGGCTTGTCTCATGCAGGTATCCTGCCGGCTGCTAAAAGGGGTCAGCAAAGCCAAAAGACGGTGAAAAACGGGGTCCGTCATCCTGAGAAAGTTCCTGAAATCATCAGGATTATTCTCCCGGATCTCACGAAGCAAAGGCATGTGTGAGAATTGGTCACGCTGAAGCAACCAATTCTTGGTCCACATACTCCTCCTCGCTCTGTTCATGGACGGGTCTTGGGTCAAAGCTACAAGCCCGACACCAAGTCCCTGTACAGCACGAACTCGGCGACGAGTACGTACAGGAAACATCGCTCACAAACGGTTGGCTGGTCAGAACGGTCAAACAGAAGGCACCGATAAACAGCAAGGCCTGAAAGAACGAAATGAATACCAGAAACGAGCAGACAATAAGCAGTGAAAATCAAAGCGTCCTATATCAAGATATAGGCCGCAATGACTAACAAATGCGAACTGACTACACGCACCGATAAACAGATACGCACGACAAGCACAAACTGAAGAGCAGTAACGATCTGAGTCAGAAAACTGAGAAGCGCGAATCGTAAGTCCCCAAACTTCTACTAACACGCGATAAACACGGAATCAGCAGAAGGAGCCCAACGGGTGCAGGACGTGGTGATGAACTTCCCTTTTCTAGTCTCCTGGAAGACGGCTTACGTCACGGCGTTCTTGAAGACCGGAAATTCTGACAACGTTGTCCGACCGTGTGTACGCAACACCAGCATCGGACAAATCGGGGCATTAGAGTAAACGAGGTGATAATCCCACGGCAGTTAGATTCCCTACTGGATTTAATCACAAATATAAATCCACCTCCAAATTTATTTATTATTTTACAAACACTGTAATATTTTGCAACTTGATCCAAAATTGGGCTCAGTGTTATCCCCAGCTCCCATTATTACCTTTAGAAGGGTACGTACATTAAAAAAAACATCTTGGCTCCTAGCAAACTAACTTCTCAGTTCAAACATAGAGCCTTGGCCATTTGCCTCTATTTTGATAATAGAACAGGTATTTTCCAATGTTATGGCCAGTCCAATATTTCAGATAGCAAGGGTAATGAATAATCAATTAAGCAATTTATCACTTGCTCAACCGGATTTGTCATCTATATTTTACGTTGCCCATGAAATGTGCTTTACATTGGTTGTCCAAAGCATATGCTACGTAAGTGTATAGGTGAACATCGCCGATTCATCAAGGATGGCTGTGACAAACACAGTGTCCCTCAACATTGCCTTCAATACCATAATTAAAGATATCAATCTTCTAAAAGTTATAGTGATTGAAAGTGTCTGTGATAGGTCATTAACTTTCAATGAAAGACATTGCCTTCTTTGCAGAAGAAACCTTCTGGATTTGTAAACTTGACATCATGGCCCCTAATGGACTTAATGAGGATTTAGAAATCCATAACGTAGTATAACATTGTATGTCTTGTCATTCAGGACTGTTTATATATATATATATATATATATATATATATATATATATATATATATATATATACATACATATGGTAACAAAGGTTATCTATAAGTGACTTAGAAGAATAATTCATTTATCTGGTGGGGTGCCTCATAATTCTGAGACCTTTTATACATACATATACAGTATATATATTATCTCCTTCTCTTACAAATATTTTTTGTAATTTTAAGCATTATGATATTAATGTGTGCCTTTTATTATAGAGGTGCAACTTTTTATGGATATATTCTTTTTGCTGTCAGAGCATTTCTGATGTTATGAGTTATCATTATTTTTTAATTATAATCTTTTTTTAAAAGAAATCTACAAATCTAACGAAAGTCCATAGATTAGGAGGTGCAGGGTATCTTACAAAAAAAAGTTCAGAGTGTCCAAAAAAATCCCAACAGGAAAGGTGATGCTGTGAATATTAGGAAAATTCAAATGTGCAGATGTACACCTCCACAAATCATCCTCAGAGCTCCACCGTAAGCCCCCTTAGCGGGGATGACTCACTAGATGTTTTTGTCTCACATTAAAGCTCATGAAACTCATTAATATTATACCTCCAGGTATAACAATTTGGTTCACAGATGATCCACTTGTTTAGGTCATGAGATCTCGGCCTCAGAGCTCACCGGTAAAGAGCCGCTCTGAGGCCGAGATCTCATGACCTAAACAAGTGGATCATCTGTGAGCCAAGCTGTATACCAGGAGGTGTATTATTAAAGAAGCTGAGTTTGCCGAGCTTTAATGCGAGGCAAAAACATCTGGTGAGTCATCCTCACTAAGGGGACTTGCAGTGGAGCACTAAGGGTGATTTGTGGAGGTATAAATCCACATTTGGATTTTTCCTGATATTCACAACATCAGCTTGCACACACCTTTCCAAATGGTATTTTTTGGGACACTTAACTTTTTTTGTTAAGACCTCCTAATCTATGCACTTTCTTTAGATTTGCATATTTCAGTTATAAATTTAAGGAGGCTGCGGAAAGACAATTGCACTGTTTTCATGGATCACTGATTGTTTATTGCTTTAGTGCTTTATTGGGATATTGTGCGGAAGTGTACATTTGTTTATTACATAGCGCCGTGATTGAGGGATATATTATCTTTTATCATTTATCATTATCTTTTTATTTTAAATTTCTTATGTACGGTTTCAGCTGCGGTGCTTAGTCATGTATTTTTAAAAATGTTTTATTTGACATGTTCATAGTATTATGGGTAAAGATGACAAGAATAGCATGTGCCTTTGAGTAATTCCAAGCCCTAGAAGAAAAACAGAAATGGAAGGCGCGCACACCTAGTGCATTACCAGAGATAATTTAATAATAAAAAGTTTTTGTAAAAAGTGGGTACTCACGAAATGCAACTGAAAAAAAGGCCATAAACACAGTGCATGGACATGCACAAAACACGTGGTACCACTGACATGTTTCGGGGTTCACCCTGTAATGGAAATTTGTAAGTTATGTTTATAATTGTATTCTATTTTGTATGCATTGCACACTGCCCTCACTGTGCACACGGCACTAATAATGTTTTCAGTACATGTTTACATTCTTTCAAGTCCTGATTAGAATTAGCCTGCCTACCATACGCCCCTTGTTACCATAAACTTACAATTGTAATATTAATGTGACACCTACGTAATCATGTATATAAAAACCTTCAATTGCGTCATAATAAAGCAGAACAGTTATTTGGAAAGATGCTGAGCGTATCTTTTGTGTCTGTTCCCTACTGCAGTAGTTATTATTATTTGGAACCACTAATCAATATGAGGATAAGAGTTGCCTATCTATAAATTTCCAGGTCAGGTGGCGAGCCAGCCAAGAGGGGTTAAAAGGTGACCCTGAGTATCCGAAACGAGGAGCTTGAGACGATCCGGGAATTTCTGATAATCAGCCGGCTGAGGTAAGCCTTTTTGCTTACATTTGAGTTGTCAGACTACCTTGATCGGTAAGGCATTTCTGGGACAAAGGGTACCTATTTTACTCCCCTTAATGGAACTGTATTGATTGGTGGTTATATGTTATGTTGTCACTGTCTACTGTCCATCGGAGTGTTATAGATAAGAAGGGGAAGAATAGTGCTGTTCACAGGTATATGTAGTACATCTGCTAGATAAAGTAGTTTAGAGGCAAGAGGGTATAGGCACATGTAGAGAAGACTGGCCAGTCATTATGGGCATTATATTAAGTAAGGGAATGAAGGGTAAGAGACCCTCAAAAATGCCCAGTGCAAGAGGAGCGCTATATATGAACCAAAGGTGCAGTTCCGCCTATACTGAGCCCCTAGATTAATGGTTAAAGTGGACAGGGATCCACAATGGGTAACTGGGTTACCACCGAAGTCCACAGGGACTAAGAATCGTGCAGAGTACACAGCTAGAGAAACAGCTATCTATGTGAGCAGGATGGATCAAGGGTGACAATTAACACTAGACAGAAAGGGGCATTTTGATGTTAAGTTGTGGGATGAATTTGGGGTCAGGCACTACAACTAGTAAAGTCAAGAAACAGAGAAATGAGAGTTAAAACAGAATATTTTATATGTTGTCAGAGAGGGAAGATGGGATGAACACTGTGGCTGCCCGTCTGATCGTAGAAGGTACAGTATGTGAAGTATTGAATTACAATACATTGGATGCAAAGGATATCACAACAAAATAAGGAAAGCAGAAATTTAGCAAGGAAGCATTTAAAAGAGTTAAAAGAAAGTGAGAGAATGATATGCATGTGTTGTGTACAAATGGGGAAAAATGTAAGCGATTTTAGAGAGATATTTGTGTATGTATGTGAATGCTGGAACCTGTAGTTCTATCGCTTGTGTGTGTCATGTAAGCAGATGTGACCCCCTCCTTTGTGCTCTCCTGAAAGAATGTAGCTGGGATGAGAGGTCAGTGATAAGCTGGAAGGACACCATGTGCCAATTTCAGTTTTTTTAGACAAAACATTTATGTGTGTGCCGGAATAACAAATCTAATGATTAACAATGTGATCACAATTATTTTTGAATCTGTTTTCCAAACATGGTAAAATGAAGGTTACATTTAACTGTGTATTACACAAATTGAATATCCTTTGATAGTGGATAGTGCATTTAAAAGGGAATTAAGTAAAATTAAGTAATATGACCCCCTTTAAGGAACTTTCTGTGGATAAATATTAGGGTGTGATATTGAAATTATCATTTGAGTATTAATTTCCAGGTCAGGTCTGTTAAACATTATGGCAGCTGCATTCCAATTAACAACAATACCCTGCGGTCCATGATGTGAGAGTAATAATAAATACAATTTAAATATGACAGACCCATCACATCAAGTCCACACACCCTGTTAGGATAGATCCCACTTGCAGCCAGTTGTTTTATAGTTTTTGATGTGGCTGAGCGCTTTGTTTGTTTTTATTTATTTTTATTTTTGAATCCAAAGCAGAATGTGTGGATTGTGATGTGATGTGCCCCTTTTCCTTGTAAGTACAGTGGGTATAAGCAGAAGAATATTTTGGATTTATGGACATCTCTGCATGAACGCAGGGTATTGTTATCATTTATTATAATTTTGCCAGGAAAAAGTTGTCTTTTTGAAACATGAAACTGGAGTTCTTACACAAACAGCGTGATAGAAAACAAACCATTGTAATATATTTATGCAAGCTGGACCCAGTAATGAAGGGTTCACCCTGATATATCAGAGCTGTACCTTTATGCAAAGGTGCTATTAGACAAAGTTAGACATTATTTTGGTCAAATATTTAATTTTTAATGGTCCGACATTCTGCGCAGCAAATATACAGCTAACTAAATGTTTGTCTAATGAAAGGTTTAAAATATGAGTTTGTTTATGTACAAATCCAACAATGAAAAATGCGTACATTTGAATCCAGCCACCTTATTGCCCCTATTGGAGGAGGCTGGAGACAAAGAAAAACCACATGTGTTAAATTAATGACGTAGGAATCAGCTGCTGTGAGCCCAGTGCAGGACACACTCCCTGAAGACCCAGATATTACATTTTTTGTAGAGTTATTCCCGGTTTTATACTGAGTATGCAGTTTATCACCCAGAAGGATACTCTGTATATAGAGTCATTGGATCATTTTACCCCAGCTCAAGAAGCAGAGCTCCATGTTTTAGCAAAGCCTGTGAGTTATAAAAAGAGTGTATATTTATATAGATAGTAGAGATTTAGAGAGCTTTTGGTTTCATTTGAAGGCCCAGAAGTTTGTTTTTACTTCGGCAGGTAAACCAATCAAGCACGCTAAGTTAATTTGATCGGCTGTTTTCAGCCATCCAGGTTCTTGCTGAGGTAGCCATACTAACATTAAAACTCACACATGGAAGCAGACCGACTAAGGATGCTGCATTTACAGCCCCGGACACTTGCTGGGTCTGTGCAACTCACAGATTCCACCCTAGTTCTGGCCCGGTATAGCTGGGATTAATAATTCAACTTTAAGGACCCCAGAACGAGAAGAACAAGTGGTCCACAGTGGGCAACAGGACTTATGAAACAGGACATTCGGAAAAGGTGATCATTTATGTCTGCCAGCCACTCTTTTCCCTCCAGCTTGACACATGGACCGTGGCATTAGTCACAAGCAGTTATGGCTGCCTTAGTAAATGAGCGTGGGATAGAGCCAGGGTTCACCACAGTTGTTTTTATAACATACCACTTCTTGTTTTACCTGTTACCAAAGGTGTTACCAAAAGCTGAACATCCGTTCCAGAGATTACAAAAAGATATATCCATTTGCCCAAGTCAGGATCTTATGAGTATGCATTTTGTCTGTATGGACATGTTTTTTGGATGTCCAGTGGCTAATGCTACTGCAAAGGCCACAGTAAAAAGTGTTATCAGAAGTAGTTTGTAAGTACAGAGAGTAACAGAGGAAATATTTTTTTTTATAGGAGAGTCCTTACTAGAAGTTGTGAGGTTTTATTTTTACACTCCCTACTGTCTACAATGTAGCGGACAGTAGAGTAGAAGTAGAGTAAGAAAACTTTTGCCTGAGTATTTTCTTATAATTTATCAGGCCCCTAAGGGGATGTTGGACTCTTTCCCTATGGGATTTGGTTTGGGAGTGTGTTACTCACTTGCTTATATTTTGTCTCAGCAGCTGAAGTCCTCCATTCGGATGTCACAGAGAATGTTGCTGATTTTTTTAGGTTTTTGACAAACTCATTTATGTGTTTTCTCCCCAATTCAAGATCCTAAAAGTTTGGAAGGATCTAAAACTAAAGCCAGGTGACTTGTGGATTGTTAAGAGACATTTATATATAAGGAAATGTTTGGAGACTCAATACAACATCTATTTAATTTACAGTTTTGCAAAACTTGAAGGAAAAGTCACCTGGATCCACACCAGACACTGCAAAAATGACTAAATTAAAGAAATCTCTGAGTTTGATTAGTTTCCCTTTTGCAATCACAGTCTAGGGTACTTTTTGATTCAATTACTTTAATTGTAAGGGATATATATTTGAAAAGTAGTTTAGCCATGTTGAAGTCATATTTGTCCTTTGTACCTCTTCCATTTTATGTAGAATTGTCTGTGTTTACATATGCTGATAAGTCAGCATACCAACAATTAAGCTAGAAGGCCATTCTGGCCACAGGAGTGTACAGACAGCACTCTTTAAATATGTCTCATTAATCATTTGTTTTTCACAATGAAAAGTCATTTTGTAATGAAAAAAGCTGCTCAGCTATTATTTTCTCCACAATGGAGTTTTTGCCTCATTGGCCAGGACTACCTCCACCTAAGCATGTGGAGGTTCCAGGTTAAAGGTGATAGCAGGTATGGTTAGTGATCAAAATATTGATCAAAAGAGAGGAGATGTCATGGAAATTTGTAAGTTATGTATATAATTGTATTCTATTTTGTATGTATTGCACACTGCCCTCACTGTGCACACGGCACTAATAATGTTTTCAGTACATGTTTACATTCTTTCAAGTCCAGATCAGAATTAGCCTGCCTATGATACGCCCCTTGTTACCATAAACGTACAATTGTAATATTAATGTGACACCTACGTAATCATGTGTATAAAAACCTTCAATTGCGTCATAATAAAGCAGAACAGTTATTTGGAAAGATGCTGAGCGTATCTTTTGTGTCTGTTCCCTACTGCAGTAGTTATTATTAATTTGGAACCACTAATCAATATGAGGATAGGAGTTGCCTATCTATAAATTTCCAGGTCAACCCCTTTCTCAGAGCTAGGTCTAGGGGATGCGCCCCTGAAACGCGTTAGCTGTACCCCATGTTCTGTGCATGTCCATGCACTGTGTTTATGGCCTTTTGTCAGTTGCATTTTGTGAGTACCCACTTTTATACAAACATTTCTTATTATTAAATTATCTCTGGTAATGCACTAGGTGGGCACGCCTTCCATTTCTGTTTTTCCTTGTACTTCCTTTTGGATTACCCCATCTGAGGAAGGTAGCATACACCTAGTTCTGGGATATCATATATACCTTTCACACCATTTTTTCTGACATACGTTACTCCTCACCTTGGAAGACATATTGGCGCTGGAAGTGACTGTGTTTTTTTAATTCCAAGCCCTCTTGACATCATTTCATGTTAGCCCATATAAATATTCAGGTGCCAGGTGACTTTGAAAAAGCAGCAAGACCACAAAATGCATTGTCATGGCAACTGTTTTGCTTGTGGTTCAAGCCTCCTTCCTGTGAGTATTGTGGCTTGCTCCCAACCTTTTTCAGTTCCTGTGAGGCCAATTCCTGTCTGACTGGGTGTCACTTCCTGTGCACCAGCTTGTAGGAATTTGTCGTACAACCTCTCCGCATCAACTCTCCAGCTGATTCTGGCTTTATCCTTGGAGTCACCTATTTATCCAGTGATTCTTGTGATGCCTAAGGCTGGTATGCTATAACTGTCATCTTTGCAGTGTCACAGTGAGCTTTTTACCACAGCATCATTAATTTTAACAAACCATTTCCTCTTTCTTTATTTGCTCAATAAACCTTTTTATGTACCCTGTGGATACATGCCTTATTTCATGAACTATTTACATAAAAACATATAGCAGTCCATCCAGCTGAGCTCATTAATTGTGCTCTAGCACCATTTAGTGACCTCCTACCAACAGGGCTCTTGTTTGTGTGTTTTTCTTCTGATCACTTCTCAAAAAGTTTTTGTATGAGCAGCGAGGTCAAGTGGCTAGATTTTAATTCAATTGTTTGTGTTTTTGTTTCCTTTATACTAAAGCTGTAGCACCTGTATGTTGGTAATTTGATCAGCAAAAACAGTCACTTTGCAGATCTACACTACTGTGCAAGAGTTTTAGGCAGGTGTGAAAAAAATGCTATAAATTAAGAATGCTTTCAGAAATAGAAGTGTTAATATCCTATTTTTATCAATTAACAAAATGGAAAGTAAATGAACAGAAGAGAAATCCAAATCAAATCAATATTTGGTGTTTGCCTTCAAAACAGCATCAATTCTTCTAGGTACACGTTTGCATAAAATTTTTGAAGCGCTTCAGCAGGTAGGTTTTTCCAAACTTCTTGGAGAGCTAATCACTGATCTTCTGGGGATGTAGGCTGCCTCAAATCCTTCCATCTCCTTTTGTAACCCCAGACAGACTTGATGTAAAGATTAGTGCTCTGTGGGCCAAACCATCACTTTCAGGACTCCTTGTTCTTCCTTATGCTGAAGATAGTTCTTAATGACATTGGCTGTATGGTTGGGGTCGTTTTCCTGTTGCAGAATAACTTTGGGGCCAATCACACGCTCCGTGATAGTATGGCATGATGGATAAGTATCTGCCTGTATTTCTCAGCATTGAGGACACCATTGATCCTGACAAAATCTCCAATTCATTTGCAGAAAGGCTGCCTCAAACGTGCAAGGAACCTCCACCATGCTTCACTGTTGCCTGCAGACACTCATTATTGTATTTCTCCCCAACCCTTTGGCAAACAAACTGCCTCTTGCTACAGCCAAATATGTCCCTTTTTTACTCATCAGTCCAGAGCACCTGCTGCCAATTTTCCGCACTTCAGTTCCTATGTTTTAATGCATAGTTGAGTCGCTTAGTCTTGTTTCCACATCAGATATATTGCTTTTTGGCAGCAATGTTCCATGAAGACCACTTCTGGCCAGACATCCCTGGACAGCAGATGGGTGTACCTAGGTCCCATTGGGTGTAGCGATGTGCTGATGTCATCGCGTGTTCACATTCCCGGAAGTGCGGGCTGTATGCTTTATGTTTGGCCAGCGAGGATTCTTTTATAGCGCTGCATAAGATACTTTGATGTAAGTGTAATTAAAATTTTTAATACATTTGCTAGTTAGGTTTTACACTATTTGGAGCACTTCCTTTTATGTCCTAGTGATAAACCAATTGGGATGATGCTGGGTTAACCCTTTTGTTTAACCATCTGCCTTTGAGTTGATCCTTTAGAACTGCTCCTGGATAGAACAAACGAGCATATGGGTCGCTCACGGCAAGTGCAGTCTGTACAGTATATATAGTACAGTTCAGAGTATATAGTGCAGTCCGTATAGTATATATAATACAGTTAAGAGTATATAGTGCAGTCCCTTTAGTATATATAAAAAAGTTCAGGGTATATAGTGCAATCCGTATAGTATATATAATACAGTTCAGAGTATATAGTGCAGTCCTTATAGTATATATAATACAGTTCAGAGTATATAGTGCAGTCCGTATAGCATATATAATACAGTTCAGAGTATATAGTGCAGTCCATATATTGTATATATTATACAGTTCAGAGTATATAGTGCAGTCCGTATAGTATATATAAGTTCATTACTACACTTAAAAGGGGCCCGTGGTCCCTGCCGGCAAAAGGCAGTTGCTAAGGCCTGGCTGAGCTAGTGTCAGGCCTAACTATGCGGTGATAGCTTTCCCTGGGAGCTCAAGCAAGTAGACTGCTGGAGGAGCTGAGGAGTAATGGTCTGCAGTAAGAGTTGTGCTGGAGGAAGAGAGATCTGTATATACCGGAGTGTATATAAGTTGTTTCAATTCTTTGTTCTAAAAGTCATCCCAATTGATTGTTCTAAAATTCACTGGGCATCCCATACTTCATATACCCCATCCAAGTTCAATAAAACAAAAAAGCTAAGCTAATGGACTGTTCATTGCCTTTGAGTGACTGAGTACTTGAATGCCGGGCTGGGCAGAGTGACAGGTGGGCCACAACACTTAGCAGCCCTTACGGGGGTACTGCTACATATATAGTACAGTTCAAAGTACATAGTGCAGTCTGTGTAGTATATATAATATATATAATACAGTTCAGAGTAGTGTAGTATATATAATACAGTTCAGAGTATATAGTGCAGTCCGTGTAGTATATATAATACAGTTCAGAGTATATAGTGCAGTCAGTGTAGTATATATAATACAGTGGAGAGTACATAGTGCCATCAGTGTAGCATATATAATACATTGCAGAGTATATAGTGCAGTCAGTGTAGTATATATAATATAGTGGAGAATATGTAGTGCAGTCAGTGTAGTATATAATACATTGGATACAAAATAAGTGCAGCGCTGATAATGTGATCAAGTGAGGATGATGATTACACACCATGTGCGCTCTAAATGTAAAAAAATATAGTGTACATACAACCACAGATGACTGTGGTAGATAATATGACAATGCAACCTCAATAACTGAATAAAGAGTCCAAAAAACTGTGCACCAAAACAAAGTCCAAATATATTTGTACGTGATCAAATAATTCAGCCACAAGTGTAGCCCTGAAGATCAGGAATAGCCAGAAACACCACCACTGTGTGCAGGAGGAGGTTTACCAGATCGAAATGACTTGAAGAGGCATATACCACCCAAATCTTGTAAGGCTTGTTGGTTAAATAACCCAGTAGATGCTGTTAATCCTGGATCTACACTGATTTTTTTTTTCATTTTCTATATAATACATTGCAGGGTATATAGTACAGTGCAGTGCAGAGTATATAATACAATGTATTAAAGTGGTTAAGGGGAAACCTTTGACAGAATTAATAAAAAATGGTGTGGGCCCCCCCCCCAAAATCCATACCAGGCCCTTCGGATCTGGAATAGATTTTAAGGGGAACTTCAAGCCCAATTTTTTTTTAAAAACAGCGTGGGGTCCCCCCCAAAATCCATACTAGGCCCATTGGGTCTGGTATTGATTTTAAGGGGACTCCACACACCAGACCCTTATCCAAGCATGCAGCCTGGAGGTCGGGATTGAGAGCGCCCCCCGAACTATACGAGGTTACATGCCCTCAACATGGGGGGAGTGGGTGTTTTGGGGCAGAGGGGGCTCTGCGCCCACCCCACCCCAGGGCAATAACTTCTCCGCAGGATGTGGAAACCTTGCAAAAAGATCTGAACAAATTAATGGGGTGGGCAACTACATGGAAAATTAGGTTTAATGTAGAAAAAATTAAAATAATGCATTTGGATGGCAAAAATATAAATGCAATCTATACACTGGGGGGGAGAACCTCTGGGGTAGGGATAAGCCGAACACCCCCGGGTTCCTTTTCGCACCAGAACCTGCGAACGGACCGAAAGTTCGCGTGAACATGCAAACCCTATTAGTTACAATGGACACGAACGTTCGAAATCTAAAGTGCTAATTGTAACGGCCAATATGCATGTTAATGTTGTAAAACAGGTTTGGGGACCCGGGTCCTGCCCCAGGGGACATGTATCAATGCAAAAAGACGTTTTAAAAACTGAAGTTTTTTCGGGAGCAGTCATTTTAATGATGCATAAAGTGAAAAAAAATAAGTGAAATATTCCTTTGAATATGGTACATGGGGGTGTCTAAAGTATGCCTGTGAAGTGGCATGTGTTTCCCGTGTTTAGAACTGTCCCTGCAAAAAATGACATTTGTAAAGGAAAAAAATAAGCCATTTAAAACTGCTTGCGGCTTTAATGTCATGTCTTGTCCTGGCAATATGGATGAAAATCTTTGAGAAAAATGGCATGGTGCTGGTGCCACAACACTGCAACCCCTCACAGATACTGTACTTGGAGCACAGCAATCACACCTGTTGCAAAGCTTTGCATAAAAAATTGTAATTACACGCCCCTGTTAAACAGGGGCTGAAAAATTGGGCCTTAGGCACACACACACACTCCTGCAGATGGCTGGCTGGCTGCCTTAGATGACAACAGGCCAGAAGAGCAGATACAGCGTAATGTGGTTTAGTGTGCTGTGTTATAGTCATAGAGCACACACACACTCCTGCAGATGGCTGGCTGGCTGCCTTAGATGACAACAGGCCAGAAGAGCAGATACAGCGTAATGTGGTTTAGTGTGCTGTGTTATAGTCACAGAGCACACACACACACACACACACTCCTGCAGATGGCTGGCTGGCTGGCTGCCTTAGATGACAACAGGCCAGAAGAGCAGATACAGCGTAACGTGGTTTAGTGTGCTGTGTTATAGTCACAGAGCACACACACACTCCTGCAGATGGCTGGCTGGCTGGCTGGCTTCCTTAGATGACAACAGGCCAGAAGAGCAGATACAGCGTAATGTGGTTTAGTGTGCTGTGTTATAGTCACAGAGCACACACACACACACTCCTGCAGATGGCTGGCTGCCTGCCTTAGATGACACCAGGCCAGAAGAGCAGATACAGCGTAATGTGGTTTAGTGTGCTGTGTTATAGTCACAGAGCACACACACACACACTCCTGCAGATGGCTGGCTGGCTGCCTTAGGTGACAACAGGCCAGAAGAGCAGATACAGCGTAATGTGGTTTAGTGTGCTGTGTTATAGTCACAGAGCACACACACTCCTGCAGATGGCTGGCTGGCTGGCTGGCTGGCTGGCTGCATTAGATGACAACAGGCCAGAAGAGCAGATACAGCGTAACGTGGTTTAGTGTGCTGTGTTATAGTCACAGAGCACACACACACACACTCCTGCAGATGGCTGGCTGGTTGCCTTAGATGACAACAGGCCAGAAGAGCAGTTACAGCGTAATGTGGTTTAGTGTGCTGTGTTATAGTCACAGAGCACACACACTCCTGCAGATGGCTGGCTGGCCGGCTGGCTGGCTGGCTGCCTTAGATGACAACAGGCCAGAAGAGCAGATACAGCGTAATGTGGTTTAGTGTGATGTGTTATAGTCACAGAGCACACACACACACACACACTCCTGCAGATGGCTGGCTGCCTTAGATGACAACAGGCCAGAAGAGCAGATATGGCGTAATGGGGTTTAGTGTGCTGTGTTATAGTCACAGAGCACACACACACACACACTCCTGCAGATGGCTGGCTGCCTGCTTTAGATGACACCAGGCCAGAAGAGCAGATACAGCGTAATGTGGTTTAGTGTGCTGTGTTATAGTCACAGAGCACACACACACACTCCTGCAGATGGCTGGCTGGCTGCCTTAGGTGACAACAGGCCAGAAGAGCAGATACAGCGTAATGTGGTTTAGTGTGCTGTGTTATAGTCACAGAGCACACACACACACTCCTGCAGATGGCTGGCTGGCTGGCTGCCTTAGATGACAACAGGCCAGAAGAGCAGATACAGCGTAACATGGTTTAGTGTGCTGTGTTATAGTCACAGAGCACACACACACACACTCCTGCAAATGGCTGGCTGGTTGCCTTAGATGACAACAGGCCAGAAGAGCAGTTACAGCGTAATGTGGTTTAGTGTGCTGTGTTATAGTCACAGAGCACACACACACACACACACTCCTGCAGATGGCTGGCTGGCTGGCTGGCTGCCTTAGATGACAACAGGTCAGAAGAGCAGATATGGCGTAATGTGGTTTAGTGTGCTGTGTTTTAGTCACAGAGCACACACACACACACACTCCTGCAGATGGCTGGCTGGCTGCCTTAGATGACAACAGGCCAAAAGAGCAGATACAGCGTAATGTGGTTTAGTGTGTTGTGTTATAGTCACAGAGCACACACACACACTCCTGCAGATGGCTGGCTGCCTTAGATGAAAACATAAATGTGGAAAACACTGCGCTACCTTTGTTGAAAACAACTCAATGTGAAAAAGCAGCTAACATACAAAACAGACAAAGTCAAAGAAATGTGGACAAAAAATGTAGCGCTAAAACATATATACTTTGTGAAAAGTGGTGAAATTAAGGAATGTATATAATAGAGTACCCACAATGAACGTGAGCATTACCAATCATATAACATAAGATATTAATGTTAATGGTGAATAACCATAAAGTGATGACATAAACTGGATCAATAATAAATGCCAATACAAAAATATATATATGTAAAGTTCATATTGTGTAGACACTGGTAACCCCAGATGGATCCCTCGGATTGACTCAGGGGCAGGGGAAGCTGGAACCCCACAAATAAGGAACGGCTTGTCTGATGATAAGGAAAAGAATGAATACTCTTACCATAGATGTTGGATACAGCTACCGTACGGTATTTGTATCAAGCAGGCTTAAATGCTGGAACTCTTGCATCAGTGAGTGCCAGATGGAGCAGGTGGGAACCACGGCAGTCAGGAACCAAGCAGCATGCACAGCGACCAGTGAACCAAGCGGCATGCACAGCAACCAGTGAACCTCCAATTAACCAGATGATCCCACGGGAGGTGATCACACGAACCGGGGAAGTCAGGTTCGCCCCAGTAGAAGACCGATAGTGTCGAAACGCGTCGGGCCAGCTGTCTCATACTTTCCACATTGCCGACCCATTTTATATATTCATCTCGAGATTTTTATTTTGTTTGATTTGTCACATATCAATGTGAATACATTTTATCATTAATTTTTTGACCTGCACTATTGGAGTTGCCTCCATTTTTTCCCTCCTTTTTCCCCGGTTCGTGTGATCACCTCCCGTGGGATCATCTGGTTAATTGGAGGTTCACTGGTTGCTGTGCATGCCGCTTGGTTCACTGGTCGCTGTGCATGCTGCTTGGTTCCTGACTGCCGTGGTTCCCACCTGCTCCATCTGGCACCCACTGATGCAAGAGTTCCAGCATTTAAGCCTGCTTGATACAAATACCGTACGGTAGCTGTATCCAACATCTATGGTAAGAGTATTCATTCTTTTCCTTATCATCAGACAAGCCGTTCCTTATTTGTGGGGTTCCAGCTTCCCCTGCCCCTGAGTCAATCCGAGGGATCCATCTGGGGTTACCAGTATCTACACAATATGAACTTTACATATATATATTTTTGTATTGGCATTTATTATTGATCTAGTTTATGTCATCACTTTATGGTTATTCACCATTAACATTAATATCTTATGTTATATGATTGGTAATGCTCACGTTCATTGTGGGTACTCTATTATATACATTCCTTCATTTCACCACTTTTCACAAAGTATATATGTTTTAGCGCTACATTTTTTGTCCACATGAAAACAGGCCAGAAGAGCAGATACAGCGTAATGTGGTTTAGTGTGCTGTGTTATAGTCACAGAGCACACACACACACACACTCCTGCAGATGGCAGCTGCTTCTCCCAAAAATTGCTGCCTGATCTACAGCGATCGTGAGCATTATCCGTTAACCTGATCTGATCTTGTGTATACCCGACTTGACCTGTGACTTCCTCTGCTATCTGCCTGCCTCTGACCACGGCTTGCCTAACGACTCTGCACCTGCCTTTTCCTCTCATCCATCCGTGCCTGCCTGTTACCGACCTGGCTTGTCCTGTGACCCCGTCCCTGTCTCCTGCACCTGTGCCTGTACCGACCATCTGTGTTTGACCCGGCCTATCTGACTTCCCTGTACATCTGTACTCAGAGCTACTTACCTGTTCCAGTGTGTGATCCTTGGTTCCAGCCAGTTCCTGTCTCCTGCCAAGTCTGCTGATCCAGCTACAGTATCCTCTGAAAACCTCCTGATCCCCCTCCGGCTGTTGATCCTGCCAGGCACTCATGCTACCTTGCACTCCCGGGCCACCTGTCTTCTCTATCAGGGGCCGCAAGTCAGGGACGCAAGAGAGGTCTCCATCTGCATTCCGGGCTCATCCATTAGGTACGTGACAGTAAGAAAATAACCACCCTACCTTTGGACACTATAGACAGTTTAGAACAACACTTTCAGGTTAGGTAACTACTAGGAGCGATTTCTTCACTTGAGTCCAATAAAAGCCCTGGATGGGATGGCTTCACACCCTGTTTTTTTAAGTTCCTGACTCTATCTTTCCCTTCATCTTAAAAACGTATAATGCCATATCACCGACCGTTGTTTTTCCATCCCAGTCATTGGAGGCGCATATCACAGTTTTACCTAAATCAAGTAAAGATGCCACTCTTTGTGGTACGAACAAGTGGCCACTGCCCCATCTATAACTGGTCTTTGCAGCAAGTAGCCCTGGAAGGGCGACATATGTCAAACAAGTACAAAAATATTTCCAAGCTCAAACTTACCAACCAGTCAGCGACCACTTGACTAAGTGACCTGTCTAACAATATGCATTAAGAACAGGGGTTTAATCGGCACACATTTACAAATACATGCGTAAGGTACATGCCCCGTCAAGGCACCTTTTTTTCTGTAGTCCCTAAATATAACTTGAGTGAGTCTCCACAATGAAAGCACATGCATTTTAATAGATAGGCAGGGGACAGGTGGACCAGGAGGGAGTCCATCCCCCCTTAAAGGTATAGAGGCACACTTAACACCCAGCACATAGCACTATGTTAACCCCTTCCCAGCTAGTGTCATTAGTACAGTAACAGTGCATATTTTTAACACTGATCACTGTATTAGTGTCACTGTTCCCCCCAAAAAAGTGTCAGTTATTTTTAGAATGTCCACCGCAACATGGAAGTCCCACTATAAGTCACTGATCGCCGCCATTACTAATACATTTTTACCAAAAATATGTAGCAGATTACATATTGGCCTAAATTTATGAAGAAATTCTATTTTTTTTTATTGAATAGGTTTTATAGCAGAAAGTAAAAAAAAAAATATATATATATATATATATTCGGTCTTGTTTATAGAAAAAATTTAAAACGCAGAGGTGATCATTCAAATACAACCAAAATAAAGCTATAAAGCTCTATTTGTAGGAAAAAAAAGAACATGCAATTTATTTTGGTACAGCAATGCACGGCCACACAAATGTGAGTTAAAGTAAAGCAGTGTCGTATATTGCAAAAATGGCCTGCTCATGAAGGGGGATAAATCTTCCGGAGGTCAAGTGGTTAATGTGGTACACATTTTGTTTCCATGTAAATTTCTAGACAGCTATGACTTGCTAAACTGCCAAAATATTCAAATGTCCCATTTTTTAAACACTGAGAATGTTCTGTATGCAGTTTATGAACAGAACATCCCAAATTATAATTTCTTTCTCATGTGATTGTCTTACTGCTTTTCCAAGTAGTTTTTATTTTATTACAACAAAGGGTTGAATTTTTAATTGACTCCCATATCTCTGAGTGCAAGGAAGTTATTAGAATGGGCTTGACTCTGTTTCTACAGAGCAGAAATTTATTTTGTCACAGTTTGTGTGATTTATTTAACTTACATAGAGAGGTTAGTAAGTTCACTGTTTGCTAGAAAGAAAAGTATTATGACCTTTTGGCTTGTGACCACCTTTGCTCTATAGTTAAGAAAAAGCATAATGCATAAGCAAATGGTAAATGTTTAAATGGTTTACTTTATTTTTTATTTTAATTTTTTTTTAAGTGAAGCAGGCTTGTCATCCATGTAGAGCATACAAAGTAAGACCCAGATAAGGCTACCCGGGTCAAAAAGTGGCTACTTAGGCAACAGAGGGTCTTAATCAGGGTTCATTCTAAAAATACTAAATTTATTGATTTCACAATTTGCACAGAATGAAATAATTCATAGTGCGACTATAGATATCTTGGCAACTTCACACGCAATACTACAAAGGTTAAAAAACTCTAAAGAGTAGTGCTATGAAAACAGACAAGACGCAGGAGAAAACACATAACAATACAAACACAAATTCAATTTCATACCACTACTCTTTAGTGTTTTTTAACCTTTGTATTTTGTATTTTTAGAATTAACCCTGATTAAGACCCTCTGTGGCCTAAGTAGCTGCTTTTTGACCCGGGTAGCCTTACCTGGGTCTTACTTTGAATGCTCTGTTTGGTTTGGCTATGGTGACAGTGCCACATATTGGTGAGTGGTATAAGTTAATTAATACCTTATTGTGGACATGCTTCTATAGGACCCGTTTTTCTCCTTCTGTTTTTGTCATTCATGTAGCAATACCAAAAGGTAAATTAGCTTTCCTAGGTAAGCCGAGATTCAAAAAAATATGTCTAGAATTTATGAAAATTAGAACCCTTTCACACTGGAGGCATTTTTCAAGCACTTTAGCGCTAAAAATAGCGCCTGTAAAGTGCCTGAAAAAAGCCTAATCTGCAATCACAGTGTAAAATGTGATGTCCAAAAAAGTCCTGCAAGCAGCTTCTTTGAGGCACTTTAGGAGCAGGGTATACCCTGCTCCTAAAGTGCCCCTGCCCATTGAAATCAATGAGCCCATTGAAACCAATGGGCAGCGCCGCAGAATCGCCTGCAAAGCGGCACTTTGCGGTCGCTTTTAACCCTTTATTCGACCGCTAGCGCCCAAAAAAGCAGCAAAAACTATGGTAAAGCACCGCTTTACAGCCGATGCCCCTGCGCTAGCAGTGTGGAAGGGCTCTTATGATAAATTCAGAAGAATGTTTTACTCTTCAGACCTGTTTTTACAGACCAAACCCCAAGCCATTAACCAAATTAAACTCACTCAAATAAGCCTTATTCTATAGGTAAAGTAAAATAAATACTTATACTGTACATTTTGGGATAATATAATAAATTATTACTACTAAAAAAAGAATGTGGACAAAGCACACATATGAACCTGAACCTCCTTATATGGCACCATCACCAGAATAATGAAGGTGAACACATTCACATGTAATTCTAATCAACATATATTTATGATGTGAAAACAAGGTCCGTGATATCAGCCAGAGACACATCTAATGGGTACATGATTTGGCAGGTGTGAGGAAATGCTGTAAAATATAAATGCTTTCAGAAATACTGTAAATATTTTAATTATTTATTTTTAACAATTCACAAAATGCAAAAGTGAATAAACAGAAGAAACATCTAAATCAAATCAATATTTGGTGTGACTATCCTCTGGCTTCAAACCAGCCTCAATTCTTATACTTGAAAACTTTGTACAATTGCAAAAAGTCAAGGATTTCGTAGGGTTATGCCCTGTACACAGGATCGGACTTTCCGGCAGACAATCCACCGGACTTTCCAGCGGAGGTCCGCCGGACTTTCCGAACGAGTAGACTTGCCCACACACGAGCACACACAAACGGACTTCCGGCGGAGGTCCGACGGACTTTCGAAATGAACGGACTTGCCCACACACGGAGTATAGTATAATTTTGAACATGATTCCAGGTACGATGGGACAAGAGAAGGAAGTCAATCTCGCTGCTTTCATGGGCGAGATTGACACCTTGCGAGCCCCGTCGCCTGGTATGGATTTTGAGGGTAGCCCCCTACGCTGAAAAAACGTCATGGGGGTCCCCCCAAAGTCCATACCAAACCCTTATCCGAGCATGCAGCCTAGCCGGTCAGGAAAGGGGTGGGGACGAGCGAGCGCTTGACATTTATAGGCATAAATGGGGCATGCTGGGGCTGTGACGCCATAAGGGGCGGGATCACCGGGTAATGTCACCCGGTGACCCCGCCCCTTATGGCGTCACAGCCCCCCCTTGACATCATAATGGGTGGGGTCACCGTGTGACATCACCCGGTGACCACGCCCCATGCCTATACAAGTCGTTGCGCACGTTGCACAAGCCATTACAGCAGGAGAGAGCGTTGTGTCAACATCGGAAGAAGAGAATAAGGAAGTAGAAGGCGGTGGCGGGGCTGCATGCTCGGATAAGGGTCTGGTATGGACTTTGGGGGGTCCCCCACGCTGTTTTTTCAGCGTAGGGGTTTCCCTCAAAATCCATACAAGGTGATGGGGCTCGCAAGGTGTCAATCTCCCCCATGAAAGCAGCGAGATTGACTTCCTTCTCTAGTCCCGTCGTACCTCGAGCCACGTTCAAAATTAACAGACTTTACTCCGTGTGTGGGCAAGTCCGTTCCTATGGAAAGTCCGTCAGACCTGCATACAGACGGGCGGACTTCCCGACAGGAACTGGGTCCGGCGGACTTTCGGCGGAAAATTTAAAACATGTTTTAAATCTATTTCCGGCGGACTTTTGGGTAGAAAAAGTCCGCCTGAGCCCACACACGATCGGAATGTCCGCCGGACTATGGTCCACCGGAAAGTCCGATCGTGTGTACGCGGCATTAGAGTCAGGTGTATGAATAGCCAATTATACCAAGTAGGTGCCAATGATCATCAAATTCATATGTAGTTTGAAACACAGAAACAGATGTGTAGAAGCCTTAAAACTGTCAGGTGATCAGTCAGATTGCTACTAAGGTGAGGTGGTAGAAGACAGTTTCATGTCACAGGTCATACACCATGGCAAAACTAAGCAAAGCAACAAGACACAAGGTATGGTGGAAAGGCATGGAATACTCACTATTGAATGTACCTCATCCCAGATTAAATGGTAAATAGATGAAGGGGGACAGGAAAGGGGATTATAGCGGTACCATATAGAAAAGAGAACACTCGTGATTTTTTTGTAAACAAATATACAATTACATTTATTATATAAAGTACATACAGAAAAATGACAATACACTATAAAAATATGTGGATCAGTCAGCGTGAAGCCCACTTAAAAATGGGGAAAGGGGCCTCACCGGTGGCTGAAACAACATAGACAGCCTATAATTCTGGAGATATTGATTGGGGATCTATAGAGTTGTATAGATCAGGGGTACAGTTGTGAGTTCAGATGTAAATGACCGACATGTTTCGCCAAACATTGGCTTCTTCGGGGTCAAAGAAGTAGTCTGTACCCAGTTAGATAAGTCTATTAAGTATAAAGAGATAGTAATTAATATATATATACAAAAAAGGTTAACACACATTGAGCAGTGTTCACATTGCATGTCCATATAGACTGGTCCTCCCCCACGCCCCCAAAAGGCTCCCTTGAAAGAGCAAGTTCCCAGAGCGATACGCACCGTCGGGCCAAGGTTGGAACCAAATTGGTACCACAGAGATAGTCAAGTTTAAATGCTCCAAAGCGAGGGGCTGTAGGGGGTGCATATAAAACCTGGTAAAAGAAATGGTAGGTGGTGTCATAATAGTTACACTGGCTTCTATTTATTTGAATGCCATATGTGGCTATCATAGCCTAAAAAGAAAAACACTTACCAAGTAGAAATAAACCATACACATAGGGGGTGCCAAAGTGTGGATTACAATAGATGCAGAGTCTGAATAGATTGTTGATATGATATATACTGTAGCAGAGAGGAAAGGGGAGAGATAGAAGTACATTTCTAGAAGCCAGATGAATGATAATAGATCTGAATGTACTGGCTGTTTACTCACCTAAAGGGAGCAAAGAAGCTGGTAACCAAGGCGGGAAGCCATCATATGTTTAAAAGTTGATATCCGGGTTTGGAAAGCCGGTCCCTCAGCAAATATAAAGGTGTTTCTATGTGAAGGGACATTCACTGAGTAAATGCATTGCAATAATCAGTAAAGCGATATAGTGGAAGAGAGATAGTGAACTAACCTTAGACAGCAAATAATCCAAATGTGTTGGCGCCCCTGAGTCCATCAACACAATGATGTGGACAAGCAGGATCGCTCATGATCAGGCGGCGGGCAGCGGGGCCTCCGGTGCATGCGCAGAAGCGGATGCGCCGTATCGCCTACATTTCCCATAGAGCCCATGGTGGAAGGGCGCACAGCACACAGCGCACGCACCACTCGGGAATATAGCCATACAAAAGGCTGCTCAGAGGATGGAATATGTACTGCGGGCAAAGAGTGATGCATATCAAACGGACATGCAGCACCTATAACAGTGATAAAACCGGAGGTTATACCCTGTTTAGCAGAAAGGAATCGAAAAAAGAGGCTATTAGATTACTAGGTGAAGGGAAGTAATGGGGAATTGTGGCTATAAACGGAGGCAGAAAGACCCAATGCTAGGGGGCAGTGACAGGACATCAGGATGTACCGGGGTAAATATATTTGGAAAAAGATGGCGCGGCTTTGCGCATCGCAAATGAGATGCTCTAATAAAAAAGGGGGGAATCCTTAAGGGGAGAGAGGGGGATAAGAGCCAGCCAGGACCCCAAGACATCCCCAAAAATGTTGGGGTCTTTAAGTGACAGGCAGGGAACAGTGCCCAATGGGGCCAACAGTGACGATACATAATATGTTCAATATTTTGCATAAATCAGACATGGTTGGAAAGAAAATAGGACCAAGAAGAAAAAATATTATATACTAAACAACATAATAATAACAATAGCATATCAAATTTGAATAATTTTTGTTACAGTTTATATGGTTAAAGAGCAAAAATATATTTACATACAATGTTTATTAATATAGAACTGCCCCACAAGAGAATAAAAAAGTAGTGGGGTTAACCCTATACCCGGGAGGTCCAGAAGGCTAACTCCAACCAATGGCGTGAGCACAAGCAGCGATGAACAAAGGGGTCCAAATGAGAAACAAACACAGACATAACATACATAATGAGAGTAAATCATTATGCCATTAAATAATTTTGAATATCGAGCAATACTTTATGAGAATAGTCTGAAACAGTTTCAGTGTTTACAAAAATGGTTTGAAACTAATATGCTCATTCAAGCCTGGAAAATGGACAGCATTAAGGTTATGTATCCATTTGGTCTCAAGTTGTAGAAGTTTTTTCGTCTATCCCTCCTCCTCTAATGTGCGTTTCAACATGCTCAAGTGCAGAGAAACAAATACATTGGGGATCGAAGTTGTGTACCAAGCCAACGGTGAGGCCCCTTTCTATCAGTGCCAGCCACCTGTGAGGCCCCTTTCCCATACCGAAGATGGCGATGGCTGCACCCGAGAGCCGATCGACAGATCGGCTTTCGGGTGCCGACATCGCGGGTGCGCTGGACAGATGAGTGTTCATATTTTAAAAGTCAGCAGCTGCAGTATTTGTAGCTGCTGACTTTTAAAAAAAAAAAAAATTTCGCCGGACTCCCTCTTCAATTGTGTTCTTTTGGTCCCATTTTTGGGCTGAGAATGATTTGTTTAATGAATCTAGGGATGGTACTCATAGAAATGATGTATCTCGTGATTGATATAAACCCATCTATTCTTGGTAAGGCAGCTAATCCTTTATCGCTCTTTTCAAAAGTTAAAAACATGCCATAGCGGAACATACATTTTTAGTTATGGTAAAAAATTGTGTTAATTTAGTAGAAGGAATTAAAAGTTACTGGAACTTTTGTAAGAAGCAAAAATCATCCCATGCACACAACCACACTATCCCTTAGTAGGCATCTGAAACCATTAGATAAATATAAACAGTTAAAACTTGCTCAATGGAAGGCAGTATCCACTTCCTAGCCTGCACAATGCTGGGACAGATTTTATTAAGTGGAGACTGTATCTGGCCTAGTAATGGCAGTATGTCTAGTGAATGCTTAGACCCGAAGATAGGGACTAGATAGAGTGGCTGTTATTGTCTTTGACCAGATCCCATTTCCAACTTTCCACATGCATTGTAACTCTGCAGATGATAACGCTCCAGGCAAGCTAGACAGTGTAACCTATCTCTTCATGTGGACAGAGGTACCTACTAAGTCTAGTTTTTGGCTGGGGAGCCTGGTGGCAACATTTTCATTTAAAAGTATGCATATCATTTTAAGCCACTACTGGGTAAAGAACACCACATTAAAACCCTTAGAGCCTAAACAGTGGCAGTGATCACAGCATTACCAGTTGTTAAGGATTGGATATCAATCATAACCACTTACTATACCACACCAATACATTCAGGCCACGTTTCATTGGCATTTTCAGCGTGGCATGCTACATGTGCCACAAGATAATTTGTTTTGATTTTAGGTTTGGAGCTGGCTCATAGGTTTAGGACAAATTTGCTGGTCCCTGCCCAAGCCACAAGGAATCAGTATCTCACATTAATTTCCACATGTCAATAAACCCACTTTGGAATGCAATATATTTTTGGATGGATAAACACAAAGCTCTATAACACTGTGTGACACTAGTCTGACTTGCACAACACAAACAGAATATTTGCACAGTGAGACAGTAAACAAGTGGAATGTGCTGCCAAAGGATGTGGGGTGGATGGACACATAAGATATTTTTAAGAAGTCCTGGTATTTTTAGTTATTTATTTATTTTTTTAGAACAGGAAGGTATCCAAAACTCTAACCACTTTAACTATATATAGGATAATGTTAACCAGAAAGAGAGCTCAGTTATTTAAAGAATAATACTGAATTTAGTTTCCCAAGCTGGGACAAATTAGAGCTGGCTATAAGAAGGTTCATGTTTCTTTTATCCTGGATGAATAATCATATGTAAGAGAAAAATTCTTGTTTTGACTTTTTTCAAGTTTAACAGCGTGGAAACTGTGCAACATGATTATATTATAGAAAAGCAAGATGGTAGTGCTCGTCATAGGGCTAAAAACGTTATTGTTATTGTAAACTTAGGTAGCAAACTGGAACTCTATTTATATGTATATACAGTATATTAATTCCCCAGGGGGGATACAAAAAATCTGACACGTACCTTGGGTTTCTCTAAAACAGGAAAACAGGAAGACCTCATTCATACTAACAGTGACATACATGTATTTACATATATTTTTAGGACATTTCTAAACACATAAAAAATGCATTTAATAATTAAAAGAGAAGTAAAGTCAAACAAAAGACCGGGCCCAGACAGGTACACAGCAATGCATTATAAGAAAGATTGGACTTACAGCCCCACCTTTGGTAGAAGCTTGAAACGACTTAAGACACGGACACCACTTTCGTTCAGAATCCCTCTTAGCATTGGTTTGCATGATCCCAAAACCCCACACGTTGATACTAATTAGGTGAATTTCTGTCAGATATTTTTGCTAAAGGTTGATATTAAATTACTGGGCGGGACCTGTTTTTGGGGCTGCTCAGAACCAGGCATTTATGCACATATGATGGACTTGCCCAAATGTCCAGGCCTTAGGAATATGCTACACATACTTTTTGTGGTTGATATTTCGATGGTACCAGGTGTGTTGTTGCTTAATCTGCAACCAGATGGACTCTCTCAATGCCAATTTAGGCCAATGATCTGTATACTCAGAGCCAACAAGAAAATTATAGCCAGAGCATGGCTGACAAACACTCTCTCTGAAAATGGTAAAATCGAAGCTCCTCCTCTCCTCTCTCACAACTCCTGCACCACCTGACCCCCCCTTCTCTTTCTACTTCTCTCCTCCTTCTTCTTTATCTTCCTATTCACTTTTGTTTCTCTCTCACCTGGTAATAGCACATCAGTTGACACTGTGCAAGGGTCCTGCAGTCATACACCGATCATTCTTTCTTGCATTATGCTGTCTACACCTGTCAGTGCCTGACCACTATTGTATCATTAATTGCCCTGCATGCCGTGTTCAGGTTTTACACATCTTGCATTGCCTTATTATGTGCTATTTTGTGAAAACAATACATTTTATTGAACAGAAAGAAAAAGCACTTGATGCTCCAAGTTGGCACTTGCTCCTAACTGAGGTCCAACTTATATCAAGAACCAATAAGAGTGGTTCCTAATCATGTGACCAGTATGTCAGTCCTGGCAGAGTGATCACATGCAGTCTGGAGGCTTCACTGACAAAAAATAAAGCCTACAGATGAACACTGCCACCTTCAGGCTGTAGTGTTCCTCTATGGTGCCATTTATTAATAGTGTAACTGTCAGAATCAATTGCACTAATAAAAATAATACATTAATTAAACAGTGGAAAGAATCACAGTTTTTGTTCTAAAAATATATAAAAATAGTTTAGACATGCAAATTAGCCACAGAGTTATTGCTAACCTAATTGACACACGCTGTTTTTTGCTAAATTTGGCGTGGGCATTCAGAAATCAATGACCTCTGATCAGAAAAGAATTAGAAAAGTGGCAGCAGTCTTTTTATCCCGTATTGTTCTCATATGAACAGTAGTAAAATGAATATCTAAGATAAAGCAATGTTACAGATATCATTTTAAATAGATTTAGTAATTGTCAATATTGCAACACTGAACATTGTTTCTTTTGCAACACAAAACATTGTCTCAGTAGGAGATTTCACTTTTCTTATTGTATTGTCCCTTTAATGCGCACCATAGGGAGTAATAATACATTCTGAATGCTGCATATAAAACATAATAGTCATACCAGTATGCATTTGATCACATTACAGAGCAGGGCAAAATCAATGAGATCCACATGTGAACTTACATTATGTCAGCATACTGTAGCAAAAATAAAAATGTGAGAAAAATGTTGGACAGAGACAAGCCAGCCCTGCTGGCAAGAGCACTAAGCAACAGGATGTAGCGTGTCTACATGCAAGAGTGTCTGGGGTCTGGGTTGTACTGTACCAATGCTACAATCCAACATGAAGACAGGGCAAAGTAACATTTAAACATAAATAATAAGGGAAACTCGCACTCAGTATGTCAGAGAAATTGTAGCACCTGACCGTGTTTGAATACCGGACATATACAGAAAAATTATACAGCAAAAAAGGTATCCCACAAATAAATAAATATGCCTCAAAAATTCAGTTAATATAGAAAATGTAATAACTATAAATAAATAAAAATAGTCCACAATTTATGTACAGAATATAGAAAGTCCCTACTCCAGCAGCACCGTTGCCTCGTGAAATAATGCTCACAGTGCCAATCTATTAAATTAATGCTCCAGTGGTCAGGTGCTGCCCTTTATGCACACAGCCTATTACTGGACACAGAAATCTCAACAAAGGGAGATCAACTGCATTTTAATTGTAACCGATCAGAAACTCCACTGGCTGGCTCCAATGCTTGTATAACTACAGAGATGTCCAGACCAGGCACTCTGTACTAGATCTCACCTCCAGCCACACACCACATAGCTTTTAGATGATAAAACACAGGAGAAGCCTCCTTGTGTAATACATTACAAAATTAGTTCAATAAAAAAGATATTGCACTTACATAGCAAACAGTAATATGAACACTCCAAAGCACCACCAGCGTGCATGATGACATCACAGAAACAGCTCCACCCAACACGTTTCCTTTGAACAGGCATCAGCAGGAAAGGTGGCTAGTCTGGGACTTCAGATGCATTACTTAAATAGCAGCTGCAAGCCCAGAGCAGACCACTAACCACCAATGAAAACAACATTAATAACAACATATAAACTCCTCAAAACTGAATCAAAGGCTTATAGGAGAAAAACGCCATTGAATAAATGCTCCTAAATAAAGATTAAACTAAATCACTTAAAAATAATAATATACCATAATAGGGAGACTAAACACCCCCTAGTGGTGATTCTACAAAAAGGCTGTTTGTATAAAAACTAATATAATATAATATAAAAAAAGATACTGACAGTACTAGAGATCAACTGTTATCAATATAACAGTTTATATCCCAATCTACGTTTAATTCAAAAGGTCCAAACACTTTAAGATAAAATACTCAGTGGGTTTTCCTGCTATGATTTTTGTTTTTATAAATCACTACCTTGCCAATAGGGAGCTACATTTTTTGAATCATATCAGTAGCAAAGAGGAGGGATTCTTGTTCTCTGTTCTGTCCCTGCTACGCGTTTCCCTGTGTGTAGCTTGACATGCAGCTAAACCCTCTTATTCTGCAATGAGCCAGACTGAGTGTCATTTTGAAGCCTTATTAACAAAACAGGGTGGGTGAAACTGTTGAGAAAAAACAAATACAGATACATATAATCAGTATATGAAGTATACAGAAATACAATGAATAAGATAGGCTGTAGATGGCGATAAGTAGTTCTCACCAGCAATGCTGCATTTAGGGGATGCAAGCGTATGCAGGTTATAGTCCAACATGTTCAATGATAAATGGTTCCTTCTTTCAGTCTCTAAGATGGAGTCTGAGTTCCCAGGATGCACCTGTTTCTCTTCCTTAGACTAAAGAATGATGGGAACATTTGTGAACAGTTTCTAGTTTGTGCAAAAACAGTAAATTTACCACTGGCTACATCTTGTGGTCAAATCAGATATTGCAGGCAAACAATTTTATTAATATCCTGCTGGAGGCATGTTATGGCCATAAGATGACATGCAGCGACAGCCCTTGTAGTATGGCCTGCAGGGTTATGGTCAGTAGATACATAGTACCATTGTGTTGGACAGGTGGATCTCCTAATCCTTAGCACTCTGTTGTTGACATAAACACAGAACTGTCTAGTTTGGTTATAGATGTAGCCTAAAACCACCTTGCTGTCAGTGTAGAAATCAGCATCTTTACGGTCAATGTCCATTTCTGATGCAATAAGTTCAGCTAGCTCAACAGCTGATACTGCAGCACAGAGTTCTAGTCTAGATATGGTGTGCTCAGGGTGTGGAGCCAGTTTTACTTTGTCCATGACAAATCTTACGTGGTGTTGTGCTGTAACATCTACAGTATCCTTCATGCTGATGTAACACAAATATGCGGCTTGAAGGTGTTGGACTGGGTTGATGCTTGCCGCTGCAGGCATCACCCCTGTACTGTTTTTTTTAGAGCAGGTGTTTGGCTGTCATCCCAAGCAGCGGGAGGAGACGTGCCCCCCCCCCCAACTGCTTTCCCTGGCTCGCCCTGGCTCTTCCGTCCCATCAGGAGGCCTGAGCGACTAGCTGCTGGCTGGAGACCCAAACATAGCCGGAATTGGCTTAGATTGGGTATCGGATCTAGTAACCCAGAAGCGATGTCATGACATCACTTACAGTTTACTGAAGACTTAAAGGCACCAAATTTAATAAAATAACAGTATTCAAAACTGCCAAAGTTGGGCATTTTGAATGCTTTTAAGTGCAAATGAGGGATTTGGGGTCCTATAGAGTATCTGTCACTGCCTATTACTGTCACAAAGAATGTTTACATTCCTTGTGACAGCAATAAAAGTGATCAGGGACAGTGTAAAAATAAAATAAAATAAATAAGATTTTTTTTTTAAGTTTCCCATCCCTCCATGCACATACGCAGAAGCGAACGCATATGTAAGTCGCAATCGTTAGGGCGAGAGCAATAATTTCAGCACAAGACCTTCTCTGTAACTCTAAACTGATAACTCTGATCTCACCCAACTTCCTGGGGTGGTATACGCCAAATATTAAAAATGGAAAAAGTGTAGTGCTCAAAGTGTCTCTGTACAGTAACAATACAATAATTGGAATTTAGTGTACATACGTTAATGTCCAGAATTTAATGTGAAAATTAAATTTGTGAATAGTATATAAATGGTGTGACCAGTCAGATCACCTATCTCCAAATGGTGCATCTATGTGAAATAATATATATTACCAAACCTAAAAAGGTTATATCAAGAAATAATGGTGTACAACACAATGTGAAACGAGAAGCATTCAATAAACGAAAATTGTGGCAGGACAAAACCAATCGTAACACCACAGTATATGTAAACTTGTAGAGGAGTTACAAGATGGTTGTATGGGTAAAACCCTATATATATTCTAGCGTAGAAGTATATAAAGAACTATATGTGGAAAGTATACATGTCCAATAACACAATATGTTCCCAAGAAATTAATTAAAATCACATACAGCTGTAAAACGACCATGGAGAGCTATAACAATGATTATATCATAATCTCACTATGGAGACATGACTGTCCATATTAACTAGAGAGTTTGTATATATCAAACGAATGTACAAATCTCCACAAGTGATCAAGTAAAATTCAAATGCTGTGTCCTCTCTCATTCGGACGACATCTTGAACTCTAAAGCCCCATACACACGGTCGGACAATCCGCGGACAAGGTCCGTCGGATCATGTCCGTCGTACTTTGTCCGATGTTGGTTTTGCGTACACACGGTCGGACAAAGTTGTCGGAAAACCCGATCATTCTGAACGTGGTGACGTTTGTTGCCTACGACGGGACAACGTAGAGGCTAGTAGCCAATAGCTTTGGTCTTGTAATGTGATCTGAGCATGCGTAGCACTTTGTCCGGTCGGACAACCGTACACACGATCGGGTTTGGTGTGATCGGACCGGGTTGACGGCAAATCTTTCCAGCAGGAGATAAGACTTTGTCCGTCGGACAAACCGACGAACACTGTCCGATGGTGCATACACACGGTCTGATTTTTCAACAACCTTGTCCGATCGGACAGAATCCATGAAAAAGTCCGACCGTGTGTATGGGGCTTAAGATGTATGAATAATCAGGTGCGCTTACCATGTAAGGTGGACCCGCTAACCGATGGTGAGGGGTCAAGCAGGCATAAATAGGCCACCTTGCGGTGCCTGTAAGGAGGACCGATCGGAAGTGTTGAAGACTGGACTAGGTCGAGCCGCTGCCTTAGTCAGTACTCACCGAACTCGCAGCAATTCCAATATTAGAACTTGGCAGACACCGTCAATCAATCACAACTTGGTCCTCAATGCATTAGAGGCATGGAATAAAACAAAAAGAAAGAAGAGGGCCTCCTCATAGTGTAGAAAATCCTGTGAAAGGATTGCTTTTAATTTGAGGAGTATATAAACTTCCAACATTAATTTTCATAAAAAGATGCTTTCCGTAAAAATTCCATAAAAATATTTAAAAAGTAAAAAAACGCAGTAAGGCAGTAGGACTGGAGTATTCACCCGAGGCGTTTTATCTGCTAAGACTTCTGCTGGGGTATGCAGACGAAACGCGTCCATTACATCCCTTCATCAGCACTTCACTTCATTACTCTATGTCATTTTCTCCTGCACTCACTCATTCATGTTCTCACACAGGTTTCCCCTTAAGGGTTTGCCAGTTTACAATATTTACACACACCCACTCTGGATGCGTCTGTGGCGGCTGTTATCGTTTCCGCGGAGTGCTTTGGCCGGTTGGGACCTTGTTCAGCGATCGTCTGGCGATGCTTGGTGCTGCTCCTCTGGTGCGCTGATGCAGATGTGAGTGTGACGCTTGACCCTCATAAAATCTAATTTTTCAATTTCAATATCCTAACTTAAATAGAAATCAATATAACAAAAAACAAATATATATATCTATTTTTTTCTCCTCCTTTATATAGATTAATTTCATGGCTACAGCTCCTGATGAGCGGCTACAAGGCCGCGAAACGCGTTGAGCCTCTATTACATTTTCTGAATCACTTCAACCTTGGAATATCAAGATATATGTTTTTAACAATTGGATAAAATTTACACATTTATGTATTAATGGTCACTATTTTTTTCTTCTTAAAATGTTTGAATACAGTATTATATATATGTCATGTCGATCGCAGGTTCATTGTGCAGAGGTTGTTTATGCCCAATATGTTTTTAGAGGCTTGCCCAAATCATTTAACAATGGATTCTGGATTCATTAGACATGAATAAAATATTATTTTCCAAGTCGCTTGACCAATTTTTTACTGCAATGTGCTTAATTTAAAGTCCCAACTTTGGATGTATGGGATTGTATACACAAATTTGTAATTGATTGTAATAGAATGTTTATTGTTGCTGTAAGTGTTAAAAATTCGATAAAAATATTTGGTTAAAAAAATAAAAAAATAAAGTCCCACCTTTCCCTATTTTTATACCTAATCCATTATGTCCAAAAGTTTGTCCTCAATAGACATTGCCATCTGATTGTCCTCTTTTGTTCTTTGAAAGACACTGCACCCTAATTGGTCTTGGTCACTGTCACAGACAAGGTTGTCACTAGAGGGGCCTATTGTGGACAAGGCAAGTGTCACAAATCGGGTATGACGGGGAACAGGATCCCGGCGCGGGCAGGAAGGGGGAGTGTATATTTAAAGGGTGCAGCTGTGTGGTAATTTGGGCCAGGCACCAATCAATTGTGCGCTGGCCCTTTAAGAATGACAGTAGTGTGCGCGCGCGCCTGGGGAGCGGGGGCACGCGCGCCGGAGAAATCCGGAGGGGAGAGGCGAGGAGAGTGGGATGCGATCCCCGGGCGGACCGGGGCCGCCACGAGGATCGCATCTTGGACACCGAGCTGCGCCTGCGGTCGGCGGAGCCGACCAGGGCGCTGCAGACCCGAGGACGCCGTGGGCGCTCCGGGATGGAGGAGGCACCCGGAGCGCTCGGCGTTACAGTACCCCCCCTTGGGTCTCCCCCTCTTCTTGGGTCTCCCCCTTCTCCTGGAGCCCAAGAACCTGAGGATGAGATCCTTGTCTATGATGTTACCCTCAGGTTCCCAGGACCTCTCCTCAGGACCACAATTCTCCCAATCAACAAGAAAGAACCGCTTACCCCGGATGGTTCTAGAGGCGAGGATCTCTTTAATGGAGAAGATGTTGGAGGAGTCGGTGACAGGAGCAGGAGCGGAGACCTTGGGGGAAAAGTGATTAAGAACAAAGGGTTTGAGGAGGGAAACATGGAAAGAGTTGGGGATGCGGAGAGAAGGGGGAAGATGTAGTTTGTAGGACACAGAATTGATCCGAGCCTTGACCTTGAAAGGACCGAGGTAGCCCCAACTTGTAACTGGGGATGCGGAACCTGATGTACCTGGAGGAGAGCCACACCCTATCACCAGGGGAGAAGACAGGAGGAGGTCTTCTTTTACAGTCAGCATGTTTCTTCATGCGAGAAGAGGCTAGGGCAAGCGACTTTTGGGTCTCTTTCCAGATGGATGACAGCTCTTGGGTGACTTCGTCTACAGCGGGGACTCCGGAAGAAGTGGGGATGGGAAGGGGGGAAGAGGATGACGGCCGTAAACCACAAAGAAGGGTGATTTAGAGGAGGACTCAGATTCTTTCAGGTTGTAAAAAAATTCGGCCCAGGTCAGGAGGTCAGCCCAGTCGTCTTGACGAGCAGAAACAAAGTGTCGCAGGTAGGCCCCAAGGATTTGGTTGACTCTCTCCACTTGTCCATTGGACTGTGGATGATAGGCAAAGGAGAAGTCCAGTTTGACTTTCAATTGACTGCAGAGAGCTCTCCAAAACTTAGATACAAACTGGACGCCTCTATCCGAGACGATGTGAGATGGAAGTCCATGAAGACGAAAAATCTGGAGGAAGAAATGTTTAGCAAGTATAGGTGCAGAAGGGAGACCTGGAAGTGGGACAAAGTGTGCCATTTTGGAGAAACGATCCACGACCACCCATATGGTAGTGTGGCCCTGGGAAGGAGGAAGATCCGTGATGAAGTCCATAGCTATGTGGACCCAAGGTCATTCAGGCACAGGCAGAGGGTGAAGAAGGCCAGCAGGCTTTTGATGAGGGGTCTTTTCTCAAGCACATATAGTACAGGCCTGTACGAAGTCCGTCACATCCTTTTTTAAGGAGGGCCACCAGTAATACCCGGAAATCAGTTGGAAGGATTTCTTGATTCCAGGATGACCAGCGAGATGAGAGGAGTGACCCCATTTGAGGATCTGAAGACGAAGACGTGGAGGGACCAAGGTTTTCCCAGGAGGAACTTGCAGCAAGGAGGCAGGAGCAGAAGAGATCAGACACTCAGGGGGTACAATGTATTGTACAGGAGACTCAGACTCAGAAGAATCGGTGGAACGTGATAGGGCGTCAGCCCTGACATTCTTGTCTGCAGGACTGAAATGGATCTCGAAGTCGAAGCGGGCAAAAAACAAAGACCACCTAGCTTGGTGTGGGTTCAATCGCTGGGCGGACTGGAGGTAAGAAAGATTTTTGTGATCCGTGAAGATCGTGATGAGATGAATGGACCCCTCAAGGAGATGTCTCCACTCCTCAAGTGCTAGTTTAATGGCCAGTAATTCACGGTCTCCGATGGAGTAGTTCTTTTCAGGGGGGGAAAAGGTCTTGGAGAAAAAACCACAGGTGACGTTCTTGCCCTTGGAGTCTTTCTGGAGAAGCACGGCTCCAGCTCCCATAGAGGAGGCATCGACTTCCAGGAAGAACGGTTTGAGGGGATCAGGCCTGGATAGAACGGATGCAGAGGCAAAGACAGACTTGAGGCGGTTAAATGCCTCATCAGCTTGAGGAGGCCAGGACCTCGGATTCGCACCTTTTTTGGTTAGTGCCACAATAGGCGCGACAATGGTGGAGAAGTGGGAAATGAACTGGCGGCAATAGTTGGCGAATCCGAGGAATTGCTGGATGGCCCGTAGCCCGGTAGGACGTGGCCAGTTCAGGACGGCAGAAAGTTTCTCCGGGTCCATTTGGAGACCTTGTCCAGAGACCAAGTACCCCAGGAAGGGAAGACTGCAGCGTTCAAAGAGACATTTCTCTAGTTTGGCGTACAGACGGTTATCACGGAGTCGCTGGAGCACTTGACGGACATGAAGACAGTGCTCCTCCAAGCTAGAGGAGAAGATCAGGATATCATCCAGATAGACAACAACACAGGAGTACAGCAGATCTCTGAAAATCTCATTCACAAAGTCTTGAAAGACCGCAGGGGCATTGCATAACCCAAAGGGCATGACCAGGTATTCAAAGTGTCCGTCACGGGTGTTAAAGGCGGTTTTCCATTCATCGCCTTTACGGATACGGATGAGATTAAATGCGCCCCGGAGGTCCAGTTTGGTGAAAAGGCTTGCTCCGCGCAAACGGTCAAATAGTTCTGAGATGAGAGGCAGTGGGTAGCGATTCTTTACCGTGATTTTATTAAGACTACGATAGTCAATGCAGGGACGTAGGGACCCGTCCTTTTTGGCGACAAAGAAGAATCCTGCTCCAGCAGGGGAAGAGGACTTACGGATGAAACCTCTCTTGAGATTCTCCTGGATGTACTCAGTCATAGCTTGTGTCTCCGGGATGGAGAGAGGGTAGATCCTGCCACGGGGCGGGGTGGTTCCAGGGAGGAGATCAATAGGGCAATCAAAGGGTCTATGTGGTGGCAAGGCCTCCGCTTGTTTTTTGCAAAACACATCGGAAAAGTCCTGGTAAGGCTTGGGAAGACTAGGCAGAGCGGCAGCGGCGGAAACTTGTTTAATGGGCACCGCTTTGAGACAATGCCTGTGGCAGGAAGGCCCCTAACTTTTGATGTCCCCCGAGGACCAGTCGAGGGTAGGAGAATGAAGCTGGAGCCAGGGTAGGCCCAAAAGAATCTCGGAGGTACAGTTGGGTAACACAAGGAAGTCAATCTTTTCATAAAGGAGAACTCCAATTCTCATGAGGAGAAGTTCGGTGCGATAACGCACGATACAGTTCAGATTTTGACCATTTACCGAGGTGATGAAAACTGGCTTGGCAAGATGGATGATTGGAACATTAAATTTGTTGACGAGAGAGGCTTCAATGAAATTCCCTGCAGAGCCGGAGTCCAGAAAGGCTACAGCGGAGAAAGAGAATTTCTTGGTCAGAGAAATCCTCACCGGAATGGTCAGACGTGGAGAGGAAGAATCCACACCTAGCAGCGCCTGTCCTACGTTAGCTAGGTGCGAGCGTTTCCCTGACGCTGAGGGCGGATAGGGAAGTCCTTTAATAAATGGTCGGGACTGGCGCAATACAGGCACAGATTATGGTCTCGGCGGCGAGTCCTCTCTTGTGTGGTCAAGCGTGACCGATCCACTTGCATAGCCTCCTCAGCCGGAGGAGCAGGAACGGGTTGCAGAGGATTCTGGAAGAGAGGTGCCAGGCGAGGAAACCGCCTGACACGACCAAAGTCCTTTTCCTGGCGTAGCTCTAGGCGTCTTTCGGTATAGCGCATGTCAATGCGGGTGGCCAGCTGGATGAGTTCAGACAGGGTAGCAGGAATCTCTCGTGCGGCCAGCACATCTTTGACATGACTGGATAGACCTTTTTTGAAGGTCGCGCAGAGGGCCTCATTGTTACAGGAGAGTTCTGATGCCAGGGTGCGGAACTGAATGGCGTAATCGCCCACTGAAGAGTTCCCCTGGACGAGGTTTAGGAGAGCCGTCTCTGCAGAGGAGGCCCGGGCTGGTTCCTCGAAGACACTGCGGACTTCAGAAAAGAAGGCTGGAATTGAAGCTGTGGCAGGATCGCCACGGTCCCAAAGTGGTGTAGCCCAGGCTAGGGCCTTATCAGATAGTAGGCTAACCACGAACGCCACCTTTGACCGTTCTGTGGGGAACTGGTCCGACAACATCTCCAGATGGAGGGAACACTGGGATAGGAACCCTCTGCACAGCTTGGGGTCCCCATTGAATTTGTCAGGAAGGGACAGGCGGATCCTAGCAGCAGCAACTCGTGGTGGAGGAGATGCAGGAGGTGGCGGTGGAGATGGCAGAAGCTGCTGTAGCATAGCAGTCAACTGCGCCAATTGCTGTCCTTGTTGAGCGACCACCGTGGTCAGATCCGAGAGGCTTGGCAGCGGGACCTCAGCGGGATCCATGGCCGGATCTACTGTCACGAATCGGGTATGACGGGGAACAGGAGGTGGATCCCCTATGCCAATGAGGCGATAGCACGGGTTGTATTGGAGGACCGGTTCTAAAGTTGCTACTGGTTTTCACCAGAGCCTGCCACAAGGCGAGATGGACTTGCAGCGGCGGTAGCAACCAGGTCGTGTCTTCCAATAGCAACTCGACCCCACTGACAGCTGAGACAGGCGCGGTACACAAGGATTAGGCAGAGGCAAGGTCAAACATAGCAAAAGGTCAGGGCAGGTGGCAAAGGTTCGTAGTCAGGGGCAACGGCAGAGATCTGGATACACAGTAGGAGCAAAACACAAGAACGCTTTCACTGGGCACTATAGGCAACACAAGATCCGGCGCGGGCAGGAAGGGGGAGTGTATATTTAAAGGGTGCAGGTGTGTGGTAATTTGGGCCAGGCACCAATCAATTGTGCGCTGGCCCTTTAAGAATGACAGTAGTGTGCGCGCGCCTGGGGAGCGGGGGCGCGCGCGCCGGAGAAATCCGGAGAGGAGAGGCGAGGAGAGTGGGATGCGATCCCCGGGCGGACCGGGGCCGCCACGAGGATCGCATCTTGGACACCGGGGCGCTGCAGAGCCGAGAACGCCGTGGGCGCTCCGGGATGGAGGAGGCACCCGGAGCGCTCGGCGTTACAGCAAGTGGGTAGTGTATCACAATTCCTTTATGAGGAAGTGGTTGTGGCATGGCTGGAAAAGGGAGGGACATCCATTCTCTAATGTACTTGTAGGCATGCTGTTAACAGAGGTAGGTTTGTGCATGTTTCCTAGACAGACATCCCCTATAAATCCCCTTAGCGCAGACCGTATGAACATATGCAGCCTCGGCTTGAAGGGGTTAAACCGGGGGGTGATGCCTGCAGGCATCACCCCAGTACCATTTTTTAGAGCTGACAGTCGGCTTTTTAGTGATAACAACCGATGCGGCTAAAAGCCACTCGGCTGTTATCCTAAAAGAGCAGGAGGAGACATCCCCCGTCTTCCGCTGTTCTTCCCGGGCCTCCCGCCCCACCGGGAGACCCGATTTATGATCCGGCACTTCCGCCGGTTAGGCTGAGACTGTAATGAAGCCAGAAATGGCTTCAATCTAGTCTCCTATGTAAAAACATGTAAGCAACGTCACAACGTCACTTCCGGTTTACTCGGCTGCCAATGGCGCCATTTTAAAAAATAATACAGTATTCAGAATCAAAGTTTTTGGCGATCTGAATACTTTTAAGTGCAAAGGAGGGATTTAGGGTCTTTTAGACCACCGATCCCCCCATAAAGAGTACCTGTCACCACCTATTAAGCCCCATACACACGGTCGGATTTTTGCATGGATTCTGTCCGATCGGACAATGTTGTTGAATAATCAGACCGTGTGTATGCACCATCGGACAGTGTACGTCGGATTGTCTGACGGACAAAGTCCTATCTCCTGCTGGATAGATTTTCAGACAACACGGTCCGATCACACCAAATCCGATCGTGTGTACGGTTGTCCGACGGACAAAGTGCTACGCATGCTCAGAAGAAATTCTGTGACGGAAGCGCTCGGTCAGGTAAAACTACCTTTCCTAATCGACACAGCACATTCGTCACGCTGCAATGTTAAAATGTCTTTAATGCAGCGCATTCTCTTTTTCTTTACAATGCAACAAGAATGACATGTTTTAGCTGCTCCTATTCACCCGCACTTCTCACAAACTTAGTTCTTTATTACTTTTCAGGATTTATACACTACATGTTTATTTTTACTCAGATCGTAAAAGAATCTTTGTTATATTTTTAGCATGATTTGTCTTTTTTTTTTTTTTTGGGAATACATATTTGAAGGAGATTTTTTTTTTTTTTTTTTGGAGGGGGGTTGTGTGTCTCAACTTAGCCAAACCACATTATTAACATTTGTATTTGTTGCTTAAATTTACTAGGAGTTTGTTGGTTGTTGGTGCCCCTTGTTAATTCTACTTTAGGATTAGTGAAATGTACCTGCCTACTCAAAGAAAAACTGTCATTGTAGAAAAGTAAAACACAATAGTCAATGATTATTTCAAATCCAAAAAACATTTATTTAGGTCTCAGCAACAAACCAAAGAGGAACGCAGCCATGGTGAAACTTGGGGAATTTGCAAAGCCTTGGACACCCACGGCAACCATCATTTTTCAAGCTTAGAAAATTGGGGGCCTGAGGAGTACCTATCTAAATAATAAGGGAGTGCAATCTGGTCCTGAAGTCCAAAACATCCGGAACTGCAGCAGATGCCATCTAGGTCCCCAGGCTCTGGTCCTACGAGAGGCTCCATCTTCTCTCAGACCAGACTGAATCAAGGTCATCACTCTCTTGTCTTCCTTGTACTCTTCCTTCCACGCCGTGGTGCTGGTGCTGGTGGGGTGGCAGAAGGAGGAGGAGGAGGCGGAGCAAGGTCACTCTCGCAAACATGTGTGAGGGGAGTCATCTCCCCAGCCATCCCCTCATTTAGGATTTTGAGGATGACCTCCTCACACATGCTGCGTTGCCCCGCCTCCATACCCGTCATTTTATTGGCAACCAAGGAGGCAAAGGCCTCCTCGTAGGTGGGTGTGGCATATAGGGAGGCTGAAGCATCTCGTATCAGCTGGAGCGCTGACTCTCCCACCTCCCCCATGCTTTTCGCCCTTCTGTAGGGAAGGCGGAGGGGAGGGACTTGGGAGACAGTCAGGCTCCTACGCCTACCCCCCTGTTGGCTGCCACTAACCCCTGCCTCCTCCTGACTGCCACATTCCACAGCCACCTCCTGGCTGAGGTCTTCCTGTGTATGAAAAAGGGACATAGTTTCAGTTATTTGTTCATCAAACACACACAATTCTCATCTAGTGACTGTTGCAAAATGTTTACAAATAGAAAACCATACAATTCTCAGCCCTGCAGTTTAGATTCTTCCCAAAAATGTCTCCAACACCACTGTCTGTTGATATGTCAATCACGTTAGGAACTAAGCAATTGGGGATCCTGAATTAACTGAACATCATTCATTATTCCCAAAAATGGTTACAAAACTACTATACCTGGAACAAGTTGGGCTCCTGCACATCTTCCATACTGGAAGGCCCAGGTTGATCCTCGGAAGCCTCATCAGGGGTGGCGTGCGTGGAAGGACGCGTGCAAGGAAGAGTCGAGAGTGACTTCCTGACAGTAGCCTGGTCTTTGAGAAAGTGGAGCCTCTCATAGTACCAGAGCGTGGGGACATAGACATCAGCTGCTGCCGCTCCAGATGCTAGGGACTTCCGGACCTTATTGCGCTCCCGGAAATAGGTACTCCTCATGTTAGTAATTTTGACTTTTAAGTTTGCCACGGTTGCAATGGGCAGGTTTGGCTTTACAAATGCCACAAGTTTCAGCATGGCTGCGTACCTCTTTGGTCTGTTGCTGTAGTCGCGGTGCTTTGCTTGCCATAATAGGGGAAATTCCCTGTATTTATCAATGAAGAGGGGGAGAAAACTCACGTCGTAGAAGCCCTCCATCACCTCTGCAAGACACAACACCACACAAAACAATATAAATAATGTCAGCCTAAACTCTCCTAATCTTCTCCATAAAGAAGCCTCAAGTTCTAATCAGTCTAGGCTAGTTATGTACCAACGTCAAATTGTACCTTCGTTTCTAGCGATCGTCTCGTGCGTGAGCTTTC
This sequence comes from Lithobates sylvaticus, assembly GCA_028564925.1. NCBI lineage: Eukaryota > Metazoa > Chordata > Amphibia > Anura > Ranidae > Lithobates > Lithobates sylvaticus. The sequence goes on from CM053034.1 coordinate 147,490,237, forward strand.
TCTCCCCTCGTCTCCCAGATCGTGGCTACGACACAGGCGTGTGACGTTTTATATACAGTGCGCATGCGTCAAACTCCGCCCGCCCCTGACGATCTTTCTCGTCTATTCCCCACCCCTTCTCTTTACGGCGCAGTGGGGAGAGCACATGGCGGGGACACAGCAGATGCGCCCCAAATATCCCACCAACGAGGAGGAGGACGAGGAAAGTCCGGAGGCAGAAACGTCCCGATCCCGGAGCCTGAAATTCAAGGCCTCCAATATGTCATTTGGAGAAATGTTGGAGATGGTGGACATATTAAAGAGGAGCGACTATGATGGGAAGTATGGGCCTTACCTCAACCCCAATGTCCGCAAGGCCAAGATCATGTCTAATGTTGTGAGAAGGCTGTACAATAATTTTGGGGTACAAGGATCCAAGGAGCAACTCAGGAAACGCTGGTCAGACCTGAAACTGAGGGAGGCCGATCAGTACAGAAAGATCAAGCGAATTCTTCAAAAAAGTAAGTAGTTGTGTTTTGTGTTTGCTTTCTTGCTTGCATACTGCTCCATGTGGTTTGATTTTTACAAAGTTGTACATTCCAAAATGGCCACTTTCAGGTTCGTCTGTGCATTCGATCGTACTCAGCCTCGATCTTTCTGCCACTGTCATGATCGTGTGTGTCCATTCGATCGTACGCAACCTCGATCGTTCGGCCACTTATAATACGAGGTTTGGTGAAGTTTTTTTTGAAAGGAAGTTTGTTCTCACTAGAGATGTCAGCAAGAGCGTAAACCAAATTTAAGTCAATGTAAAGGAGAGGTCACTCAGTAGCTGTTTACCCATCTGGACTCTAGAGCACTAGTGCTGGGACACCCAAACCCCCTTTTTATTAGGCTTTTCCACACATGTGCTCCAGTGGATACTAGAGGGGGGTCTCCATCAGACAAACTTCTACCAAAAAGCTAGTAAGTTTAGCACCTTTACAAAGTGACTACATTCATGTAGTTGGCATTTGTAACTGGCCAAACAAAAATAGTGTCCGTCACTTTCAAGCAATGTTTGTTATTTCCTATTTCTGCCCTCAATAGATTGTGTTGCTAAATCTTCCTTTTGTACATTCTCATAGGGGAGCGAAAACTTGGGCCGTCTGAGGAAACCCCATAACCAACACCTCCCAAAAAAGGGGAAAGAGCAGAAGCAGAGGAGGAGGAGGAGGAGGAGGAAGGAGAGATCATCGAACTTGGAGAACTTGTCACCACAACAGGTGAGTGTGGGAGAACACAGCTACTGGTAAGCTAATCAATGTATGGCTGCCTCATTTCCAACACCCGATTTTTGTTTGTTTGTGGTTTTTAGGTGACGTGGATGTTGTGGAAGAAAAATCGCACTTTACCACAGAGAGTGCCCACGTACTCATCGGGGAGATAATGGTCTGCAATAGAGATCTAGATTACATAAAGCAAAACATCAATGATGTTCAACAAAAATTGAATAACATCATTGATGTTTTAGGAAAAATATGAAAACGCACCAAGTAATTAACACACATTTGTGCCTGCTTCTGAACACATTTGCAACTTAAGAACTGTGTGAAATTTGGAACATGCACACATTGTGTCCACATGTGCTAGCTCCCATCATGGTGGATGAATACCAACGTTTTTTTGGGGGTGCAACCACTTTACGAACTACGAAAGTGGTTGTGGTGAAGGGGTTGCACCCCCAAAAAACGTCCATTCATCCCCATGATGGAAAATGGCACTTTTGAAGCTTCTAGGCATGTGTTTTACCATCTAATGACCATTTTCAGACCCAAATTGTGTGCATGTTCTAAATTTCCACTTTCCAGGGGTGACCCCCCATGTGATGAAGGCAAGATCAAACACACTTTGAACATATAGTCATGTCTGATCTTGTCTTCACTTTACAAAGTTGAACTTTCCTAGTTCATAGGTTCTGTTTTGCTCCATGCCTGGTTTTACCAATTGCGGAATGTTTGTAAACAATGTTGTAAATAACCAAGATGTTGTCAGTTTGGGCAAGAAGATTGTAAACGCACTTGTGAATGTTTTCCAAGTAAACTTTTTAAATTTTCTAAATGTGTGGCTTCCTTATTTAAAAAACACAATGCATTATGTATGTCAAATGTAAAGGATATGGGGGGCAATGGGTGTTATTTACTAAAGGCAAGTCCACTTTGCACTGCAAGTTTCTTTTCCAGGGCACTTTTTCACTGCACTTGTAGAGCATAGTCGATTTGACTTATGTAAATGACACCCACAGTGCTTTGTACGAAAACACGGAGCACAGCATTTTTGAGAATACACACATGTCTGACCTGGTGATGAAAAGGAGTATTTTGGGTGTCAGTTATGCAGTACAAACCTTCTCTAGACCAAAGATTAGGTAGCAAACACACAACATGAGAATAATCTTTTTGGGAAGAAGAGACTGTTACCTCCTTTTGCCCAGAAAGTGCATTCCCACTGTCGAAGGCAAAGGGAAAAAATTTAAATGTAAAATAAGCTAAAAAGAATACGGAAATGACAAGAAATCATAGGTTGGTTGAAAAATAAGATTTATTACAAAATGCCTCTCACACATCGTCAGGCAGAGCAATGGCCCCCCTACCCACAAAGTAGTCCATATATTGCTCGCGGACCGCGCGGGCATTTAGAGGGGGCAAGCCTGGACGTGCCACTTGAAGGGCTGTGAGGTCAGCATTTGGAGGGCCCTCCACATCTGGGCCAACGGGCACCACATAGTTCCTGTTATGTCTTTTCAGGAAGTTGTGCAATATGCAACAGGCAAGAACTATGTGGTTCAGTTTGTATTCCGCCAAGTTAATTGCCGTCAAGAACAGGCGGAAGCGGCTGGCCAGGATGCCAAAAGTGTTCTCCACAACTCTTCTGGCTCTGGACAGCCTGTAGTTGAAGACCCTCTGGTCTAGGGGGGGGTCCTCATCGGGAACGGCCTCATCAGATGGGGAGTCAAAGCAAACGCTTCATCTGCGACAAAGACGAAGGGGAGTCCTTCTGCATTCTCCTCTGGAGGTGGCAAGCACAGACTGCCACTTTGGAGACGCCAGTAGAACTCCGTGTGCGCAATGGCACCACCATCCGAGATCCGTCCGTTCATCCCCACGTCCACATACATAAATTCATATGTCGCCGACACCACCGCCAACATCACTACACTATTAAACCCTTTATAATTATAATAGTAGGACCCCGAGTTGGGCGGTGGGACGATGCGGACGTGTTTCCCATCAATTGCCCCTCCGCAGTTAGGAAAGTCCCAACGGCTGGCAAAGTGGGAGGCCACAGTCTGCCATTCCTGTGGCGTGGAAGGGAACTGTGGAGTGAAACAAGAAAAAATAATTAGTCACTTTGCACATAAACATTGCAAGCAGATTAGACAATCAACATCTTGGAACAAGAGCATTGTATAAAATTGGAGGCTGGAAAGTATTTGCACAGAAAAGTAGAGGCTCCCCTTCACAGATTACTCACCCCCCATCAATCCCCACACTTCTGATGGGCCATTGGCAATAACTAGGGTGGGGGGGGGGTGTTGGACAGGTAACCCTCTGCACTTCATTGATTGGCAAATGGCTCAATAATGTGTGCTAGTTTGGCCAGACCCTCTGTACTTAACACTATTGGCAGCCCCCAGGAAAGCTAAACTAACATTTCAAACCCCCCCCCCCCCCCCCCCCGCCCCCCCCCCCCCCCCCCCCCCCCCCCCCCCCCCCCCCCCCCCCCCCCCCCCCCCCCCCCCAAAAAAAAAAGGAAAGCACATTGTGACATTCTGAAATTACCAAGCAAGCTAATAGGAGGGAAAGAACACAAAAAAAATAGGAAATGGAAAGTATGGAGGCAGCCCCTTGCACTACATGCTTTGCAGAATTCATCCCTAAAGATGCCCACTATAAAGAGGTAGGTATATAGTGTGTATTGACCTTGGGAAAGCCAGCAGATAGAGGATTGGTACCATCTGACAGAGCAGTTGGGGGAGGGGGTTCCTAATGAGTTTGCCCCCCCCCCCCACTTAAAAAAAAAAAAGGGGGCTCTACATGAAGTAAACCACACAGCAAACATTTGCGCATATTTTAGGGGGTGTTTGGGGGCAAACAATACTATGCAGCAGACAAAAGGCATTGCTTAAGTGACTAGGCCATAGGTGTCTATTGGGGCAGAAGAGCATGCTGGGGAGGTAAGTGAAGGGAAAAATGCATGAAGGAGAAAAGGGGCACAGCATATTAGAACATATTGCAATCATGGTAATTAGGGAAGGAGGTCAAAAATAGAAGACATTAGCAAACAGAGCATACATAGAAGGGAATAGTAAAGTATAAATGTTACCTTAATATAGTCCTCCTGCAGGACCTGGATGATGGCAGAACAGGTCTCTGGAATAATGATTCCCAGGGCCTGGGGAGAGATACCTGAAGAGAACTTCAAATCCTGAAGACTTCTCCCTGTCGCCAAGTACCTCAACGTGGCAACAAGCCTCTGCTCCGGAGTAATGGCTTGTCTCATGCAGGTATCCTGCCGGCTGATAAAGGGGGTCAGCAAAGCCAAAAGACGGTGAAAATCGGGGTCCGTCATCCGGAGAAAGTTCCTGAAATCATCAGGATTATTCTCCCGGATCTCACGAAGCAAAGGCATGTGCGAGAATTGGTCACGCTGAAGCAACCAATTCTTGGTCCACATACTCCTCGTCACTCTGTTCATGGACGGGTCTTGGGTCAAAGCTAAAAGCCCGACACCAATTCCGCGTACAGCACGAACTCGGCGACGAGTACGCACGGGAAACATCGCTCACAAGGTCACAAAAGGTCGGCTGGTCAGAACGGACAAACAGAAAGCACCGATAAACAGCAAGGCCTGAAAGAACGAAATGAATACCAGAAACGAGCAGACAATAAGCAGTGCAAATCAAAGCGTCCTATATCAAGATATAGGCCGCAATGACCAACAAATGCGAACTGACTACACGCACTAATAAACAGATACGCACGACAAGCACAAACTGAAGAGCAGTAACGATCCGAGTCAGAAAACTGAGAAGCGCGAATCTTAAGTCACCAAACTTCGACTAACTCGCGATAAACACGGGATCAGCAGAAGGAGCCCAACGGGTGCCTGACGTGGTGCTGAACTTCCCTTTTCTAATCTCGTGGAAGACGACTTACGTCACGACGTTCTTGCAGACCGGATATTCCGACAACATAGTCCGACCGTGTGTACGCAACACCAACATTGGACAAAGTACGACGGACAGGATCCGACCGACCTGGTCCGCGGATAATCCGACCGTGTGTATGGGGCTTTACTGTCGCAAGGGATGGTTACATTCCTCGTGACAGCAATAAAAGTGATCCGAGTTTTTTTTTTTAAGGGGACAAACTGCAGTTAGGCATTGAGAGGGCCCCGTCCTGGAATTAAGGAGATGCAGCTAGGTGTTATGGCACCACGGCCAGGTGCTGGGCCATCGCGGCCGGATGTTGGAGAGCCTAGGCTATGTATTGAGGAGCCGTGTTCGGATGCTCTTGGACCGCCATTTGGATCTGGAGAGCCGTACTTCGCTTCCTCGTGGCCCGGCGCCATCTTATCTGCGCATCCAGAATCCCCACTCTATGAGGACAGGTAGGCTCCCAGCTCACCTGCTTGGTTCTTGCTACCGCCGAGCGGTTGTGAAGCTGTGCATGTGGACATAATATGTCCGGAGGGGATAAACTGCAGGCTATCGCTGCTTGCTTTCCTGGAGCCCAGGGATCTCAGCACATTCAGGCAGCATGTCTACTCTCCATGCCACGCCCCCCAGCAGATGATATTGCAACAATTTATGAAGAGCATTTAAAATGCCCCTGGATTTCAAGTGTGCATACGTACTGTGAAGCAAGGTGGGGAACTACCTATTCCGAAGAGTGGGAAATCCGGTCCATGCTAAAATGGGTTTCCTGAAAGAATACAATACAGACCTTTAATACAGACACTGACAGCACTATAGAATCCTACCTAGATTGGCAAACAAGCCCCCCAATGATCACCCCAGCCTGTAAAATATAGATGGACCAATCCCTGGTGTTTATGTGGGGAAGGGAGTCAGGCAATCCATGAAGGTAAGGAGTGGCACCTCCCGCTAATGTGAACGGTCATTAAAAAATAATAGAGAGACAAAAGGGGTGGTAACTTTGTAGGACTAATTTTGGGATGGCCCCTTCCTGTTCAAACATGACTGCACACCAGTGCACAAACAAGGTCCTCAAAGACACAGATGAGCAAGTTTGGGGTGGAAGAACTTGACTGGCCTGCACAGAGTCCTTACCTCAACCCAATAGAACACCTTTGGGATGAATTAGAGCGGAGACTGCAAGCCAGGCCTATCCAAGGGAGCTTCAATCAAAATAAATCCAAAAAGGATATTGGGTAACTGGAGAAAGTGCAGAGAAGGGCAACCAAACCGATAAGAGGCATGGAGGAGCTCAGCTATGAGGAAAGATTAGAGGAACGGAATTTATTCACTCTTGATAAGAGGAGATTAAGGGGGGATATGATCAACATGTACAAATATATAAGGGGTCCACATAGTGAACTTGGTGTTGAGTTATTTACTTTACAGTCAACAAAGAGGACAAGGGGCACTCTTTACGTCTAGAGGAAAAGAGATTTCATCTCTAAATACGGAAAGGTTTCTTCACAGTTAGAGCTGTGAAAATGTGGAATAGACTCCCTGTAGAGGTGGTTCTGGCCAGCTCAGTAGATTGCCTTAAGAAAGGCCTGGATTATTTCCTAAATGTACATTATATAACTGGGTACTAACATTTATAGGTAAAGTTGATCCAGGGAAAATCCAATTGCCTCTCGGGGGATCAGGAAGGAATTTCTTCCCCTGCTTAAGCAAATTGGATCATGCTCTGCTGGGGTTTTTCTCCTTCCTCTGGATCAACTGTGGGTATAGAATTGGGTATATGGGATTGTATGATATTGTTTTTTTTTTTTTTTTTTAAGTGGTTGAACTGGATGGACTTGTCTTTTTTTCAACCTGACTAACTATGTAACTATGTAAATCAAAATACATTTGCTGATAGTAAACTGCATACAGTAGTTGAGCCTCAGATATCCACGACAATATAAAGTACCGTCAAAAGTACGGTGCCCCTAAATAAATAAAACTGGTAATGAGTCCCCCTAGGCAGGTGTTGGCAGGGAGTTTGGAAAGAAAGGAAAAAAAAAACATGCAAGGAGTAGAAATTAGTCTACTGGAGGGCAAGGTCAGCAGGAACCAAAACAGCCAAACATTTGAACATGTTCTGAACTGTCCAATACCCAGTCGACAAGCATCTGTATCACCAGAGTCCTTATCCCACAGTCCTCAATCGCATACACAAAGAGCGCAGCAGGAGGAGCCCGCCCAGGATGCGCCACAGCCCCTGTGATCTCCGAGAGCCATACTAAGGAGCACAATGTAGCAGAAAGGAGCATCACACAGCAGTCTAGTCCACATAGTAAGACAAAGTGACCTATATGGATTTGCAGGTGTTCGGTGTTCGGAGAGCAATAAACCCTCGGATGATAGCAGCGGGTGCGGAGCTCCAGGGATCTGCATCCTCCCACCTCATTGCCAATCCACGCACCGTGCTTTACATTTTAAAGCGGTTGAATTATTATTTTTTGACCCTGCAAGGTAATGTCATAATGTGCAAGTGTGGTAAAGCAAAAGAGGGTTTCACCATGTCAGATAAGTGTGCTGTTGCCACATCCCTGTATTTGTTAAGAAAAAAGAAATTCAGCAGAGGTAGACCTGTCCCCAGTCTCAAATGGTAGCAAAGACATCCACGATTTGTCTGGGCTAGGTCAAGGCTCATCCTCAAGCAGGAGAGGCGTAGCTGAGAACTCTGAATCCTCTGGGGACTTATCCCTGGTAGAGGCAATGCGAGGGGGAGACTGTCCTACCATGTGATCAGTGCTGGAAGGAGCCGTGCTGTCAATGGAAGAAGTGGTCATAGGTGCCATGTTGTCCCTTGAGGTTGATAGTGTGCACTGGGTTGCAGGGGAGAAAAAGCTCTGGATGCCAACTGATGTCGGTCAGATGGGTTCCATCTGTGGGTTACAGTGCGTCGGCATGAGGTGTGCAGGTGTCAGTAGAGCAATAAACCCACATTTGGCCAGCACAGGAAACAGCCTAATAAGATTTTTTTTTCGTTTGTCCAATTTGTCCACTATGTTGATGTAATTATATTCATTTGGAATGGTCAGGTGGAATATATATCTTCTTTTGTCAAATACTGTAATAATAATTCTTATAATATTCAGTTTTACATATGCGGCTGATCCATATTCCTTGGTCTTTTTAACCCCATTTACACTCAGTTTTTTCCAGCTCAGTTCCCTACGCCTTATGCTCAACATGCAAAATCTCATCCTTTCTAATTACCCCTGTTTACACTTGTATGCTCAGTCCCTGCACGCTCCATGTGCTACACTCAAAAAAGTACATGAGCTTTTTTTCAAGTATATGCAGGCACTTTTGGCTCCATAGACTTCAATGGAAGCATCTGTAAATGCATGATACTTGTATGTTTGCATGTTTTCGCACCTGAAGACCTTCTCACCTCCTCTAGAATTGCTCTTGTCCCCTTTCCCAATTCAGGAAACAAATGTCTGGAGCTTTATGTATTTGCAAAATTGCATGAAAATAAAGGAAAAAAAGCCTGCAAAAGGGAACTAATGCAGCTATAACATCTAAGGAATAGTATGCTGCAATATACAGTAGTACATTTTTGCATTTGGATTTAGAAATGATTCAAGGTTTAAGTCCACATTTCTAGTTTATCCCAAAAGTGTTTACCCTTAATACTACGAAAAGCAATTCAGAGATATACATTTGCAACAATCATTCACAATGGTGAGAACAAACATTGTTAACTGAAGTTATATGCTTTGTCAATGAACATAAAGTTCTCTAGGCTTTGAGCTGATAGTTACCATAGAGACTGTTCCACAATTACCTTCTCTAGTCATTCCAAACATATACCCTCACTAATCCATTTTCTTTGACAGAGTCGCCTAACATCTTGTCGATTTGCATCTCTCAGTGATTTATAAATTGATCCCAAGGCTAATAATTCATTCATTAAAGCACAGGGTGTGGGAAGAAAGGTCTTCGTCCATCCCATTCTTGCTAAAGTAGCTACATATTTGATGATACAAAAATTTGAATCTCTTGGACATCAAGTATTAAGAGCTAACCAGTTGAAAAGTTTGGACACTGCTGGCAAGGATGAGAAAATACTTAATATTGCCAAAGCCTATATAACACTATGGTTGATCTATTATATAATTCATGTAAATTTCTAATATAGAGTTTCCAATAAAATTATTTCAAATGCAGTTTGAAACTGAAACCTTTTTTTGGTGAATCTATGCTGATATACAGTCATGTGAATAAGTATGTACACCGCATAGAAAGTGTTGACTTTTTAACAAATCTGAACAGGCAATAGTTCAATCCCAAACTGTAGTCTTGCTTTAAAGTTCGTTTTTCACTTTAATAATCTGTTGCAAGAGTTACCTGCAGATCCTGCAAGGAAATGTTGATCTTCTTGAAGACTTCATTAAGCATTAAAGGATTAGCTTGTGGGTTGAATATGCTTGGCTGGCCAGTCCTGGACAAATTAGCTGTCATTTGAAATCTACACAACTTGTAAATTATTCCCCTTACAGTGTAATGATTAATTTCAAATAAGCTGGTTATCTTAATACATCTCCGGCTAGACTCATAGGCATCCAAAACCTGCTTTCTGAGGTCTCTAGAGTGCTCGTTTGAACTTGGCATGGTGATAGCACACCTCAATAGCAAATAGAAGACTAGACCCTAGATATGGGAGGTTTAAATTAGGCAGGTTCCACTTATATACTCCGTAAGGAGGTTCAAATAATCTAATATGAAACTCCTGATTCCAAATTCATGAATTTGAAATGGTGGTAAAGCAAATCCTTACTTTATATTACAAGAATGAGTACACCACATAAATTGTATGTTATTTTTTTCAAGTAAATTATCTTTACCTGCAGCTAATATTTGAATGGAGATCTAATGTTTGCCTGTCCAAATATATTGAAAAAGCCAACAGTTTCCTTGAGATGTGCTTGCTTTTTCATATGACTAAATTCTCTCACTTTATTAAATTTTTTACAGTTGGGACTAAAAAAATTATAAAACATTGTAAATTAATTCTTGACTCCTTTTCATATTTGCTAGAATAGTCTTACCTGGATTGCTGAAATATGTCTGTTGTTTACAGAGTTCAGCTGCTCAAGCTGAAAGTTACCTATGTGACAGCTGGCCCTGGAATGCTGCTTTTCCAGTAGGGTGGCTTTGCATCTTTGGCCACCTTCCTGATACTTCTGCCCCTACCTGGACATCCACACCAGAGACTCTGGTTGATCACCTGTGCTACAGCCAGTCTACTTTTGAGAGAGGTGTTACTCCCAGGGAACCGTAAGTAACTGTGTTTACATTAAGCTGAACTGTACTGTGTGGTTCATTACTGGCAATGTCTTCTTGTTCTCTTATATGCTTTTATTCTGTATTTTGCTGCCACCTAGCAGCTAGTCTTTGTGGGAACTACCCCTAGACAGCCCTGTACTACGATAGTTACAATTCCTGTTATACCTTGTCTTATGCTTGTTACATGCCATACAAACCGAGGGGTGGACCTTGATTCTCTGTGTGATGGCTTTCACTGCAAGTTGAGCCTAAGGGACAGGTGGGGTTCTGCCAGCAAAAGGCTGAGGGCATTCTCCTTCAAACACTTTAAAAAATATGGAATTCTCTCACCAGCAAACCAGTCAATGCTTTCACAGAATTTCAGCACCATCTTTCCAAACTTTATCAAGCCCCTCCTTCTTTGCCTATTGATCAGTACTGACAATGTTTACAAGGTATTTCTTTTCCCTCACTCCCCCAAGCAGCTTGAGAACATTTGTAAATTAAAATAACTGAAATGGAGGTCTGGTGAGCCATTAAAGATGAAGTGAAGCAAGGATACCGTGAGTAATGAAATAGTTGTGCGCTGCCCCGTAGTGGTAAGTAAAAATGTAATTTAAAAAAAGCTGCAGCTATCACCTATGTGTTCCCACAGTGACAGCAATATGATATTAGTATAGCGCTGCTAACAACTAATAGGTATTAGTGCCAAAATAATAAATAATAGTACATGACAAACAATATATGCATAAATTCATAAAGGTTCATAAAAGTCCATGATCATAATAAATAAAAGGTGATCTTCACAAAATATTCCATGACTTGTGCTCACTTCACCAGGTGCAATGCAAGCTCACCTCCTTATTACACCCTAAACAGGGTCAAATGCATTCTGGATAATAACTGATGCTCCTTAGAAAATGGCTCCACACTAATCACCGGCAGCTCCAAGCAAACATGAAAAGACAAGAATGCTTCCAATAGTGCAGTACCAGGGTATTAGTCTTGTACAAAACTCACAAACCCAACTTCATACATTGCATTTATTGAATATAAAAACAGCATGTACAAAAAAAACAGGTCTCACGTAATAGCGCCAGGCTCTACCTCTACGTGTTACACCACCATCCTTGTGGCTTCGTAGAGGTAGAGCCTGGCGGTGGTATTGAGGCTATTTCGTGAGACCTGCTGGATTTTTGGTGGACCGGGGAGCACAAGTCACAGAATATTTTGTAAAGCACGCCTTTCACTGCGAAGTACACTGGCTTTAAGAAGATCACCTTTTATTTACAGTGGTGTGAAAAAGTGTTTGCCCCCTTCCTCATTTCCTGTTCCTTTGCATGTTTGTCACACTTAAGTGTTTCGGAACATCAAACCAAGTTAAACAATAGTCAAGGACAACACAAGTAAACACAAAATGCAATTTGTAAATGAAGGTGTTTATTATTAAAGGTGAAAAAAAATCCAAACCATCATGGCCCTGTGTGAAAAAGTGATTGCCCCCCTTGTTAAACCATACTATAACTGTGGTTGTCCACACCTGAGTTCAATTTCTCTAGCCACACCCAGGCCTGATTATTGCCACACCTGTTCACAATCAAGGCATCACTTAAATAGGAGCTGCTTGACACAGTAAGGTCCACCAGAAGATCCTTAAAAGCTACACATCATGCCGAGACCCAAAGAAATTCAGGAACAATTGAGAAAGAAAGTAATTGAGATCTATCAGTCTGGAAAGGGTTATAAAGCCATTTCCAAAGCTTTGGGAATCCAGCGAACCACAGTGAGAGCCATTATCCACAAATGGCGAAGACATGGAACAGTGGTGAACCTTCCCAGGAGTGGCCGGCCGCCCAAAATTACCCCAAGAGCGCAGCGACGACTCATCCAAGAGGTCACAAAAGACCCCACAACAACGTCCAAGGAACTGCAGGCCTCACTTGCCTCAGTTAAGGTCAGGGTTCATGCCTCCACCATCAGGAAAAGACTGGGCAAAAATGGCCTGCATGGCAGAGTTCCAAGGAGAAAACCACTGCTGAGCAAAAAGAACATCAAAGCTCGTCTCAATTTCTCCACAACACATCTTGATGATCCCCAAGACTTTTGGGACAACATTCTGTGGACCGATGAGACAAAAGTGGAACTCTTTGGAAGGTGTGTGTCCAAGTATATCTGGCGTAGAAGGAACACTGCATTTCAGAAAAAGAACATTTTACCAACAGTAAAATATGGTGGTGGTAGTGTGATGGTCTGGGGCTGTTTTGCTGCTTCAGGACCTGGAAGACTTGCCGTGATAAAAGGAACTATGAATTCTGCTGTCTACCAAGAGATCCTGAAGGAGAATGTCCGACCATCTGTTCGTGTACTCAAGCTGAAACGAACTTGGGTTCTGCAGCAGGACAATGATCCTAAACACACCAGCAAGTCCACCACCGAATGGCTGAAGAAAAACAAAATGAAGACTTTGGAGTGGCCTAGCCAAAGTCCTGACCTGAATCCTATTGAGATGTTGTGGTATGACCTTAAAAAGGCCGTTCATGCTCGAAAACCCTCTAATGTAACTGAATTAGGACAATTCTGCAAAGATTAGTGGGCCAAAATTCCTCCAGGACGCTGTAAAAGCCTCATTGCACGTTATCGCAAACGCTTGGTTGCAGTTGTTGCTGCTAAGGGTGGCCCAACCAGTTATTAGGTTTAGGGGGAAATCACTTTTTCACACAGGGCCATGATGGTTTGGATTTTTTTTCACCTTTAATAATAAACACCTTCATTTACAAATTGCATTTTGTGTTTACTTGTGTTGTCCTTGACTATTGTTTAAATTGGTTTGATGTTCCGAAACACTTAAGTGTGAGAAACATGCAAAGGAACAGGAAATGAGGAAGGGGGCAAACACTTTTTCACACCACTGTATTATTATTATGATGGATTTTTATGAACCTTTATGAATTTATGTGTATATTGATTGTTATGTATTACTATTTATTATTTTGGCACCAACGCCTATTAGTTGTTAGCAGTGCTATCACATGACGCAAGGATACAGCTTCCCCCCCCCTTATGCTTGCTGCCAATGTGGTCATGGCCCCTAAGCCCGATAAGGACCCACACTCTATCACTTATTAATTTAGATATGTAATTACTCTCCTAAACTCTTGCAGCAAAGATCAATACCTTCCTAGGCCAATTAATTAAGAGTCCAGGTGGGTTTCATTCTTAAATGTCTAGCAGATGACAGCATCCGTAGAACAATGCTTCCTATGCATTTAGCCAAGACTTGCTCGCAACTAATGTTGCTGCCTGTTGACATTAACAAAGCATCTGATACCTTATCCTGGCCCTAGCTATTCAAGATTTTGAGACTCTGGGGGGTTCAGAGCGAACTTCCAGGCCTGACTGTATTTACTTTATGCTAATCTGCAAGCCAAGCTGCTGTATTATGGCTTTGAACACAAGGATGCCACCCCTTCTGGTTTTATGTTATATTATAACATAATATACAAGAAAAAAAAAAAAAATCAACAAGCAACTCCGCGCTTAGGAATAAGCAATATAGGTGTGCAGCCTGTCCAGAAAAAAATTAACCCCCTAGAAGGTCATTTTAGATAATAAATGCAAGTTAAGGAACAGATGGCGCTCCCTATGAGTCCAGGTGCAGGGTGCCTGAAGAGGTTGATAAGTTGAGGTACACACCTAAAAGGCTCAACTCCGTGTTGTCCCCTCTTGGGCAATAAGTAGTGAAATATGGGGTGGGTGGGGGAGGGTTACCGCTCCTAACTACCCAGTTTCCAAAGAAAGATAATAATATATGTGATAGTGAAACTTGCGGTTAAAAGACAGATGTAAATAAATATACTATAACTGTGAAACACAGGGGGCAGAGAGGAAACAACTATCCAAGTAGCATAAATCCTCTGCTCACCCGTATAGTGATCAAACGTGATTGAGTTAATATCCTAACATAAATGCAGTTATGGAATGAAAGTGAAGAATGTCACCCTATACAATAACATCTGTGTTGTACATACAAAAAAATGTAACAATCTAGCCCAAAAAGGACTTAAATGTATAACAGTCCCAGTGATATAAAAAGATTCCAAAAATAATATATGGCCCGGATAACGGCCTCAAGTGAAAAAATATATAAGTCCAATTCCAAAACGAATCCCCACACAAAAAAACAGCAAAAAATAAATATATATAAATAAATAACTCTGTGTCAAGTGGTCTTGTGGCAGGGATTCAAACGGTGACTTTTGGGCTTCAGGCAGTAATGGTGACTTTGTGCTGCCCCCTCTGGCTCCCTCACTCACCAGATGTAGCTGACGTCATTTCCGGTACGGGACTTAGAGGCTTGGTATGCAGCTGGAGCGCAAGCCGCAAACCAGCCCTAAACCCCTCCGTTCCTGTATTACTAAACCTGTATTGTGTGTGGTGGGACCAGGGGTATATTGCATGATACCCTGTGTTTTTTTTTGTTTTTTGTTTTTTAGATCCGTTTTTACTTCTTTAATTTTAATAAATAGTTTCCACCTGGTATCACACATGGGATCTCCACTTTTCTGTGAGGCATACCCCTTATACCATTTGGGGATCGCTGTTCGGTCTCCCCCCCTCCCACCTGCTGAGGCCCTTCAATACCACACCAAGGAGAGTCGGGGTGGATCTATTGGAGGGAGCAATCGGTTAGGATATCTTCCAGTGTGGGACCAGAGGAGTACCTGATCCTGATATCTGAAAGCTGTTTACCCCTGCAGGGGTATCTACATCTGGTGAGTGAGGGAGCCAGAGGGGGCAGCACAAAGTCACCATTACTGCCCGAAGCACAAAAGTCACAGGCCACAAGACCACTTGACACAGAGTTATTTATTTATATATATTTTTTTTTTTGCTGTTTTTTTCTGTGGGGATTCATTTTGGAATTGGACTTATATATTTTTTCACTTGAGGCTGTTATCCGGGCCATATATTATTTTTGGAATCTTTTTATATCACTGGGACTGTTATACATTTAAGTCCTTTTTGGGCTAGATTGTTACATTTTTTTGTATGTACAACACAGATGTTATTGTATAGGGTGACATTCTTCACTTTCATTCCATACCTGCATTTATGTTAGGATCACGTTTGATCACTATACGGGTGAGCAGAGGATTTATGCTACTTGGATAGTTGTTTCCTCTCTGCCCCCTGTGTTTCACAGTTATAGTATATTTATTTACATCTGTCTTTTAACCGCAAGTTTCACTATCACATATATTATTATCTTTCTTTGGAAACTGGGTAGTTAGGAGCAGTAACCCTCCCCCACCCACCCCATATTTCACTACTTATTGCCCAAGAAGGGAACAACACAGAGTTGAGCCTTTTAGGTGTATACCTCAACTTATCAACCTCTTCAGGCACCCTGCACCTGGACCCATAGGGAGCGCCATCTGTTCCTTAACTTGCATTTATAATATACAAGAAGTTAAAATCGCAGACATTTATTATAAGCTCTCCTTGTTTTTTGAAGATATTCTCCTAATGCTAACTTTCCCTCGTGTAGCTCTTCAAACCTTTTCAAACTGCTTGGCAATATCACTTAATGCTAATCTGCAGGCTGAGCTCTGGTATTATGGCTTTGAATCTAGACCTTTTCCGATTGACCGCTGCACTAGACAAAGATACCCCCCTTCCTCGTTTTTATTTGTGTTGGCCCTGGAAATATTAGCTGAGTGTATTAAGATGAAGCACAAAATACCAGAAGTCGGAATTACAGACATTCATCATATGCTCTCTCCCTGATATTCTGCTAAAGCTTACCTCCCTTCATGTATTTTTTTCGAATCTTTTTAAAATGCTTGGCGATTTTACAGCACTCTTTAGCTTACAGGTAAATCAAATAGTAAGTGCAACCTTGTCTGCCCACACATTGGGTGTTTTGCGGCAAACGTATCACAGAAAAAGCAATAAAGAACCTGCATGCTTGAAGTTTGTAACTGCAGAAATTTCGTTTTGCGTTAAGATTACACAACAATAACGTCTACTGTTACTTCCAGCTCCATGCTATAGCAAACCTAGTGGGAGACAAGGCTAGGACAAACTATAACATAGAAACATAGAAGGGTGACTGCAGAAAAGAGACCAAGTGGTCCATTGAGTCATAACACATGAAGACTGTCAGGAAATATGGACAGTAACTGCCAAAACACCAAATTAAGATTCCACTTTCAATGATCAAGTGTAGTAAATACCCATTTTGTAAACTTCTATACTTTTTAACTCATTTTTAGGGGCATGGAGGTGTAGCTCTGTGTTACAATGGAAAAATTATCTTTTGCTGTGAATATGTACATCGTTTTTTGCTTAGATTTTTTTTGATATATCATTTCTTTTAGCGTATACAGCAGGGACCCGCGGTGAGTTCAGTGGCTGGTAAGGCACTGGCTAGTATCAGAGCCAGATACACAGAGGCTACATATGTCACAAATGTAATGCCCCGTACACACGGACGGATTTTCCGACGGAAAATGTCCTATCGGACCATGTTGTCAGAAATTCCGACCGTGTGTGGGCTCCATCTGACTTTTTCTGTTGGAATTTCCGACGGAAAAAGTTTGAGATCCTGCTCTCAAATTTTCCGACAACAAAGTCCTATCGGACTTTTTCCGATCGTGTGTAGCGAATTCCGACGGACAAAGTGCCACGCATGCTCAGATCACATTACAAGACCAAAGCTATTGGCTACTAGCCTCTACATAGTCCCGTCGTACGCAACGAACGTCACCACGTTCAGAATGATCGGATTTTCTGACAACTTTGTCCGACCGTGTGTATGCAACACCAGTGTCGGACAAAATCCTTTGGAAAAAATCAGACGGATTTTGTGGTCGAAATTTCCGACCATGTGTACGGGGCATTAGAGTGAGAGCAATAATTCTAGCACTAGACCTCCTCTGTAACTCTAAACATGTAACCTGTAAAAATGTTAAAGCGTCGCCTATGGAGATTTTTAAGTACTGAACTTTGGCGCCATTCCACAAGTGAGCACAATTTTAAAGTCTGACATGTTATTTATCTATTTACTCAGCATAACATCATCTATACAAAAAAAATTGGGCTAACTTTAGTGGGGTTTTTTTTTTTTTTTTTTTATTCATGAAACAGTTTCTTTCCAAAAAGACACGTGTAACATTAAAAGTTGCAACGACCACAATTTTATTCCCTGGGGTGTGTGCTAAAACAATATATATAATGTTTGGGGGTTATGAGTAGTTTTCTAGCAAAAAAAAAGAGGAATTTTACACGTAGGAGAGAAGTGTCACAATTTGCTTGGGTGGCAAGGGGTTAATTACCATAAGTAAGTTATATACAAATAATTATTATATATTGTTTTTGAGGTAATTTACTATATTTTCAAAAACTATACTCAAGCAGGTGGCTTAATGGACACATCTTTGAAGTTTGAAGTTATAACTTGAAGTTATAACCTCTAACCACTAATTTCACAGTAAATAGATGAATAATAAATTATTATGTTATAATATAGCCTAATAATATATGATTTAGCTTGATTCTATGACCCCAGGTCGCCGAGCTACAACCCTTGAAGCTCAACCTTATTTTTTTATGTTCTGCCTCCCCTGACTGCATGTCCCTGGTATACAGTAGCTGTGCCTAACCACATGGTATCGGACTACACAGGTACAGCTTGTCATGGCTTTATGTTATGTATTCAAAATAATTATTTTGTTGGCTAGGGGGTATCCCTTGAATTGGATGCATTTATGCAAAAGTTGTGCAAGGTGTTGCAAAGAAAATCTAGCCTATATTGGCACAACAGATCCTTTTAGCCATATGTGTGGGGAGGATCTGAATCCCTGAAGTTTGAGGATACAGATCTTCCCAAATGTACACAATCTTACCCCAAAATTTCAGGACTCATGGGAGACAAATTTGCTAAATTGCTTGAAGAAAAAGGTGAACCTATTATCAGAGCAATATAACCAGGAGATGTCTGAAGTATATGAGAAGATTAAACAGCTGTATGCTCAAAATGCTTTATTATGTTCCCACAACTCTTTTGAGGAATGAGAGAGATTAACCACTTCCCGACCGGCTCCAGTACATATATAAGAGCCTTAGCAGGCATGCGGGGGACCCTGTGCGCGTGGGCGCGATCGCCGCCGGCCACCCAAGATCGTGGGCACGAGAGCCAGAATGGGGATTTGTGTGTGTAAACACACAAATCCCTATTCTAACAGGGGAGGAGAAACAGATCGTCTGTTCCTACTAAGTAGGAATAATGATCTGGCTCCTCCTCTAGTCAGTCACATCCCCTCACAGTTAGAAACACACCTAGGGAACACACTTAACTCCTTGATTGCCCCCTAGTCTTAACCCCTTCTCTGCCAGTGACATTTACACAGTAATCAGTGTCTTTTTATAGCACTGATCGCTGTATAAATGTCAATGGTCCCAAAAAAGTGTCAAAAGTGTCCGATATGTCCACCACAATGTTGCAGTCCTGCTAAAAATTGTAGATCGCCACCATTACTAGTAAAAAATAAATAAATAATAAAAATGTCATAATTCAATTCCCTATTTTGTAGACGCTATAACTTTTGCACAAACCAATCAAGATATGCTCATTGTAAATTTTTACCAAAAATATGTAGAAGAATATATATTGGCCTAAACTGATGAATAAATTCGTTTTTTTACATTTTTGGGGGGAATATTTAGTACAGCAAAAAGTAAAAAAATATATATATTTTTTTCAAAATTGTTGGTCTTTTTTTGTTTATAGCACAAAAAATAAAAACCCCAGTGGTTAGCAAATACCACCAAAATAAATCTCTATTTGTGGGGAAAAAAAAGAAGGCCAGTTTTGTTTGGGTACAACGTCGCACGA
Organism: Lithobates sylvaticus; assembly: GCA_028564925.1. Lineage (NCBI taxonomy): Eukaryota > Metazoa > Chordata > Amphibia > Anura > Ranidae > Lithobates > Lithobates sylvaticus. The sequence continues at coordinate 147,509,610 of CM053034.1, forward strand.
CTGTGCAATTTTCAGTTAAATTGACGTATTGCCGTATTGCAAAAAATGGCCTGGTCATTAAGGGGACAAATCCTTCCAGGGCTGAAGTGGTTAATAATGGAACATCTAGCGTGCTATAATAGTGATTTGATTCAGAAAAAAGAGCAGAAATGTATTCGTAATAATATGGTCTTTGGTAATCATACAGCTTACAAGTGGTCCCAGGGTGGTCCAAGGAGAACTTGGATGAATAACAAGAAATTGACACTGGGGTTTGCACCTAAAAGATTGAATCTAACAAGTAAAATACCAAAATATGGTGATGGTACTATAAAACACGATGGTGGTTGTAAGAAACGTTTAGTGCATAGTAGTAGTAAAATAAAATTGGTCGGGATTTCCACACAGTTGGTGGTGGGATCCTAGGCACAAGATCAATCAAGAGTGACTCAAATTCTTCACTTACAGGTGCGCAATCACAAAGTAGTAATGCTTCCTTCCCTAACATTGATATGTCACAAGCTCAGCCTAGTATGGTGGTAGAAGCACCATTACAGACCACTAACATAATTCATAGGACACGTTGTGGTTCTGTCTCCTCTTTTTTGGAACTTCTGTTGAAGGGACATCGGTCCCGAAGAGGAAGAGGCGAAGCCGCCTCATATGTGTCCACCAGTACCGCCTGCCAGTGCCACCTGCCACTGCCACGAATCAGTGCACACAGTGCTATGAATCAGTGCCCACCAGTACATAAGTGCCAGCAATCAGTGCCACCTATCAGTGCCCATGAGTGCCACCTATCAATGCCCACCAGTGGTGCAAATCAGTGCCTCATCAGTGTCACCTACCAGTGCCGATCAGTGCCAGATATCAGTGCCACCTATCAATGCCTTTCAGTGCTGTCCATCAGTGCCACCTCTCAGTGCCCACCAATGCCACCTATCAGTGCCCACCACTGCCACCTATCAGTGTCCACCAGTGCCACCTACTAGTTGCCAGAGAAAGCTCTGTGGGAAAAAAATGATAAAAATGTAATTTGGGTACAGTATTGTATGACCGCACAATTGTCCTTCAGAGAGTGACAGCACTAAAAAATGGTCTGGGCAGGAGGGGGAGTTTAGGTGCCCAGTAAGCAAGTGGTTAAAAGATTTTTCTGAAGCAATTTTGGTAAAGTTTTCTAAGACACCAATATTTTATGCATTATCGAAGACGCATAAGGATTTAAAACAGCTATGAGTAAGCACTCTTGGTAGTGTGAAATGCATTAGCTATTTTCTTGCTTTGCTGTGACCTATTTTTGTGTGATTCCATATTTTACCAATAAAGGCTTTTGAATTTTTCTTGGAGTGCAGCCGTTCAGAGTCCTTAATTTGCATCTTCACTTTTCAGCTCATGACTTTTTAATTTAGAATGTGTCTAAATAGTAAAGACTAGCATTCTGACTCCAGCATTTCTCATTCTTGTCCTAATCCTTTTTGACCACTACTGTGTATTGATATGGAACTCACTTTTTTAACCACTTGACATCCGGCCATAGCCGAATGACAGCTTTGGCGTGGATGTCAATTCCCGGGAGGGCGTCATATGACGTCCTCCTTTTTCCTTGCTCCCTGTGCGCGCTCACGAGCACGCAGCGGGGAAATTCTTTGTTGACCATGTCCCTTGGACACAGCCAATCACAGATCGCTGTAAACGGCCAATCACAGCGGCCTTTACAGCACGATCGGCGTGTCCAATGGGAGATGATCTCATATGTAAACATATGAGATCATCTCTCAGCGCCGCTCTCCCTCCTCACACAGAAACAGCATGTGAGGAGGGAGAGATAAACGGCTGCAGCGGCCGTAAGTGCAAAAAAAACAAAATGAATGTGCCATCTGTCCCCACTGCCATCTGTCCCCACTGCCACCACTGCCATCTGTCCCCAGTGCCATCTGCCAGTGCCATCTGTCCCCAGTGCCATCTGTCAGTGCCACCTGTCCCCTGTGCCATGTATAAGTGCCATCTGTCATCAGTGCCACATCAGTGCCACGTGCCATCAGTGCCACATAGTGCCATCTGTCATTAGTGCCACATCAGTGCCACTGCCATCAGTGCCACATAGTGCCATCTGTCATCAGTGCCATATCAGTGTCACGTGTCATCAGTGCCACATATTAGTGCCATCTGTCATCAGTGCCACGTATCAGTGCCATCTGTCATCAGTGTCACGTGCCATCTGTTATCAGTGTCACCTGTCATCAATGCCACGTATCAGTGCCATCTGTCATCAGTGTCACGTGTCATCAGTGCCACGTATAAGTGCCGTCTGTCATCAGTGCCATGTATTAGTGCCATCTCTCATCATTGCCACATATTAGTGCCACGTGATATCAGTGCCACGTATAAGTGCCATCTGTCATCAGTGCCACATATTAGTGCCATCTGTCATCAGTGCCACATCAGTGTCACGTGTCCTCAGTGCCACGTATCAGTGCCATCTGTCATCAGTGCCACGTCAGTGTCACGTGTCATTGTCCTGGTGCTCCAGGGCCTTCAAAAGTGTAATAGGTAGTAAACAAATTAGATGTGTAATTTATGCTCCTAGAACACGTGATGGCGCTCCCTGCATGTTGGGCCTCTTTAAGTGGCCAGGCTGTAAAAAGGTCCCACACATGTGGTATCGTAATACTCAGGAAGAGTGGCAGAATTTATTTTGGGGTGTCATTTGTGGTATACACATGCCATGTGAGAGAAATAACCTATTACAATGACAATTTTGTTGGGGGGGAATTCATTTTGCAAAGAATTGTGGGAAAAAATGACAACATCAAAAACCTCACCATGCCTCTTACTAAATACATTGGAATGTCTACTTTTAAAAAAGGGGTCATTTGGGGGTTATTTGTACTTTCCTGGCTTGTTCGGGTCACAAGAAATGAGATAGGTCACCAGTACATCAGATGTGATCAATTTTGTATAATTTGCACCACAGTTTGTGGACTCTCTAACTTTCACAAAGACCAAATAATATCCACTAATTTGAGTTATTTTTACCAAAGATATGTGGCAGTATAAATTGTGGCCAAAATTTATGAAGAAAAATTAATAATTTCCTAAATGTTATCACAGAAACAAAGAAAAATTCGTTTTTTTTCTAAATTTTCGGTCTTTTTTCATTTATAGCGCAAAAAATAAAAAACCCAGAGGTGATCAAATACCACCAAAAGAAAGCTTGATTTGTGGGAAAAAAAGGACAAAAAATTCATTTGGGTACAGTGTTGCATGACTGAGTAATTGTCATTCAAAGTGTGAGAGCACCAAAAGCTGAAAATTGGTCTGGATAGGAGGGGGGTTTAAGTGCCCGGTAAGCAAGTGGTTAACACAACAAATTATTATCCATACTAGTAACATCTAATTAATGTCATTGTATTTTTTTCATCCAATCTTTTAAACAATGCTATACCTGGGTCAAGTTGGGCTCCTCCTCCTCTTCATCCCGTGTAGGATCAGGCTCAGTATCGGTGGCCTCAGCTGATGTGGAGGGTAGTGTGGAGAGAGATCTGCATGGTATAGTTTGATCAGACAAAAATTGGAGGCTGTTGAAATACCACAGCTTGGGTACATATACATCTTCAGCTGCTGCTCCGGATTTTTTGTATTCCTTGATCTACTTTCGTTCCCTGTTATACATGCTCCTGAGGCCACCAATTTTGGTCTTTATCAAACTGTAGGTTTCTCTGGGGTGCACAGTCTTTGCAAATTCCACCAGTTTCTCATGGCTGCCATCCTCTTGTTTTTATTGCAATAATCCTTATGTTTGACTTGCCACAGACAGGTGAGCTCCCTGTATTTTTCTATAAATTGGCTAAGGAATTCGTGGGAATTCAAACATGACTTTATTTTGGTGACAAGTATCAGATGGCTGCAAAACAGAACACAAGACAAACCATAATGGGTGGCGTATAGATTATAATCTGGTCACAATATAGGCCTTTATGTAAGCAGTAGGGATGGGCTGTCTGTTCAGGTTGAACATGAGTTAGACTCGAACATTGGCTGTTCTCCCGTTCACCCGAATAGCGAACAATTTGGGGTGTTTGCGGCAAAATCTAAAGCTGCGGAACACCCTTTAAAAGTCTATGGGAGAAATCAAAACTGCTAATTTTAAAGGTTAATATGCAAGCTATTGTCATAAAAGGTGTTTGGGGACCTGGGTCCTGCCCCAGGGGACATGTATCAATAACTTGCATACCAACCCTTAAAATTAGCACTTTGAATTGTTCACATTGGTGTCCCATAGAGTTTAACCACCTTGCGACCGCCGGCTGTCAAATGACTGCCAGGCGGCGCAGCTCTCAGCGCGGGAGGGCGTCATATGACGTCCTCCCCTTCAGTGCACTCCAGGGAGCGTGCGCGCGCTGCCGGGAGCGCGCGCGCTCTCGCCGTGTCACTGGACACCTGATGCGCGTGCCCAGCGGCCGCGATGTCCGCTGGCCACCCGCAATTGCCCGGTAACACAGCGGGACCGTGGATCTGTGTGTGTGTAAACACACAGATCAACGGTCCTGTCAGAGGAGAGGAGCCGATGGTGTGTTCTCTGTACAGAGAAACACCGATCGGTCTCCTCCCCTTGTGAGTCCCCTCCCCCACAGTAAGAATCACTCCCAGGGAACATAATTAACCCCTCCCCGCCCCCTAGTGGTTAACCCCTTCACTGCCAGTGTCATTTATACAGGAATCAATTCATTTAAATAGCATTGATTGCTGTATAAATGACAATGGTGCCAAAAATGTGTCAAAAATGTCTGATGTGTCCGCCATAATTTCGCAGTCACAATAAAAATCGCAGATCGCCGCCATTACTAGTAAAAAAAAATATTAATAAAAATGCTATAAAACTATCCCCTATTTTGTAAACGCTATAACTTTTGCGCAAACTAATCAATAATCGCTAATTGCGATTTTTTTTTTACCAAAAATATGTAGAAAAATACGTTTCGGCCTAAACTGAGGAAAAAAAAAGTTTTTTTATATATTTTTGGGGGATATTTAGTATAGCAAAAAGTAAAAAATATTGTTTTTTTTTTTTTTAATTTGTCGCTCTTCTTTTGTTTATTGCGCAAAAAATAAAAAACGCAGAGGTGATCAAATACCACCAAAAGAAAGCTCTATTTGTGGGGAAAAATGATAACAATTTCATTTGGGTACAGTGTTGTATGACTACGCAATTGTCATTCAAAGTGCGACAGCGCTGAAAGCTGAAAAATGGCTTGGTTAGGAAGGGGATGAAAATGCACTGTACTGAGGTGGTTAACGGTGTTCATGCGTTTTTTTTATAATTATTTATTTTTTGGCCCGTTCGCATGTTCTGCTGCGAACCGAACAGGGGGGTGTTCAGCCCATCCCTAGTAAGCAGTATATGCCACTAACCACCGGTAAAAGAATTTAGAAACGTACCTTTTTTTTCGTGGCTACTTTCAGCTTGCGTTTGTCTCACGCCTATTCGGAACGTTACTACGTCTGTTACAACGCACGCTCATTCTGGATTGATATACACTGCGCATGCGTGAAACATCTGCTCTCTGAGCGTCATGACGCTGGGGCCTGAATCAGATTAATTCAAAATAATAACTAACTATTAAATTATAAGGTATTGGAATTTCCTTTCAAATTTGGCTGTTAGTGAACGTAACGAGTATGAATTTATCCGAAGTTATGAATTATCTGAAATAATGAATGCCGCATCTAAACAAATGGAACGGAACAAATTAATAATAATTAATAATAATAAAAAGATTTTATTATTATTGTTGTTATTTATTATTATTAGATCGTTACGTTCCATTTGTTTAGATGCGGCATTCATTATTTCAGATAATTCATAACTTTGAATAAATTCATACTCGTTATGTTTACTAATAGCCAAATTTGAAAGGAAATTCCAATACCTATAATTGAATAGTTAGTTACTATTTTGAATTAAACAGATTTTCTCTCTTTTTTTAAGATTTTCTCATTTTCGTTTTTTTGAATTTCCGAATTTTTGAATTTCGATACGTTCCTGTTTGTTGCCTAAAAAGTCCTGCCATGTGTATGCAATACAAGTTCACGGCCAACGCCCTTTGGACAAAAATCCACGGAAAAGTTTGTTTAAAGTCTGATCGTGTGTACGAGGCTTTAGTGTTACCATGAATGTGATTATACACAAATCAATATTTTGGACTTTTTGATTCTGAATTTTGATTCAGGGACAGTATATAACTGAGACAACCGTATATCGCAAGCATATTAACACTATACTACACAGGGACATTGCACATCCTAGACGTCTTGTGCACAGCATCCACATAAAGTCAATATATGAGACTGAGAAGCATTTGTTCCAGTGACTTACACTTTAGCCACAAAGCAGACACATTGAGGGACAGATTGTTGATGAGGAGATATTTATGTACAATGTTGAAGAAAGTATACAGGAGGGCTTTGAACCAGACGAGACAAGAGGTGTTGTTTAACCAGTTAACGACCGCCCACTGCAGTTGTACTGCGGCAGGTTGGCTCTCCTGCGTGAATCACCATCATTGTCCATCAGCTCGCGCAGCTGCAAGCTGCGGGAGCCTGCCCCAAGGGTCGGCGACCCGCGATCACCTAGTACAGAGGCAGAGTGGGGATTTGTAAACAGGGCGGATCTCCATTCTGACAGGAGACATGACAGAGATCTACTGTTCCCAGTGATTGGGAACAGGGATCTCTGTCATGTCCCAGGTAGCCCATCTCCCCTACAGTTAGAACACACCTAGGGAACACAGTTAACCCCTTGATTGCCCCCCCCCAGTGTTAGCCCCTTCCCTGCCAGTGTAATGTTTACATTGATCAGGGCATTTTTATAGCACTGATCAATGTAATAATGTCACTGGTCCCAAAATGTGTCATTTGGGGTCCGATTTGTCTGCCGAAATGTCGCAGTCCCGCTAAAAATTGCAGATTGCCTCCATAACCAGTAGAAACAAAAAATAAATAAAAGTCCCTAAATCTATCCCCATATTTTGTAGACACGATAACTTTTGTGCAAACCACTCAATATATGCCTATTGTGCTTTTTATTTTTAATTTTTTTTACCAAAAATATGTAGAATAATATATATCGGCCTAAACTGATGAATAAATTCTTTTTTTTAGAGTTGTTTTTTTTGGATATGTATTATAGCATTATTTTTTTTAATTGTCGCTATTTGTTTATAGCGCAAAAAATAAAAAGCGCAGAGGTGATCAAATACCACCAAATGAAAGCTCTATTTGTGGGGAAAAAAAGGACGTCAATTTTCTTTGGGTACATCGTCGCACGATTGCTCAATTGTCAGTTAAAGCGATGCAGTGCCGTATGGCAATAAATGGCCTGGTCATTAAGGGGGCAAAGCCTTCCAGTTCTTAAGTAGTTAAAGGGTAACTCCCCTTTCATGGGGAAAAATAATGAATAAAGAAAAAATAATATAGAGTATACAATTGCAACACAAGTCATATTGTAATTGAATGTTATTAAAAAATTACTTTTCCTTTTCAATCTGCAAATCACTGATTTTCCCAGAAGTCTGCACTAAGAGTCAGATTTCAGGCATCCCCTGCAAAAAAAAATAATTTTTGGTGAGATACTCCCAATAGGAAATCACATCTAAAAGGATGCAGGCCCAGCAGCTTTCCTCATTAGTGCACTGCAGATGCTGCAGCTGATTGATAATTATGAAACCACTCCCACTTGACTCACTCACTCATGCACATGAGCACAGAGAAACAAACAGTGATTCCTTCAGAAAAAAAATGGTAGGAATCTGCAATAAAGTTTGTTAAAATAGTTGTAATGTATATAGATCACCCAGGGGGGAATGTTTTTTTCTTATCAAAAGTGGAGTTGCTTTTAAAAAAATGAAATGAAAAATCAGACACAGTGAGGCTTATTAAAAACAAAAAGTGTGCTGTCCCTTTAGGTATCAAAGCATATTAACTAGCAAATTCATGATTATGTGTAAATGAGCAAATATGAAAACAACCAAAAAAACTAAATATGTGCTGTCACTTTAAATCCCACAAATGACAAATTGGTGTCTAATTAGAAAAATGTGCAAATAAGCAAATATAGAAAAGTCAGATTCCAATAGTGTACACAATAATTATCAGTGTAAAGTTTAAAGCAATCAAAAACAAATATTCATATAAAGTAAAAATAAAAGTCCATAATAAATTGATGGTGACAAAGTGCTCAGTGCTTCTAAAAACATCCCACACAAAAGTGCCTCAGTGCTCGGAGGTGCTCCTTCGAAAATACGAGGGGCCTCTTACCAAATAGTTATGAACTTGAGTTACAGAGATTAAAAGCGCACAGTCTCCATATCCAAAATGGGCACTCCCACTGTCACAAGCCTCCGATAATTAAAGCTTCATCAATGGAATATATACAAACCCCTTGAGATCAGAATGCCACTCTCCGCATAGGCATATGCAAAGTACAAACAGGGAGAAGCCTCATAGTGCAGTATAATCAAGACAATTGAATTAAAAAATTAGTTACACTTACATAAAGGCAGATTAAAAACAATCGAGCCACGGTGTCATCCAACCGCCTGATGCGTGAAGACGTCACACTCAGACTCCGCCCGAAGCATTGCTGTAACTCCTACATATTCACCAGTTTGTTTCAGGGGCTGTTTGGAAGCAGGCACGATGACACATTTAGTGGACCAGCCCCCACCCGCAAAGACTATGGATAAGAGTATACAATTGAATTTGCTCAGTCCTACATACAAACTTGTTCAAATATCTATGGGAAGCACTGCTTAAAAAGACAATTTCATTGTTTTTTGCACAGAGAAGATACCATTTAAGCATATATTTGCTGCCACCAAAATGACAAGTAAAGCTTGAAAAAATCCTTCATTGAGCTTTGAGGAAGTTAAAGGGCAGATTCATGGTACAATAATTTATGAGAAAAAGTTTGGCAAACATTGCTAATCTACACCATATTCACTAACAACCAAATACTGTTACCTATCTGAATGTGTGGAGATTCCCCTGTCCTAGACTGTTCTGGGCCCATCCCTTAACATACTGTATGTGTAAGTTCTCACCAGCTGGCCTACCTCATATTATGCATTTATCACACACAGGGCTCAGTACCCACCACTTTCTTCCTGGCTGCCCTTTCGCTGTGCTCCTGGTTTCAAAGCTAGCGACACCTCATTTCCCTGACACCTAGTCATATTTTATGGTTGCACCATTGTCTATGTGTTGTACTACTGAATGTTTATGTGTATTAAAGTGGATGCTCATTTACCCCCAAAAAATTTTTAACCCCTGCTTACCATGGGTTGCACAGATCCGATACGCACCCACCCAGCCGATCCAGCGTTGTTCTACTGAAATCCACATCTGTTTTGCCTCTGCTCAGTCCTGTGCAGCCATGTACAGGTGTGACACCTACCGATGACTCACCACTTGACCTGCCCCCCTTCTTCTTTAATTAATGGAGGGACAATGCCTCCTGGGATAAGCATACCTCCAAACATTTTGAGATGGGAATGAGGGACACCTATTACAAAAAGTATGTAGGCATAGGACACACACCCCTACCACGAGAATTATGCAAAAAAATATATTAGTTAAACCCAGAAGTGATTTTTTTTTTTTACCACTATTATTCTTTTATACTAGCTTTGGAAATGTTCAAATGCAGCAATTTAGAAATTGGATGAAAGGTTTAGCACTGGGAGACCCATTTTGAAAGATAAAAAGAGCATTTTATATACAATTACATAGATCAGACCAAAATGAGGGACAAATGAGGAGGAAAGAGGAACAGAGCACTTTGTTCCAAATCGGGAACGGTCCCTCGAAAGGGTCAGTTCGGAACTATGGATATGTGATGTGCAAATCCGATGTGCAAATGATCTAGGCGAATGACGTGCACAGGGTGGTAGCCCTAACTCATTTTTTTATAAGGCAAAAAAAAAAAAAGACAGCGCTATTTAGTGATAGGAGAGATGGATGGAGAGGAGGGAAGATTGCCGAAAGGGTGAAGAGGAACTTTAAGCAGTGATCTGTATTATTGTCAGAGTGTTTTCACTGAGCTTTTTGTATAGTTTTGTAAAAAACAATAAAAGCTCTTGTAAACGAAATACATTAGTAGTGACCAGCAAATGAGTTTGAAATTCAGTATAATCTGCAAATAATGACTTTCCTCATATTTTATAAAATTAATTAATGCACAATTTTCTGCTTAGGGAACTGCTATGAATAACTGGTGTGGAAGTTATGGGGCTAAGGAACTTGATGACAGGCGTATTTGTAAGAATACAGACAGAAACATAGGCTTTAGCACAACATACACATACAGGACCAAGGAACAAGGCATTCAGGGTCTTGCTTTGCAGGCTTACAGACACCTGCCACTGGCAATACTTACTGTAAGCTAAAGTTGACCAGTACACTAGCACTCAATAAGCAGGTCAGTAAAAACACAGAACAGAGGTTAATACGAGACAGAAACTTGGGTAATGACTGCTTTGCTGGGTTTTATCAGGAGAAACAGATAGATTCATAAGAGCCTTTACATGGAGGTACAGATAAATCAAAGATTTGCAAGAACTAAGTTTTGGCAGAATTAAATTCAAGAAGGAATGCTTTGGTTTTGTGCTTTTTTATACAATTGATTATTTAAAGTATAAAACTGTACTTTTTCAGTGCTTTACAGAAAAATAATAGTCAAGACATCTGTATAAAAAAGCATTTCAGTTAAGATAGACAGGAGCAAAGTAAGCTGATTTTATAATTTTGAAATATCAGAATGCTTCCAGAAATTTGCACGTCAGGTGAGTATGGCAGTAAAAAGTTAACTAACAACACAATCAACCAGCCCTAAAAAAGATAGGATTGAACTTCAGTGCCAACTGAATATCCTTTCTCTTAATCTTTTAAGCATCACTATCAAAGCAAGCTTTACGGATAAACAGATCATTGTCCCTGCAAAACAGGTCTTCCTTAAAGAAAAACTTTCCTAAGAAACGTGCAGACTGCCCTGCTATTGCTAACTTCTTGTTCAATAAATGCTAGGTGCTGGCCAATACTAACTCAGATCAAGTATGCAAATGAGTTCAGAGTTTACTATGACTTTTCTGGTCTGGATAGTTGCTCCACATCAGTGAATTGAATAGTATAAAAGCTATTGGATTAGCATAGGAGCCAGAGAACTAGCATTTCCAAAAGGCTAAATCTGAAATGACAGCTACCGTGTTTCTTTCAAGAAAGACTCCTCCAAGCTACTGGAGTCCAAGTCCTCCAAGTTATTCCCCTATTGGGCACCACCATTTTGCCTCTTGCACAGTTTGCTATGAAGTATACAAAGCCCTATTCTAATAAATGGGGGCAAGTGTCAAGAGGGAACCTATGTCACTACTTTGAAAGGTGTTTTTGACAGCAATATCTGCTCTCTATTTTAAATAGAGATGAAATATGTTGCCAGCACACCAATAAGCTTGTTTCAAAGTGTGGAAGCATTCGGGCCATGGAGGGATCCTTTCTTGATGAGGAAGGGTACCTGGATGGTCTCAAAACTTAGCTTTTCTATATGATCATACATGAATGTAAAGTTCTGCACTTTGAAACAAGCCTGCCAGTGTGCTGCAGACACATTTAGGATGTACACCATGACCAGACAGGACTCATTGCAGCACCCTTTTAATAACATGGTTGATTCTAGTATAATGTGCGAGAGGAATATACCACATGTCCATTTTAACTGCTCAACTCTTGTTCCAGCAATGCCTATAAAGAGAATTACAGATCATGTTTTTCTGAAATTGCATATCCCACCTAACTTTATGTCCCCTTGCAACATACAACATACTGTACAGTATTTTTGCAGACTCCCCCTGTTCCTAAATGACAGTGCTTGGGTCTGACAAGTGGCTACTCTAACACTAAGCAATGCATTTGGGGGGTGGCAGGGAAAATGTCAGTTGTTCCCCAAAACACACATTATTTGGTATTTTGCCATGCTGCAGTGGATTAGAGAAATATGGCAATGATTGGACTCTATTGTGTGCCTTCATCATTGAGTGAACTGAAAGTGCATAAGAATAATATTACCTTGATGGGCTGTTTCTTACTTCAAAGTACATGATATGCCAGTACCACTAGTAATGACTTCCGATTTCCCTACCATATAGTACACCCATATAATACACTTGGTTTTAAAGAACTCTTATACTGAATTGACTTTCCAAGATGGCAAAACACATATTATAGCAACATATTACTCAGTGTTAAACTACCCTCCTCCAACCCCCCCCCCCCCCCCAAAAAAAAAACTTCCCCTTCTTCTTTTCTCTATAAAATCAATTAATTCATGGGTTATCCAATATCATGATGATAAATATGTGTCATAATGAAAACATGTCCCCTCTCCGCAGTTTTTGGTTTCATTTGAAGCATACCCACTTTATTCTCACAAATATTCAAGGCACTTATTAGCATATCAAAACTGTTAATCAAATGGCTTATTCATTTCCCAGGGATTGACTTAATTTGTGATATGAGGACTATAAGAGCATTTAGGCTGATGGCAGCATGCCCTTTTTTTCTACAGTACAAATGTCTGAATTTCATATGCGCTATTCATCCTTAAAGCAACTTGCTGTCACTACTGAACTGTAATGAATTCCATCTTTATGCCATTAGTCGGCTTTGGATGTTCACAAACATGAGTGAAGAACTCATTTTCCACTGCTTAAATTGTACAATGAGGCAAGCTACTAATTCTGTAAATGAAATGGTTTGTGGCCACTCAAGCAGAGATTTAATATATCATAGCAAATTAGGTTGATTTTAATAAATGACTTATCTTCCCTGAATACTTTACATATGCTTATGAGTGAATACAAATGAATTGCAAACAGCAGAAAAGCTGGATCATTTTCAGAGTAGATTACAACAGAAAAAAAAAATGCTAAACTGAAAAATGTTGTTTGGTGCAAATTAATTTGCATATAACAATGCTTCAAAATAACAAAATGTCTCACATAGGACTCTAAAAGGATGTTTGTTCACATCAGATTTTCAGCATTTTAAACAAACTATGGGTTATAGCACATTTTTGCCTGCAGTGTAACCAAGCATGCTAGACACATTACAATAAATGATTTAGAAAAGTACACAATTTATAAGGGAGAAATACATTTGTGTAACACCAAATGTTCTATGACATTTTTTTTCTAATCCCAAAGTGCCTGCCACCCACAACTAAATAACATTTTAATTAGGTATGAGACTGGGTAACTATAATCAACCACACAGTAAATAAACAGTTCCAGTTAATAAAGAATGCAATGTAAATGCAAACCCAATTTAGTAAAGTGTACCTCTGGGGATTGGAGGTGTTAAGCCACCATACAGTGGTCAATCATGCTTTAATAGCTAATTCAGATATCATAAATAACTGCAGTCTTAAAAAATATAGTCTTACTTTTCAGAGTAAAGCACTTACTGATACAACTTAGCATGGATCTGTAGCGGTATCCCCGTAGGGGCTGCTGGATATTGTGGTCCACCTGTCACCCTACCCCAGCCCGGCATTCACTTCCCAGTCACTCTTGAGACAATGAAAATTCCATATGTTTGTTTTGTATTTTATTGAAGGATTATGAACTTGGATAGGGTAAGGAAAATTATGGAATGCCCAGAATCAATAATGGAATCAAAAAGGTGATCAGTTGGAACCTCCATTTAAGCTTCTAGAGTTCCAGTCTTCTCCAGTACAATGCTTATTTGTAGACTGTTCCTCTCTCTGCTGTACAATACTTGGTTCCTGGTACAGCTAGCACATGGTAGGCCCAACTCTGACTCTGTCAGGCCTTAGCAACTGCCATTTGCAGGCGGGGACCGTGGGCCCCTTTAGTATAGCAACAAAAATAGTAAAGTCTTTTGTGCTAGCTGACCTTTGGTGGACTACTGCTCCCAGTCAGTACTCTTCAGGCCCTGCCAGCCCTCCCGGCCGCAGCTGCCCGACTGCACTGCCCATGACATCACAGTCTCTCCTGCTGGCTCTACATCCATCTCAGACTGCCCTCTCCCAGTTCACTCTGGCATGCCCCCTAGCTTTCCCAACTGTGCCTGTCACTCACCAGCCCTCCTGGCTGCACTCCGGTGGATCCCTCCCGGAGACTTGTCCAGCAACACTAGCTCCCATTGTGTTTCTCGGTTCCTCTCTGTGCCTCCTGTCCAGATCCTACTTTGTTTCTCAGCAAGGCTCCGACCTCCTGCACCCGAACACCTCAGACCCAAGGTCACCCCCCCCCCCAGCCTGGGGAGCACCTCAAAGGCCCCGACAACCTAGTTCTCCATCTCCAGCCTCTTCCACCCGACAACTCCTCCCCAGATGGGCTGACCCTGAATATATAAAGGAGGCCTGCCCCCTGCCAATCCTAGTTGGGGATTGGTCATGGCTCCCTGAGACACCCCAGACAGCTCCACCTCTCTTCCCTTTCTTCCTTCTGGAATCCTCTAGAAGCAGAAGGGAGGTAACCGTAAGATGATGCTATCTGTGAGTCACCAGCCTACTTTAGGCCACTCCCAGCCCCCCCACAGATCAAAACAAACAGGCCTAGCTTACAGCTAGGCCTGATTAAATTTACCTGCACTTACAAAAATCCTACTTCCAAAGCTTTAAAAATAGATTAATCCTTTATCACTGAACAGGGATCCAGAATAGTATTAGGGGATTTCGGAAGCAACATACCTTACAATTTATCTTATTTTTTATTGTAAAGACAGGCATCATTATTGATTTTCCAGGGATAAATATGGTTCCTTGTGATGAGGTACTATATTTTTCAACGTTTAATTAAAATTTTTGTTCTGCCTTTGATGCACTTTAATCTTTCAGTAAATGTGCTGTTTTATTTTAGTTTCCATTGGTATTTAAAGAAGCCTGTTCCTTTGCCAATGTTTAAAGAAACCACCGCCAAATATGGACTATTCAGTGAGTTATTCTTGACCCTACAGTGATGTTGATTGTAATGGTATTAATTCTAACTTCCTTTTTAGATTCAGGATCGACCAGTTCAAATGAAGAATCAGTATGAATTGAAATCGGGTTATCATTCAAGAAGTCAGGTAGGGATGACCATGAAATGTCCAGAAATGCAGAGGCTGGTACTGTACGGGTGCTGCAATCAGCTGGGTCGAAGTCCATAGGCACAAAGTGCCATTAATCAGGATTGGAGAAGCTTCTATTGGGTTTTACTCCTTTACTCACATAGAAGTGTTTTGTGTTGGTTGTGTATGTATCCCAACACTTGCTGTCTGTGTAAAAGTGAAAAAAGTCTATGTCAAAGTCTATTTCACATTTTATAAGCTCAGCAATTTCAATGACTAAGACGGCTGCACAGAGTTGAACCCTTGGAGTGGTATGTCCTGCTTTTTGGGGTCAGCTTGGCTTTACCAAGGACAAAAACAACACTTACTTCTTCTCTTGGATCTAGAACTTTAAGGCAGGCTACGGTAGCTATTTTTTCAATGGAAGGTATCAGAGAATACATGGATCGCTCCTCTGGTGGCTCTGGTTAGGGATGTAGAAATATATGAGTGCGGTATCCAATGCTTTCAGGGACTCTTTCCAGGATTACCATATTTGTTGTTTCTCTCTGGGTAACAAGGTATCAAAATGTGTGTTTTTAAAAGTAAGCTGTCTTAGAAATATCTTACTCTAAACGGTAGGGTGCTAAAATACCCAGAGGATTGCAAATGCTGTTCACATCATAGAACTCCTAGTTTCATGAAGGGCTTGTCATAAATTGATACTTGAAACATGAAAATGTTGTGTTTGGCATCCCTACGCAATCCAAAGTTACGTTGCGTAAGAGGAAGATCTATTTCTAGCGCAAATCCCTTTGCACTAACAGCATGCCACTGTTGGAGACAATTTTGTGAAGCCTGAGGTTGGCAGTGGTAAGCATATCTTGAATTCTCTTGAGAAGATCAATTGCTTCTTCTTCTGTAGGCAGCAATTTGAGCTTGTCATTTATGTAGAAATTCCTTTCCACAAAATTCCCATGCATCAGATCCACATTATTTTTCACCTTCTTGAGCTGTCCTTCTCAGCCCATAAATTACTACAGCATGTAGCATGTATTTCATTCGGTAGTTTATAACTTCGTCACTGATGCTGTTGTGATACCATCGTAAACTAAAGGAGTTTCTGTTGTCTTTGCGAACAATGAAACAGGGAACATTTGCAGAATGTTGGTCATAACAGCAACTGATTCTTGTCTGAAGTGGAACAAAACTTCTATAAGACTGTTGTTCAGATTAGGCCAGATGAGAACCATGTTGAGGGAAACACCTTCATATCAAACACTTAAGTTGATCAGCTTTGGTGAGTGAAAGTTCCAAGAGAGTCTCTGAGCTCTTGTAAACTTTAGAATATCTTTGCCAGATATTTTTGGGAAGCTTTGCAATCTGTTAAATAAAGCATCCTCAATGGTTTCTGGGCTGCTGAAGCTACCCTTAAAGCGGTTCTGCACCCATCCATAGAAGTATGTCTCTATGGCTTCCCTATCCTGTAAGATGACAGAATTGACGGTTCAATTCTGCATCTTTTAAGCTTACCTTGAATGATGGCTTAATCTGTGTTCTTCTCCCTGCGGCGGTGGGCGGGCTCTCTGCGTCGATCGTCGTCGCTTCCTTCTACTTCGCAATGTCTTCTGGGACCTGGCGCTGTGTCTTGTGGGCTATCTCGCTGTGTCTCCTGGGATCAATCCCAGGAGACTTTGCGGGGGTCCCGAGGCGAAATCTCGCGGGATTAGCGACGCCGCCCGTTGTGATGGCAACCTGAGCTGTTGGCGCCGTTACTGCGCACGCGCGAAATCTGCGAAAATCCACAGGTGGATTGTGGGCCAGCAACCCGGAAGAAAAGGACTGGTGTCGTTTCAGGTGCCCACACTGAAGATGGAAGCCGTCATGAAGAGGTTTTAAAAGTGCACATTCCGGACGAAAAACAGAAGAAAGAAGACCAAGAACTAAAACAGGTGAGTGACATTTATGCAAAGCACATTACAGCACATAAGACACACAAAAAAAAAAAGTCAAACACAGTGTAGAACCGCTTTAAGCCTGCCCCAAGTGCCATTAAAACCTGTGGAAAGATTGTCAATGTAAACAGCTTTGAGTCTTTTGATACGCTCAGTGGACTGGGGACCTAGCCACCTGATAAGCGCACCTAGTTCTTCTGTAGTTGTGACATCTAGTTCACTGATTGTGATTTTGAAGATGGATTTCCAGCCTCTGTAGTTTTCTGATTTGTCATCAAACTTAGTGAGACCTGACTTGTGGTGGGTTCTTTGAGAATCATGTATCTAACAAACTGTGATTTGTCTGTGTATTCAGACATTGGATGCGCATTTGCAGAACAAAGTTAGCTAGCTACAATGGCTGGTGCACTGATAATGAGTGACTTTGGGAGGTGTAGTGGTGCAAAAGTGTTCATACCTGACTGGTTTAGAGTTGATTGCCATGTTAAATTGCAGCTGTAGGGCAGTATACTTGTTAGAAGGTAATTTACTAGCCCCGTGGTTAGGTGTATTGTCCATTATCTGCAAAACAGTGTCCACAGTTTGTTAGGGTGTGAAAGCCTGGTGTGCTGGAGAATGAGTAGGCAGATTGGCTTGAGAGGTAGGTGCAGTGTACAGACGTTAGTTAAGGGATAAAGCTGCTGTAACTGGGGGCTGAACGTTTGGGAGAGAATGTGTGTTTGCTACTTTTACATCCTTCCCTTTCACTGGCAGCCAACTCTAAAACCTTTAAGTTTGTCATGATTTTGGCTTGCTTTCATTGTTTCTCCGAAACATCCATGTCTGCTTTTCTTGCATGAATCTTTAGCATCCATCTCTGCTTTCTTGTGTGCAGCTTCTGCAGAGATTGCTTTCTTTTGGACAAAGGCTGCCTATATTTTAGAAACTTCAGCATCAGCATTGACTTTGATAAGTTGTTGGCTGTGAGTGGAAGATCTTGATTGTAGAGACTAGGTGGATCTTGAGGAGTGCCTCGTAGGTGCAGAACATTGGGAATTAGATTCATGAAGTTGTGTGATTTTCACTTCTGCCTTTGTCTTTGTAGTACTAAACTCTCTCTCTCTAAATTAATTTAATCAAATCCCTTTAATTCTTCCTGTGACACTTCCTGTGTTGTACCACTGTAAAGCCCCATACACACGCTCGGATTATCCGAGGACCAGGTCCGTCGGATCATGTCCGTCATACTTTGTCCGATGTTGGTTTTGCGTACACACGGTCGGACAAAGTTGTCGGAAAATCCGATCATTCTGAACGTGGTGACGTAGAGGCTAGCAGCCAATAGCTTTGGTCTTGTAATGTGATCTGAGCATGCGTAGCACTTTGTCCGTCGGACAACCGTACACACGATCGGATTTGGTGTGATCGGACCGTGTTGTTGGAAAATCTATCCAGCAGGAGATAGGACTTTGTCCGTCGGACAATCCAACGTACACTGTCAGATGGTGCATACACACGGTCTGATTTTTCAACAACATTGTCCGATCGGACAGAATCCATGCAAAAATCTGACCGTGTGTATGGGGCTTTAGGCTGAGTTCACACTAGCTGCGGCCATGGCTTGCAGCAAGGGTTCCGGTGCATCTCTGTTCTCCATTTCAGGGGCAAATCAGTTCTGAATTGTTTTTTTTTAACAAAAACTTTTTATTTTATATTACAAGAAACAAACAAACATTATCAGGTGTCAAAAAGACTTACAGACAGTCATCCACATGGAAGAACATAATAAACAAGGATACATTAAATCTACAGCAGGTGTACATAGCCAGTCAGAAGTAAGATCAAACATTCACAGGGTAAGTATGGGATCAACAGGTCGTGACCCCATGGGTCATCCTGTGCGGAGACATAGAGCAACTACCTACTTCAGGAATCAATCAATGGTCAAGTGTTTCGCCTCCACCCAATCCTCCCAAATCTTCCCAAATTTCTTAGGGCAATTCCTACCAAGGTACGTCATCTTGTAGAGTGGCAAAGCCGAGTTTATCAGTGATTGCCACAGTTGTTTGGTAGGAGGGAGGGCCTGGTTCCAGTGGAGAAGGATGGCCTTGCGTGCATACATGGTGGTATAAAATACAAATAATTTTTTGCCCCAGGCAATTTCTAAGAAATCACATACACCCAGAAGGAGAGGTATCGGGCTGAACGGAACCGCCAGTTTTCCTATATTATTAATGTCTGCCCACACCTCCCTCCAGAAATCAACCAACCGAGGACAAGACCAGACTACATGGAAGAAATCTGCGTCCGGGTAGTCACATCTATGGCAGGTGGGCGATCTGTCAGGATATATCCTAGCTAATCGTGCCGGTGAGTAGTATACTCGGTGGAGAAACTTAATCTGAGTGAACCTGTCTCTAGCCGATACCGTCAGGGGCAGGTACTGTTGGATACCCTCCTCCCAGTCCTCCGCAGTGAGCTCCCCAATGTCAGACTTCCACTGATTAAACAGATGGGACACTTTAGACGTGTCCTGCGTAGCCAGTATAGGGTTGAGAGTATGCGTCTCTCTTCCTGTGAGCGTAATGCTTCCTCTAGTGGTGACCTCTCCAGGTTTACCGGGGCAGGGAATTGTGCCTGATAGGCATGCCTCAATTGGAGGAACCTAAAGAACATATAGTTCGGGAGGTCATATTGCGCCTTCAGAGCGTCGAAGGGTAGCAGTTGCCCCCTTAAAGTAATGTCCCTTAATGTGGAAATTCCACGTCCAGCCCAGACTCCAGGGTCCGGGATGGAGTGGAAGTGGAGTAGGCGAGGGTTCCCCCAAAGGGGAGTGTCTGGGGACCAGGTCTCCGGATTCGTGAGACGCTTATGAACTGTGTCCCATACCTTCAGGGTCGTACGCATCGGTACGGTCATGGCCGTGTTGGAACGGGGGCCTCTGTATATCAAGCTCCTGAGCTCCGCAGATGATCCCACCAACACCGCCTCCAAGGAGGATGCGGGGTTAGCCGGAGCCTCCGACAGCCACCACCTGAGCGTCACCAGGACCGCAGCCCAGTAATATTTAAGGAAGCAGGGTAGGGCAAGCCCCCCTAGCGTGAGAGGCAGTTGGAGCGTTGTTCTGGCTATTCTGGGGGCCCTCCCTCCCCAGATAAAGGAGGTGATAATGCTGTAAAGTTTCTTAAAAAAAATTTGAGGTATAGGGACAGGGGTTTGACGGAAAAGGTATGTAAATTTGGGGAGGACCGACATTTTCACTAGATTCACCCGTCCCACCGGTGATAGGGGCAGAGATTGCCACACGTTGCATTTTTGGGTCAAATGGGTGACCACCGGGTTAAGGTTAATAAAGTGGCCCAGATCACGGTGTATTACCACTCCAAGATACTTGAACTGTGTGACCCTACGCAACTGCCCGTCTCCCAGTGGAGCGGCTCCTCCGGGGTGGAGGGGAAATAGAACAGACTTCCCCCAGTTTATACATATCCCAGAATAGTGCCCGAATCTGTCTATTAGGGAAAGGGCTGCCGGAAGTGACACCCCGTCGTCTTTAAGGTACAACAGGGTGTCATCCGCATAAAGCGACACCCTTTGCTGCAGAGAGCCCCGCACAATCCCTTGAATTTCGGGAGAGGCACGGAGGAGAGCTGCCATGGGTTCGATTGCCAGCGCAAAAAGTCCCGGGGAGAGAGGACAGCCCTGTCTAGTTCCCCTCTGCAGTCTGAAGGACGGAGAGATAACCGTACCCGTACGAATCCTAGCAGTGGGGGCCTTGTAAACTGCTCTGACCCAGGAGACAAAGACGGGTCCAAACCCAAATTTGCGGAGAACCTCCCAGAGATAGCCCCACTCCACGGAGTCAAAGGCCTTCTCCGTATCTAGGGAGGCGACCATCTCCTTGTCCCCGTCTTCATCCCCAGAGGCCAACACAGCATACAGACGGCGTATGTTGATGTCCGTCCCTTTTCCAGGCATGAAGCCAGATTGGTCATCATGAACCAGAGTGAGAATAACATCATTCAGTCGCTTAGCCAATATTTTAGTTAATACTTTAGCGTCAGAATTGAGGAGGGAGATGGGCCGGTAGGAGGGGCATCTCTGAGGGTCCTTCTCTGGCTTGGGGATCACCACAATAATGGCTTGAGCCATTGATGGTGGCAATTCGCCCTCACGCAGGGAGTTTGTGAACATGCCGTGCATTCTCTCAGCCACTTCCTCTACATACTGTCTGTAGAATTCAGGTGGAATCCCGTCCTCCCCGGGTGTCTTCCCTGTCTGCATGGAGCTCAGCGCCAGGCGGACCTCCTCAATAGAGATAGGGGAGTCCAGGCTTTCCCTGTCCTCCACAGACAGCATAGGAAGTTCTACCTCCTCCAGGAAGTCAACGAGGTCTGCATGGGAATAACGTGCCCTGGAAGAATAAAGGTTGGTATAAAAATCTGCAAAGCAGGCGTTTATATCAGCCGGGTCGGTCACCAGTGTATCATCCGGTCTCCAAATGCAGGGAATAGTGGATACCGGGGCCTGTTCTTTTGACAACCAAGCTAGCATTTTACCCGTTTTGTCTCCCTGTTCAAAGATTCGCTGCGTTTGCGCAAGTTGGCGTTTATTTGCCTTGGCCACCCTCAGTAATGCTACCTCCCTGTAAGCCACCTTCATGTCCTGGGCCGTAATTGGATTTGCCGTAAGAGTAAACCTGGTTTCTAGTTCCCGGGCCCTATTCTCCGCTTCCTCAATCATTATACGCCCATTCCTGCGTTCCCTGGCAATGGACGACAAATAGCACCCTCTCATATATGCCTTGAATGCATCCCAGACCAGTCCCCCTGAGGCAGTATTGACATTGGACCCCCAGTACCCTCGTATTTCTTTAGCCATTTCGATTTCCAGGGTGGGATGCTCGATCCAATACCTGGAAAGGCGCCATATTCTATCTGCCGGTGGAGTAGAGGTCTGAAGGGTGCATAGCAAGGGGGAATGGTCGGAGATGCCCCTGGGAAGTAGTTCAATGCCTAGAATGGAGGGAAGCAACGCTGTGCTGGCATAGAGGAGGTCGATGCGGGAGAGGGTGTTGTGGGTAGAGGAGTGGCAGGAGTAGCTACGGGTGTCCGGGTGTTCCACCTCCAGACATCTGTCATTCCAATCACCCGGGCCCAGCGGGAAAGTGCCGAGTCAGAGGCAGGGTCGACTGTCAGCTTGTCAAGGGACGGGTTAGGGGGAATATTAAAGTCTCCTGCAATGATAACGTTGTCGGTGTGGAATTGGCCAATTACTGCGGTAAGCTTGTGGAGCAGAGAAAGATTAGCTGGAGGGGGTATATATAGACCCACCAGTACCATCTCTATCGTGTCTATTCTAGCATGTAGTACCACGTACCTCCCTTCTGGGTCCATGACAATATCAAGCGGTACAAAATTCAAGGTTCTATGCACTAGGACGCTAACCCCCCGTGCATAAGAGGAGTGTGTAGCGTGGTAGTGATGGCCTACCCAGGGCCTCTTCAGGCCCATTATCCTACCCCCCAATAGGTGAGTCTCCTGAAGGATACATATGTGCGGAACATACCTTTTAATATAGTCAAAAACAAGGGAAAGCTTAATCTTTTGGTTGAGCCCCCTGACATTCCAGGAGAGGACCTTTAATGGAGCCATAGTCTGAAAAGGCAGGGGAGCCCAAAGGGAACCCTCGACAGGCGAGATCCAGGAAGGGAGGGCCCCTTCCTAGGGCCAGACCAGATCCCATCCTGAGGCCCACCTGCCGACGGCTGCCCCCACGTTGTAACAACACAAAGCATACACCCGCCATAAGAACACTGTCTGCAATAGAGGACATTCACATTGATAATGTTGGAACATGTAACCCAACTTCTAAACCCCCATAACTCCCCTCCCATCCCACCCCGCATCCCACCAATAAAAAAACAGAAACCGTGGGATGCTTGAGTACCTAAACAAAACATGAACATTGTGTAGGAGTGGTCTCCTAAGGGGGTAGTGTGTCCAATCAGCACACCAAGGACGGATTCAATGTGCAGAGTCTCCGGAGCCTCCGCTACCGGGGGGCACTGGTCTCCCCACCGAAAAAACGGGGGGGGGAGACGTATAGAAAAAGCAAAAGAAATGGGAAAAAAGAAGGGGAGAAAAAAAATATGTACCTGAGGACAACAATGGAGTGCATAGCCCGCCTTCTTGCCGCCTGGTAGTAATCACTTAGAGTTAACTAAGGGCGCCATTCTTAGTTGCAAACCATTCAAGTAACAGAGTTTTCCTCCTCAGGGGTGTCAGTCACTTCTATGACGGTTAATGCAGTGGGGTAGAGAGGGTTCTTCATCTCATCTGCCGATGTTCATCTGGTCTGCAGTTGGGTGCGTGGAGTATGACCTGTCCACAGCTAGTCATATCTATCCTGGGGGAAGACCAGGCCAGGCCATGTGAGAGCAACAAAAGTAAAGGACCCTCCAGGTCCCTCCTAATTAGTCCCATATCGAGCTGGATCTGCTCAATCTTTGTGGTCAACGTGGTTTGGCACCCTGATATGGCCTGCATCAGTGCCTGGAACTGTTCGTCTCCCATCGGTGGAGCGTCCGCCCGTTCCGTCTGGGACGCCATATTGGCTTGGGCCTTCCCTCGTGCGCCTCGTGTCTGCAGCGGGGTGCCTGGAGCTAGCTGCTTCTTCTTTTGCGAACCGGAGCTCCCCCTCCGCATACCCGGTCCTGTCAATCGGTGAACGGGCTCGTGTGGGTATAAGCGCTTCCCGTAATGCCGGATAGTGTGCCTAACAGGAGCGGAGCTCTCTTCTCTTGCGTCCTATTAGGTCGCCATCTTGGACACGCCCCCCCAGTTCTGAATTGTTGCCCGAATTCGGACCTTAAAAAGGAGCCCAAGACTTTTCCAGTGTGGACCCTGGCCACCCTGGGGGTGTGTGAACCGGCTCCATTAAGAGCGGGCCACTGTCTCCTGGCACAGTCTAGGCACAGTCTTTAATAACTCTCATAAGTATCAATGAATTGTTTGAGAGTGCCTGCTAGTTGCAGTAGTTCATGAAAAGGTTGAGAAAGGGATGACATACAATCAACTGTTTTAGACCATAAGTGATTAACAATAACCAGCATTTTTTTTTAATTAAACTTATAATTCTAGTCCTTAAAGATAGCCCGTAACTCAGATGCTTCTTCGTATAAATTCTTTATTGGTACAAAATAGTAGGTACAGAATCCACAGAATCCTAATGCATTTTGGCCGAAATGCATTAGCTTCTGTGGATTCTGTACCTACTATTTTGTATCAATAAAAAATGTATACGAAGAAGCAGCCAAGTTGCTGGCTAATATCTTTAAGGACTTATGTTGTGGAAATTGAATGCCCTAGCCTGAGCACCGGCTTCCTGTTGTCATATTTCTTAATACAGCAGTTGAGCTCGGGTGAGTTTTACTTAAACTCATAAATCTGTTGAATCATTCAAGTTGGTTTAACCAAGTGTTTACCTTTTTCTGCTTAGTTCCTGATCTGGAAAGAATTCTGGTTCTTGCTGTGTTTCTGTCTCCACAGAAAGGGTACTGTTTTGCTGAGACATTGTCCTTACAATGAAAGAGTTAACTGGCAGTCTCTGAGAAATGTATCAAATGCTTAGCTCTGTGTCTGGAGGTTGATTTGTGAAGAACAGGCTGCTTTCTGCCTCACTTATTTGTACAAAGGAGCAGCGCCAAATTAAGTTAAAACACTATAAAACTAGCGTCCCTATCAAACTGTGTCAAATTGTATACACACACAATTGATTAGGATGAGAACCTACAAGTGACGCAGGATCATAAGCATAAAATTGCGACAAAGCAAATCTGGTATTATAGCCCATATAATGATAATAATAACTCAATTGGAAAACAGACTAAATGAAAAGTCCTCTGGCAGTGGATGGAAGAAAATGACACTGCACCCATCCAGACGGGATTTAAACTTGTACACCTCGGTGACTTGTATACACAGTAAATGTGAAGTGCCCGACACCCTAAATCCCTATGCGCTTACCAGAGTGTAAAGCATGTATAGCTTTTTGATGAACCAATCAGCAAGCTGGTGTGGGTGTCCCTGGTTTCTCTCTCTCCCGATCCACAGCCTCCACCAGTTAAGGTTAAGGGATATTACACTTCCATCGCAGAATGCCCTTGTTTGAGAAGGCATTAGAAGCATAAATTAGAATGGCAATGTCAGGAAGGCTCTGTCAGAAGACAGAATAGCAGTGGCAGAAGAATCCCTGTTCCCCGAATGCCTGGAAGAAGAGCGTTTGCATATGCGCATGCATTCCATGACAGATAAGGTCGGCAAATGGGTTATTTAAGCTAAATCAGCACCCAGGATCAGTGCTGTCTCATCTATAGCGTTCTGTGAGTATCCGGTTTCCTGTTCCCTGTATCTGCTCTTGACGTGTTGACCCGGCTTGTTTCTGACTATTCCTGTTTTCCACCTGCATTGACCCCGGCTTGTCCTTTGACCATCTCCTGCCTCCGCATCTGTACTTGATCTAATCGTTTTATGTATGACCCAGCTTGTCTGACTCTGCTTAAGTTCCAGCCCCTCCAGAGCCACCAAGTTACTAGCGCCTGTCCAGCTACCTTTGGAACCTACTCTTCGGCTAGGTACCAGCCTGTTCCTGCCCATGTAGACCCGCTGCCATCTAGCAAACTTCTGGATCAACAGCCCAACAGCAAGCACATTTAATCGGGAACTCGTGCGTCTCTGCACTCCTGCGCTAACTGTATACACTACCAGTGGCCCGAGTCAGAGGTGCAAGAGAGGCCTTCCTCTACATAACCAGGCTCTACCCACCAGGTATGTGACAGGCAAGTAGTAGTGCAGGCAGCTTCTTCTGTACACAGTGTTTAATGCACAACTGACTTGTATAGCAGTCCCATTAGGCAACCATTGTAAAATTGGTATTGTATGCTGTAAAATGTGATTAGCTTGCAGGCATATTCATGCTTGTATGACAATGGCTGCACTGTCCTAAGTTGCTGTATATGCAATATCACATATCACAGTATATTCCAGAGTTATAAATGATTTTTTTGACTGGAGCTATATGATTTTTGGACTGTTCTGCCTATCCAATCTAGGCTCTGAAGTGTGATCTCTATCACCCAGTTATGGCCAGATTGCTGTAATGTACAGTTTCAGTGGAATTAGTTGACAGTGATTCAATTTAATGCAGAACTTGTGTAGATCTGCACAGATTACTATCAGATAGGACAAAAACATCATAGTACGCCTTAGCTCCAGCAATTACTTGTGCTCCAAATAGAGACTAAAGACATGTTGAAGCAGGGTGGGACTAACTGTACAGAGCATCTCCTAGCTACAAAGTGAGGTAGGAAAAAAATTATTAAAGGCAAACAAACAATGCATGTGTAAAATGATAATGATGGTACTGCTATGTTTACTTGTTTGGGCAATAGTAAGGTTTACTTGAACCACTTCCTGTCCAGGGCACTTCTTTAACCACTTGACCACTGGGCAGTTAAACCCCCTTCCTAACCAGACCAATTTTCAGCTTTCGGTGCTCTCACACTTTGAATGACAATTACTCCGTCATGCAACACTGTACCCAAATGAATTTTGTGTCCTTTTTTTTCACACAAATAGAGCTTTCTTTTGGTGGTATTTAATCACCGCTGGGTTTTTTATTTTTTGCGCTATAAATCAAAAAATACTGAAAATTCGGTAAAAAAAAAAAAAAAAAAATTCGTTGTTTCTATTAAAAATTATTGCAGAGTATTGGCAGAGTATTGGCGAGTATTGGCAGAGTATTACAGTGTTGCACAGTGTTGGTAGAGTATTGCACAGTGGTTGGTTGCAGAGCATTGCACAGTGGTTGCAGAGCATTGCACAGTGGTGGCAGAGCATTGCACAGTGGTGTCAGAGCATTGCACAGTGGTTGGTTGCAGAGCATTGCACAGTGGTGGCAGAGCATTGCACAGTGGTTGGTTGCAGAGCATTGCACATTGGTTGGTTGCAGAGCATTGCACATTGGTTGGTTGCAGAGCATTGCACAGTGGTTGGTTGCAGAGCATTGCACAGTGGTTGGTTGCAGAGCATTGCACAGTGGTGGCAGAGCATTGCACAGTGAGGGCAGAGCATTGCACAGTGGTTGGTTGCAGAGCATTGCACAGTGGTGGCAGAGCATTGCACAGTGGTTGGTTGCAGAGCATTGCACAGTGGTGGCAGAGCATTGCACAGTGGTTGGTTGCAGAGCATTGCACAGTGGTGGCAGAGCATGGCAGAGCATTGCACAGTGGTGGCAGTGTATTGACCAGCGCTGTGGGCACTACACATCCAGCCCACAGCGCTGGTCCCGTCTCTCCCCCTCTCCGCTTCTCTCCTCTCTGTACCGATCGGCGGTCACGGATGTTCCCGAGTGCGCGGCCCAGGGGGCACGCGGGAGCAACTTTCTGGGAGGACGTCCGTAGGACGTCCACTCAGGGAAACCCGACCGCGCTGTAGCCATCTTTCGACTATAGCGCGGTCGGCATGTGGTTAATTTTACACACACAAGGTACAATTATTTAGATCATGCTTGATTAGCTGATTTCCGGCTACAGTAGCCTGGGAATTAATAATCTGAAACTGGCAGTGACAAATGTTTGCTGCTTCTGGCTTTATTCTTCACAGAGAGGATCAAGGAACAGATGTTCCTCAAGATACTCTTACTTTCGTTTAAGCAGTTTACCACAGTCCTGGGCTTCCCAGAGGAATGAGAGCCTGGAAACCATAGCGAGGGCGTGGGGGATTTGGCATTTCACTATTACTGAACAGCCGAAAGCCAGCTGAAAAGATGATACCAAGCTCATGACTGCAACTGTAACCATGAGCTTGTGTTAGCCATTTGAAGTCCAAGACATTTTAAAACAGTCTAAAGATGTAGTTAAAGTATAACTGAAGGCAAACCTTTTAGTTTTAGATAGAGTGGAGAGAGATTAAAACACCCGTCAGGTTTTTATTGCTTTCTGTGTCCCTGTTGGGGATATTTACCTTATTTGTCCTGGTGATATTTCAAATGGTCACTAGAACCAGTGGCGACTGGTGACGTTTTAGGATGGGGGGCGCCAGACCCGCCCCTCCTTTTTGACCCTCCCACTTATAAGCCCCACCCCTTATATAATCCACCCACTCCGTCCCCTGTATTCCACTTGCTTCCACCCATAGTGTCAGGAGTATACAGCCCCAGAGTCACAGGACAGAGTATACAGTCCCAGCACCACAGGACAGGAGTATACAGCCAGCACCACAGGACATGAGTATACAGCCAGCACCACAGGACATGAGTATACAGCCAGCACCACAGGACATGAGTATACAGCCAGCACCACAGGACATGAGTATACAGCCAGCACCACAGGACATGAGTTTACAGCCAGCACCACAGGACATGAGTATACAGCCAGCACCACAGGACAGGAGTATACAGCCAGCACCACAGGACATGAGTTTACAGCCAGCACCACAGGACATGAGTATACAGCCAGCACCACAGGACATGAGTTTACAGCCAGCACCACAGGACATGAGTATACAGCCAGCACCACAGGACATGTGTATACAGCCAGCACCACAGGAAAGGGGTATACAGCCAGCACCACAGGACATGAGTATACAGCCAGCACCACAGGACAGGGGTATACAGCCAGAACCACAGGACAGGGGTATACAGCCAGCACCACGGGACAGGAGTATACAGCCAGCACCACGGGACAGGAGTATACAGCCAGCACCACGGGACAGGAGTATACAGCCAGCACCACGGGACAGGAATATACAGCCAGCACCACAGGACAGGAGTATACAGCCAGCACCACAGGACAGGAGTATACAGCCAGCACCACAGGACAGGAGTATACAGCCTGCACCACAGGACAGGAGTATACAGCCACAAATGATACTATGTAACTATTGCAGATCCTTATCATAGCCCTTCTGTGATCTCATGTCATATTGTAGCTTTCATCCAGGGTCAGATAACCGAGCAGACACTCAGTGCTGATGACAGCTCACAGCTACCTCCACCAAGTGCACAGCTGACCCCCCAAAACTTGTCTGAGGGGTCCCAGAAATAACTGTATGCTGATGAATAAGAGGACTCACCCACCTCTGTTCTCCACCAGATCGCTGAACTCGCCACTTTTACTCATCTTCATCTGCTGGTCATTTGGGTGGGGGTCTCATTTCTGAATAAACAAAAGCTCTGCTTGGGCCATGCACTCCACAGAGCTGCTGACGTCACTTCCGGTTTATCACTGGCACAGAGAAACCAGAAGTGACAGTGCAACTCAGAGGGAAAGCCCTGCCCATGTTCTAGGGCAGTGCCAATCAAAAACAAGGCACCCATAATTACACTACAGGAGGGTGTGTTCCGACGCACTGCATTGCGCCACAAAGCAGGTTAAAACTCTGCAAATGATGCATCTCGTCTGCAATCACGTGATTGCATAGACATCACACTTCCCATAGTGAACTGTGTCCGACACCTGAACACAGTGCACTTAAAGTACCTTTTTTATTTATAAAAACATTTTTTAAAGGGCCTTTTTGTGTGACTGCCTGGGGTGGGGCAACAAGTAGGCAAACATAACTGTTCTAACATGCTCCAAAACAACAAATGTCAGAAGACCTAACTTCAACTGCTCCGAGAACCTTGCTGACAAAATTTGCATATGCAGAAGATTGTGCGTCCACCTGGTAAAAACCTTGAAAAAGTATTAACAGAAGACCAGGTGGTGGTCTTAACCAACTGGGCTACAGAAACTTGGTGCCAAAATGCTTAGTAAACTGCCACTGACCTGACGGAGTGGGCACGTAAAAGCACAGGAGGGAATTTTCTTTGAGAATGTAAGCTCTTGCAATCAGATTTCTTATCCATCGTGGGATGGTGGACTTTGAAGTAGGATGTCCCTGCCGAGGTCCTGGGGACATGACAAACAATCCAGCTGTCTGATTGTAGCAGTAGTCTTGAGGTATACTCTAATGCAGGACTCAACATTTCAAGTCCTGAGCTACTAGCCAGGCCTTAAGTGTTACTCGCCACCAGTTGCCCAACCCAACCCCTACCCTGCCCTGCCCCTAATTACGCCCCTAAACATGCCCTCATAAATTATCAAATGAAATGACACTTAAATGTTTTATGCAGAATTACAAGAATAAATATTAACAACTACTGTGCCAATCAATGCAGTCTCACCTGTGCCCAACAATGCAATCTCACCTGTGCCCAACAATGCAGTCTCACCTGTGCCCAACAATGCAGCCTCACTGCTCATCAATGCAGCTTTACCTGTGCCTATCAATGCAGCTTAACAATGCAGCCTCACCTGTGTCCATCAATGCAGCCTCACTTGTGCCCAACAATGCAACCTCACCTGTTCCCAACAATGTAGCTTCACCTGTGCCCAACAATGCAGCCTCACTGCTCATCAATGCAGCTTCACCTATGCCCATCAAAGCAGCCTAAGTTGTGCCCATCAATGCAGCCTGATCTGTGCCCATGAATGCAGCCTCACCTGTGTCCATCAATGCAGCCTCACCTGTGCCCAACAATGCAGCCTTACCTGTGTCCATCAATGCAGAATCACCTGTGCCCAACACTGCAGCCTGATCAGTGCCCATCAATGCAGCCTCACCTGTGTCCATCAATGCAGTCTCACCTGTGTCCATCAATGCAGTCTCACCTGTGTCTATCAATGCAGCCTCCCCTGTCTCCATCAATGCACCCTTACCTGTACCCATCAATGCGGCCTCACCTATGCCCAACAATACAGCCTCACCTGTGCCCAACAATATAGCATCACTGCTCATCAATGCAGCTTCACCTGTGTCCATCAATGCAGCCTCACCTGTGTCCATCAAAGCAACCCTGTCTGTGCCCAACAATGCAACCTTGCCTGTGCCCAACAATGCAACCTCACCTGTGCCCAACAATGCAACCTCACCATTCATCAATGCAGCTTCACCAGTGGCCATCAATAGCCTCACCTGTGTTCCTCAATGCAGGTTCACCAGTGGCCTTCAATGCAGCATCACCTGTGACCAATAATGCAGCCTCAGCTGTGTCTATCAATGCAGCCCCACCTGTGTCCATCAATGCAGCCTCAACTATGTCCATCAATGCAGCTTCACCTGTGTCCATCAATGCAGCCTCACCCCTGCCCAACAATGCAGAATCACATGTGCCCAACAATTCAGCCTCACCTGTGTCCATAAATGTAGCCTCACATGTGTCCATCAATGCAGCCTCACCTGTGCCCAACAATGAAGCCTCACCTGTGCCCAACAATGCAGTCTCACCTGTGCCCAACAATGCAGCCTCACTGCTCATCAATGCAGCCTTACCTGTGCCTATCAATGCAGCCTTACCTGCGCTTAACAATGCAGCCTCACCTGTGTCCATCAATGCAGCCTCACTTGTGCCCAACAATGCAACCTCACCTGTTCCCAACAATGTAGCTTCACCTGTGCCCAACAATGCAGCCTCACTGCTCATCAATGCAGCTTCACCTATGCCCATCAAAGCAGCCTAAGTTGTGCCCATCAATGCAGCCTGATCTGTGCCCATGAATGCAGCCTCACCTGTGTCCATCAATGCAGCCTCACCTGTGCCCAACAATGCAGCCTCACCTGTGTCCATCAATGCAGAATCACCTGTGCCCAACACTGCAGCCTGATCAGTGCCCATCAATGCAGCCTCACCTATGCCCAACAATGCAGCCTCACCTGTGCCCATCAATGCAGTCTCACCTGTGTCTATCAATGCAGCCTCCCCTGTCTCCATCAATGCACCCTTACCTGTACCCATCAATGCGGCCTCACCTATGCCCAACAATATAGCATCACTGCTCATCAATGCAGCTTCACCTGTGCCCATCAATGCAGCCTCACCTGTGTCCATCAAAGCAGCCCTGTCTGTGCCCAACAATGCAACCTTGCCTGTGCCCAACAATGCAACCTCACCTGTGCCCAACAATGCAGCCTCACCATTCATCAATGCAGCTTCACCAGTGGCCATCAATAGCCTCACCTGTGCCCAACATGCAGCCTCACCTGTGTTCCTCAATGCAGGTTCACGAGTGGCCTTCAATGCAACATCACCTGTGACCAATAATGCAGCCTCAGCTGTGTCTATCAATGCAGCCCCACCTGTGTCCATCAATGCAGCCTCAAATGTGTCCATCAATGCAGCTTCACCTGTGTCCATCAATTCAGCCTCACCCCTGCCCAACAATGCAGAATCACATGTGCCCAACAATTCAGCCTCACCTGTGTCCATAAATGTAGCCTCACCTGTGTCCATCAATGCAGCCTCACCTGTGTCCATCAATGCAGCCTCACCTGTGCCCAACAATGAAGCCTCACCTGTGTCCATCAATTCAGCCACCCTGTGTCCATTAATTCAGCCTCACCTGTGCCCAACAATTCAGCCTGATTAGTGTCCATAAATGCAGCCTCACCTGTGCCCAACAATGCAACCTCACCTGCGCCCAACAATGTAGCCTCAGCTGTGTCCAACAATGCAGCCTAATTTGTGCCCATCAATGCAGCCCGATTTGTGCCCATGAATGCAGCCTAGTCTGTGCCCAACAATGCAACCTCACCTGTGCCCAACAATGTAGCCTCACCTGTGCCCAACAATGCAGCCTAATCTGTGCCCATCAATGCAGCCTGATCTGTGCCCATGAATGCAGCCTCGCCTGTGCCCAACAATGCAGCCTCACATGTGTCCATCAATGCAGCCTCATCTGTGCCCAACAATGCAGCCTGATCAGTGCCCATCAATGCAGCCTCACCTATGCCCAACAATGCAGCCTCACCTGTGTCCATCAATGCGGCCTCACATGTACCCATCAATGTGGCCTCACCTATTCCCAACAATGCAGCCTCACCTGTGCCCAACAATGCAGCCTCACCTGTGTCCATCAATGCAAGCTCACCCGTGTCCATCAATGCCGCTTCACCTCTGCAGGGGAAGAGAGAGGAGAAGAAGAGGATTGCCGTCCGGATCATCACAGAGCGGGGAACATCGCTGTAACAGCTTTCATTTAAATTGCAGAGTGTTCCCCATGCTCGCCGTCACATACACCCCCGCCTCCTGGCCGGTGTACTTTGATGTACTTTACACGTCCCGACATTGGATCTGTGTTCTGTCTATCAAAATACCCGAGCCAGGAGGAGGGGCTGTATGTGACGTGAGCGCAGGGAACACTCTGCAATGCAAATGAAAGCTGTTAAAGTGATGTTCCCCATTCTGTAATGATCTGGCTGGCTCTCTCTTCAACTGGGTGATCGATGGGAAAAGGGTTCCTATTCAACCCCACCTCCCGGCGGTGCTCCCCCTCCCCCCTCCAAGGCCGCCCCTCACTCGCCAGCAATAATTTTCCACTCGCAGAATGCAAGTAGGTGAGTGGAAATTTTGAGGGCTGCTCTAATGCCTCTGACAATGTCAAAGCAATGTAGGGAGATTTCCTAATGAGGCCAATACCTGACCTTTGAGAGTGCTTAAGGGCAAGTTCTGGTCAAGACCTGTTTGCAGGAAGGCTAGAATGTGAGGCACAGCATAATCTCTGGGATTTAAGTGCCTGTGTTTACACCAGGAAAAAAAAGGCACGATGATATATCTATATATAAAGTGTAGTGCTAAATATACACACTCAATGTACACACATTATGAAGCTGAAATAAGTGAAAAAATAAAGTATTGACATTTACAAAATAAATATTTCAAAAACATCCTTTCAAGTGTCCATATATAAGAAAAGCAGCAGTTGCCACCACAACCTGAAGTGCAAACAGCAAGCAAAAGTGTCAGTCCTCTCAAATAGAATTGTGAATCACTATTTGACATCAATTAGAAAGGTAACAATAATATCTATCCACCAGCTGCAAAGAAAGGATTACCCACAAAGTTTTCAAATCTATATGACCATTTAATAAAGTATGGTCATAAAGCACTCAGCCATTTAAAATGGTTGAAAATGTAAACACACGTAGCACTGTGAGCATCCAATCAACTGCTAGTTCTGTGTGAATCGATGTGCGTGGTGAACCAGGGACTCGGATACCCCACTATTCTTTAAGACCTGGGTTTCAACAAACATGACATTAAAGCCAGAGACCAAAAAACATTTAGATGCAATTAGGATTACTAATTTCCTCACTTGCTTTATTTTCTGGAGGTAAGGTGTAATTTAATCTGAACTGGAATCAGTGGATTATTAAATCATCCAAGGCTAGAGGATACCTGGTTAAGGACCATAAAGAGAGGTAATTTTTTGTTGAATCTGGAGGCTAGGATGTCCATATCTCAAATACACATTTTTTTGTATATCAGATTGAAGTCATCTGGATGAAGGGCCCATTCCCCCTGATACAGGTGGCGAAGGTTGAGGTAATCTGCTTTCCAGTTGTCCACTCCTGGAATGTGGACTACAACGATCGCTGGACAGTGAGTTTCTGTTGATAGGATTATTTGGTTTACTTCCTTCAAAGTAGCTGTGGTCCAGGTAACCCCTTATTATGGCATTGTCTGACTGCATCCTGATGGGGTGTCCCTTCAAAAGGGGGGTCCAGTGTTGCAGTTTCAAGTGGACTGCTTTGAGCTCCAAGATGTTGATGGGAAGCTTGGTTCCCCCAGTGCCCAGGTTACTTGGAATGTTAGGGATTGGAACACTCCTCCCCAGACTGAGATACTTGTGGCTGTTGTAGTAACTTTCCAGTGACAGCAAGATCTTTTTCACTGTTGGGGCTGGAGTGGTGATCCACCAAGATAGGTAATTTCTTGCTTGGCTGGACAGGAGCATGGGTAAATTGAGAGAAGAAGCCTTCTTTTTCCAGGTCAACAAAATTAGTTGGAGAATTCTTGAATAAAATAGGACGAATTGTACTGCCTAACAGGAAGTTACCTTTAGGCCTAGAACCTTCATGCAGAATCTCATTGTGTTCTGAATCTCAGTTCTGGAGCATGGCTTCTTAGAGAAATTATTTTCTTTCCTCATAAAAAGACTTTTGGTGTGTCCAAGTGAGTATGTGTGAGGTGCCATTTGCAGGCAGCTTCCGCTGTTCAAACCTTCAGACATAATATTCTGCACATATGAATGAAGGTGAGGGCCATTCTGGAAATTTGTTTCATGACACATTCTAGGACATCTAGACAAGCAGAGAAGAAAGGCAATTGCAATTAGCTGTAATTGCTCTAGAACAGCACAATCCAGACATAGAGGGACATGTTGGTTGGTTGCTCTAGTCCAGTTAGCTGCAGTTTGACATACTGTAATGGCAGCTAAACGTTGTAGCAGGACTAGGCCTACAAGAGCAAAGACAGCCATTAGAAGTGTCTCAAACTTTCTATCTGTAGAATCTTTAAAATAAGGAACATCTTCAATAGGTCCAGTGAGATGTTTGTTTAGGACAGAGAGGCAGGATCAATCACAGGAATAGCCCACTTCTTTATAAACTCTTTTTCCACTGGATAGAGTTCAGTAAGATTTTGGGGCCATAAAAAACCTCTCTGGGGTGATCCAGTTGTCACAGATTGCCAAGAGGGTGGAGTTTGGGACTTTAAATGAGGCACAATAAATGTACCTCCATCCCGGGTTCAAGTACATAAGAAGGGGAATGTGGGACTTTAAATGAGGCAATTGACTTGTGGAGGTAGAGTATTTAGTAAACATTTTTTATTTGTAACACTAGTAAAAAAAGTATTTTCATATATATACATGCACACATGGTATAAACATAATGGATACATACAGTATCTCACAAAAGTGAGTACACCCTTACATTTTTGTAAATATTTTATTATATCTTTTCATGTGACAACACTGAAGAAATTACACTTTGCTACAATGTAATGTAGTGAGTGTACAGCTTGTATAACAGTGTAAATTTGCTGTCCCCTCAAAATAACTCAACATACAGCCAATTATTTCTAAACTCCTGGCAACAAAAGCGAGTACACCGCTAAGTGAAAATGTCCAAATTGGGCCCAATTAGCCATTTTCCCTCCCCGATGCCATGTAACTCATTAGTGTTACAAGGTCTCAGGTGTGAATGGGGAGCAGGTGTGTTAAATTTGGTGTTATCGCTCTCACTCTCTCATACTGGTCACTGGAAGTTCAAAATGGCACCACATGACAAATAACTCTGAGGATCTGAAAAAAATTATTGTTTCTCTATATAAAGATGGCCTAGGCTATAAGAAGATTGCCAAAACCATGAAACTGAGCTGCAGCATGGTGGCCAACACCATACAGCAGTTTAACAGGACAGGTTCCACTTAGAACAGGCCTCGCCATGGTCGACCATAGAGGTTGAGTGCACGTGCTCAGCGTCATAGCCAGAGGTTCTCATTGAAATAGATGTATGAGTGCTGCCAGCACTGCTGCACAGGTTAAAGGGGTGGGGAGGTCAGCTTGACAGTGCTCAGACTATACGCTGCACACTGCATCAAATTGGTCTGCATGGCTGTCGTCCCAGAAGGAAGCCTCTTCTAAAGATGATGCACAAGAAAGCCCACAAACAGTTTGCTGAAGACAAGCAGACTAAGTACATGGATTACTGGAACCACATCCTGTAGTCTGGTGAGACCAAGATAGACTTATTTGGTTCAGATGGTGTCAAGCGTCTGTGGCGGCAACCAGGTGAGGAGTACAAAGACAAGTGTGTCTTGCCTACATTCAAGCATGGTGGTGGGAGTGTCATGGTCTGGGGCTGCCGGCACTGGGGAGCTACAGTTTATTGAGGGGAGCATGATCCTCTCCCTTCGGAGACTGGGCCACAGGGCAGTATTCCAGCATGATAACGACCCCAAACACACCTCCAAGATGACCACTGCCTTGTTAGAGAAGCTGAGGGTAAAGGTGATGGACTGGCCAAACATGTCTCCAGACCTAAACCCTATTGAGCATCTGTGGGGCATCCTCAAACGGAAGGTGGAGGAGCACAAGGTCTCTAACATCCACCAGCTCTGTGATGTTGTCATGGAGAAGTGAAAGAGGACTCTAGTGGCAACCTGTGAAACTCCATTCCCGAGAGGGTTCAGTTAGTGCTGGAAAATAATGGTGGCCCCACAAAATATTGACACTTTGGGTCCAATTTGGACATTTTCACTTAGGGGTGTACTCACTTTTGTTGCCGGCGGTTTGGACATTAATGGCTGTGTGTTGATTTATTTTGAGGGGACAGCTAATTTACACTGTTATACAAGCTGTACACTCACTACTTTACATTGTAGTAAAGTGTAATTTCTTCAGTGTTGTCACATGAAAAGATATAACAAATATTTACAAAAATGTAAAGGGTGTACTCACTTTTGTGAGATACTGTATATGTCAGCTTAGCAGCACATGAGAAATAGTAAACATTGATGAATTGCTATAGGATAGGTACACATACACATTATTAGTTACATAGTACTCAATGAATTTTGAATGTATGAAATATATATATGGGCCAGAGAATAAGTAATGAGCCAGACTTGACTAAGCTCCCCATGGAAACTCGACACGTTTCATTGCTATATGTCATTCATCAGGAGTTGGGTACAGAAGTAAACTGTAAATATAAATAGATGTGTAGTATTAGTAAATATGTTCTACCCCTTTAAAGGGAGAAAAGATCTAATGGGGAGAAAGAGATCTATACTCACAGGTCGGCTAGAGCACTGTGCTTGGTTAGTATTGAGGAAGATGGAACCCCAAATGGATGTCTGTTCCGGAGCTGAGGCAAGGAACCCCACCTCAGCCAAGAAAACCTCCACATAGCATGCCACATGTGTGGGGATGATTGCAAGTGTGGTGTACTAGGAAAAAAATATATAAAAAATATATAAAAAGGTGAAAAAAGAGAAGTGGGAAAATGTAAAAAGTAGGAAACCTGATGAGTTTTCTCAAACACTCATCAGGTTTCACACTTTTCACATTTTCTCACTTTTATTTTTTCCCTTTTGTCATACATATTTTTCACCTTTTTATATATATTTTGTTTTCCTAGTACACCACACTTGCAATCATCCCCACACATGTGGAATGTGTTGTGGCAATCGGCATGCTATGTGGAGGTTTTCTTGGCTGGGGTGGGGTTCCTTGCCTCAGCTCCGGAACAGACAACCATTTGGGGTTCCATCTTCCTCAATGCTAGCCAAGCACAGTGCCCTAGCTGACCTGTAAGTATAGATCTCTTTCTCCCCATTAGGTCTTTTCTCCCTTTAAAGGGGTAGAACATATTTACTAATACTACACATCCATTTATATTTACAGTTTACTTCTGTACCCAACTCCTGATGAATGACATATAGCCATGAAACGCGTCGAGTTTCCATGGGGTGCTCAGTCAAGTCTGGCTCATTACTAATTCACTGGCCCATATACATCTTTCATACATTCAAAATTCATTTAGTACTATGTAACTATTAATGTGTATGTGTACCTATCCCAATAGCAGCTCTTATGTCTATGGTGTACCAATGCCTGCTAATATGAAATATCTTATATCACATTCATCAATGTTTACTATCTCTCATATGCTGCCAAGCTGACATATATGTATCCATTATGTTTATATCATGTGTGTGTGTGTGTGTATATATATAAATACTTTTTTACTAGTGTTACAAATAAAAAATGTCCACAAGTCAATTGCCTCATTTAAAGTCCCAAATTGCCTTCTTATGCAGTTGTCACAGATTGCACAGTCTATCTGTTCATTTTTTGGAGAGAGGCTATGAGCTTTTCAACACTAGCAAGCATGAAGCTTGCGTGAAGCTTCCTCTTCAATATGGTGGAGCTGCAGCTTCTTCAAATACTGCCTCAATTTCACCTTCATTCATTTTGTTGTCTGTGTTCCCTAGGACTGGCATATGGGGATTTGACACAGGTAGAGAAATGGGAGTAGGAGAAGAGGCATGGTGTTTTTGAGCATTGGACAAAGAAAAACAACATGCATTTATTATGTTTTCCTGCAGGAGCCTGGGAAACATTGCACCCAAGATCAGTGGAGCAATGTCAGGCTTCTGCAGACAATCCCTGCAACTTTCACCATGTACCACCATGCAAACTACAAGGTTGCTTTATTCAGGACTACAAGCCATCTGCTGCATTGGCTGACGGTACTTATAGCTCATTCATTCACAGGAAACAGTGAATGTGGCCATGTGGGGTGGGGGTGTGACAGTGGTTGTGGGGAGAAGATCCCTGCCTGCTGTCACAGAGAGAGGGGGATCAGGGGGAGAGGTGGTACGAGCTGGAACATGTTACATGTTCCACAATAATTATAGGAGGAGCATGTAACATGTTCCAAAAAGTGAACTTATCCTTTAAGGTCATATGATCTGTTTAACCGATTCCCATCCAGCCTATGGTAGAATGACGTTGGCACTGGCCTCTCGTCGATCGGGGTGGACGTCATATTACGACCTCCCGGATCATGTCCCACGTGAGACGCAATCTATCACTGGCCGTGTCCATGGGACACAGCCAATGACTGATCAGTGTACTGGCTTGTTCGAATCGTGAAAAATCACAACAGGTCACATGACGGTTGTACACAATGGATGGCATTCTTGCATGCCATCCAATGTCCACAACTGTGTTGCTAGCTGTAATTCGTCAATTTGTTCACATGGTACATACAGGGCCAATCACAGCCCATCTGTACAATGTGATTAGTTTTGACCAATCACAGCTAATCACAACAAAACAGAATGAATTAATCAGTTTCATTCAGTAAAATGCTTGCATATAACAATGTATTGCACTGCTATAAGCGAACATAATGTGTAAAAAAAAAAAAAAAAAAGTGATCACTTCCCCAGAGCAGTACAATGTTACTATGGTAACATTACTTTGTTATGGTCACAGTTTGTTAAAGAAAATTGTAAAAAAAAGGAAAATAAATTAATAAAAAATAATAATATTTTGTGTCCCTAATCATCACCATTTATATGATGATGCTGTACTGCACTGGTGACACATCTCCTCTGCATCCTGGACATCTGTCTTATCTACATAATTTCCAACCAGCGAATCCCTATTATGATTAACACGCTAATATATACCTAATCTCCTGAAGAAGTGTTTTTACACGTAACAGGTAGAGCTGACCCACAGCACGCCCTAACCATTCTACACCAAGCCTGCTGGACCACTATCAATTACGTTATCCAGAAAGTTTTTTTATGAATATACAGATTATAAATGTTGGTGTAATTGGTAGTGTGTTATATGTCATCTAGGCATTAATTATATTGTGAATGGAAAACATTTTAGCATTGTTTACCTTTTTTTACATTTTTGTATTAAAGATATCAATTTTTTATACTTTGTATCGTGGTGCCCTTTAAAGTCCATCTTCAATATTTCTATCTAGTATCTCTAATTAAGACGTGGCACTTTCCTACTGTCCTTGTATCCACAGTGCCACACTGTGGTGATTCAAATACATTTTTCTTTTTAAAAAATATAAATATTTATTAAAAACACACAATCCTTAAAGCGGTTGTATGCCCTGAAAAAAAAAAAAAAAAAAAACCTGTAAGGCAAAGGCATAATGAGCCTTATGAGTATTATAAAATACTTACCTTAGAACAAAGTGGCCACACCGCCTCCCAGTCACCGCTGAGGGAGCCGACTGGGTTTGCGGCTTCGGCACTGTGAGTGGACAGAGCCGCGATGTCGTCACTCCCGTGCATGTGCGCAGAAGTCCTCTTTCCGGCAGCATCCGCCAGACCTTCAGAGCTCATGCGCCACTGACGTCAGCGGCTGCATGCAAGGTGAATATCTCCTAAACCGTACAGGGTACAGGGGGTCCCCGACTTACAAACATCCGACTTACAAACGACTCCTACTTACAAACGGAGGGAGACAACAGGAAGTGAGAGGAAATCTACCCCTAGGAAGGGAAATTCACTCCTGTAAGAGTTATTATGGGTAAAAGGTGTCTCCACTGATGCTTTATCACCAGTCCATGCTTCCCTAACAACCCAAAATTTTCAAAATCCAATTGTCATTGGGACAAAAGGTGAGGTGAAATCTTCTGAACAGGGGCACAGACAGCAAAACAAATGTTACAGGGGTGATAACCCTTCTCTGTGTTATCTAAAAAACTTAAAAATAGTTTTTTGGCTGGAGCTACACTTAAAAAATGTACCTGTTCCGACTTACAAACAGATTCAACTTAAGAACAACCCTACAGTCCCTATCTTGTTTGTAACCCGGGGACCCCCTGTATATAACCACTTTAAAACGTAAGGCTGCTTACCTTGTTCGTGTTTTTGATATACAAAGTTCATTACATGCATGTGTCACGAATAAACATGACTGTTTTATATATTAACAGGAATTGTGTAGCAAAGACAGACAGAACATTAAACTTATGTAGTTGGAATGCTATATGTTAGCAGCTGTGAAAAATGTTTATTCCTCTGCCAGTGTGGGAATAGGGGAAGATGCAAGGTGCGCTGAGACTGTAAGCCTTATAGAACTATTCTGTTCTCATATCAGTATACAGTAAACTACTATAGTGGGTACACTATCTTAAATAATATACTGTATTCATGTATACTGTTTGTTAATACCTTCCTACCAGAAAGTGTTAAAAAAATGATATACAGTTTATCAATAATGATGTGCTAACAGAGTGACATTTTATTAGGTTTAATCGCAAGTGAAAGTTAATGTTTGTAAATTTAAAAGCCAGAACAACCCTTGCCCTCCACACATTAAGAGCAAAATCCCCCATAACAGCTTATTTAGAGACATAAATAAGTTATTGGGCTCCAATAGTTTTATAAATATATGCCTAATTTCTATAACCTGTACTAGTGCATTGCTTTTCCCCTAACGTGTCCTACAATATTCCTTACAGAATATAAGGAATGTAAGGAATATTGTAGGCAATGTATTCACAGCAACATGTCACCTGCACAACTCATCGTGCTTTGTAGCATGTTTATTAACAATTTTCTCTTTTCGTTTTATACGTAAACTTCACTGACCATGTCTAGCTACTATAAACATTGCATAAAAGACACGAGCAGACAGAATGCACTTTTACATAGATAGTTAGTGGAAGAATAAAGCTCTGTATTTCATTAGGGGTCAGTGGAAGAATAATGTCCATTATTTCCTTGGTGGTCAGTTGATATAATAATAGCCAGAGGGCAAAAAATGCAGGTAAAGAAACCTGCCTCTTCCTCATATCTTCTTTTGCCCAGTGAGGTAGGTACAAGACAAGATCCATGTCAGAGAT
Organism: Lithobates sylvaticus; assembly: GCA_028564925.1. Classification (NCBI taxonomy): domain Eukaryota; kingdom Metazoa; phylum Chordata; class Amphibia; order Anura; family Ranidae; genus Lithobates; species Lithobates sylvaticus. The sequence goes on from CM053034.1 coordinate 147,551,905, forward strand.
GTCTAAGCAGACCACCTACAACTGAGGTAAGGTGTAATGTGCTTGCTTGGCTTCACATACATTGGTCAGGCCAGGACCCAAAATTAGTGGCTTTTCTCTGGTTATAGAGTTGCCACCTTTTGGTCTATGAAAAACCAAACAAAATGGGTTTGTTGTAAGGTTGTAAACGAATATGATTAAACCATTATGGGGTAAAACTAAAACAGAGACAGTTTTTTGTAGTCCGGGTATTTTAGTAGTTTTTGACTCAGTAAACAAGCAAATCAAGTTTTACAATTTGTCACTTTTAAAATTACACTACAATTAGTGTCTAGTAAAAAGCATGGTAAAGGTAATTACCAAAGAAATAAAGACCTTTTAATTGTCTGCCTAGTAGTATGCACTAGTGCTTACTTCCCTATGTACGGTACTTTTATTTCACACATAAAAGTACCGTACATAGGGAAGTAAGCACTAGTGCATACTAGGCAAGCGGCTGGGTCAGTAGAGTTCTTGGCTTTAGGGAGCAGTTAAACCTTGCAGATACTCGCTGCACCCTGCAGACAAGAGCCGCAGTCCCATATCTAGATTATATATGTGATTTCCCTGTCATCCGTGTTTCATAAGCTGCTGAATGGGAGACTGAGATGACAAGAGAAATATAGTGACCCTTTGTTAGAACCACATGGTTTGGAAGGGTGTTATTACATTGTTAATGCACGAATGCTGTTGGAATATTCCAGTCTCCACTTATAAAGTTCACAAATTTCATATACTGTTGGGAATAGCCTATTTTTAATGAAAACCCCAATAAAAGTTAGGTTTTAAACCCAGTGGCTTTTTTGGTGTGTATGTGGAAACGCACTTTTGGTATTTTTTGCCTAGATGCTCAGGCTTGTTTTTTAATCTTTTAGTGCAGTGTTTTTCAACCTTTTTCCAGTCAGGGCACCCTTGAAAAGTAGGTTTTATTCTCGAGGCACCCCACTCTAAGGCTTGGTTCACATTACTGCGTGTCAGAAACACATGCAAAATCGCATATGTTCCTGACATGCAGACAAACACTTCTTTTAGCAGATGTGCAGGGGTGCCATTAATTCTTATTAGAACCCCCATGCATTGGCAAATGCCATGCGTTTTTGGTGCAGTTTGACTTTAAAAGGGTCAGAGACTTCTGTCCCTTCATTTCTGCTGGTAGGGTATCCTATTGAAATGAATGGGCTGCCCTATACACAGCATAAAAAGGAACAGATGGGGGTGCCACATCTTCTTTTAGATTGCTGCAGAAGTTATTTTACCCTCCCCCTCGCTCACCTTCTGGGACAAGTCACAGGTCCCAGATGGCTGCAGAGACATTTACAATGCGCAGCAGGCTGTGAAGACACAAGGAATCACAAATGGCTGTCCACAGTAAACATGCTGATGCCAGGCACCCGAAGACTGTAGAACAACTGGTTTGGGTGAGGACGGCACAGGTGGACCGGTGAGTGTCCTTTCATTAAAAATCAGCAGCTACAGTATGTGTAGCTGCTGATTTTTCATTTTTTTTCAAACAGGGTGGAGAACTGCTTTAATGTCTATTACATTTCAAAATCAAAAACATAAAAAAAATAACACATACAATACAAAAACAATACTCATATTATAAAAAACAAAGCCATTTAATATTATGAACATGAAAATATGCATTTATAAAACACAATTTTTTCAGATTTATTTGTAATTGTAAAAAACAAAGCGAGAACAAAGCAAACAATAATTTATAAGTATCTGATAACATAGACAAATCAGCACCATGCACTGATAGCAATAGAAAGATAGCAGCTGACTCCAGCCCTGTATGACTATACTGCAAACCTATTGAGTAATGAAAATTAGATGCATTTTTCTATGGGACTAATAGCAGATGAAAGGAATGCTGCAATGCAATTATATCATCTTGTGCACAGCTCTAAATATTTGCATGTTAGCACACATTCTTGCATTTTGAACACTTGTCAAACATTTCATGAATGAAGCTTACAAAGCTGCTTTTAGAACTCCTAAATATTTATGTGTCTTAGCACCTGATTGAAAACAAAGAGAATGTGGCGATTAAAAAAAAAAAAAAACAGGACTGTGAATACGACATGTGGCCTGGATTTCACTATTAAACTTTCTTTATTATCAACATAATAAATGCTGGTTGTTGGTTTCAAAGATCAAAACTGGAACAGGAGGAAGTAACAAAGTTTTTAAATTTCTTTTCCATGCATAAGCTTGGTTTATTAATCCTGCATCAATGACCTGAGGGCCTCAGCAGCTTCAACTGTCACGGTCATCTTACCAATTATTTTTTCTCCAGACACGGAATCATAAACTGGATCAGGAAACAAAAAAAAAAAGTTAGAAAAAAAGCCAAAGTGTACAGAACACATACACTGTCAGCTACATTTTGCTTGGATTCACAGCATAACATCAACCAGAATCAATATTATCGTTTATACTGAACCTCTTATCTAAGTATGTCTTGTCTATACAGGCTGTTATGCATTCCATCACAGAACACTTTCAAAATAAATCACCTGACACAAACATTGTTTAAATTCATAGTAAAAACCGATGGACTGGGAGAGAATAAAAAGGCCTTCTTGCCTTTGGCACAAGACACCTAAGGAATGACTGCTCACCACTGTGCCCAGTTAGTTACCAAACAGCCAAGGCATATGAAACATGGAAAGTACTAAATCAAAGCCGAACACCAAACCTAGGTTTCCAAATACTATAGTGTCCTACAAAGTATTCCAGCCATTACACCCACACAAAAAGAAAACTGCATGGTCACACATATGAGATGAATTAATAAAACCTTAATACTACATGTGTATAATACCCTAGCAGCTGAACACAAAGTGGGGGTGCTTTGGTCGACATGTCATTTTCACTTTTGGGAACGCACACCCGTATCCATAGGGAGATAGCAGGTGGGGCACAGTTACGATCGGTACTCAAACTGCTTATGATCCAGGGTGCTGGGACAGTATAAGTGGATATGTTTTGTGTGTTTTACACACATTTAAAATAACCCGTATTACACTGTATTAGCTCTTTCTGCCTTGACTATACATTGACCGATGTGGGAGGGAGAAAGGAGGAAGCAGAGTGATTCATTCTGATGTGGCAAAAGAAAACACTTACCTACTTATTAATTATATGATATATTCTCTTTTTTTATATAAGGGTCTACAAAGTTGAGTGCAATGTGAAGGGGGGGGGGGGGGGAGAAAGAGTTAGCATAAAGGAATGCAATGTAATACTGACATATAATCACACACATGGGTTGGACTTGATGGACGGTCTTTTTTCAACCTCACCAACTATGTAACTATGTAAGAGGTGCACTGGTTGGAGTAAGCATAACACCCATTTGTCTTTACTATTGGATTTGTTAAAGCGGAACTCCACCCGATTTTCAAGGATTAGCTCAAGCCGATTACCTCAGTGTTATAAAATAAAAGCGGAACGTTTTTTTTTTCTGCTACTGTACCTTTGATTTCCACATCTTGATCTGTATTTCCTGGATGTGGAGTGTGCGGATATGGGCGGGGTATGTGTGGCTACTTCGTAATTTACATTTCGCTGCACTGGCTCCTGGGAGCTTGTGTCATTGTTCCCAGTGAGTGCGGCGGCCCGGCGCGAGTTATCGCAGGATTTCTTTTTTTTTGCATCACAAGGGGGCGGGAACTACGCTTGTTGTGATAGCAACTATGATGCTAGACGAATTTAAGTATTGAGCATGCACGGGAACGAGGCATGCTGGTAGCTAAACATCAAGGGAACAAGGAAGTAAATGCTTGTGAGCTTCACATGCCCACAAGCAAGATGAGAACGGCCGTCCCGATGTTTAAAAAGTTGTTGTTTTCAATGAAAGCGGACAGTGGGCAAGTTAAATCTACAAACAAGTGAGTTTGCAATTGTTTATATGCGATTGTGATAATGGGTACAAAAAATAAATAAATAGCATGTGAAGCTACGCTTTAATCACTGGAATTTGGACTTTAAAGTTGGAATTACCACTTACTTGTTTTCATAAAAGTGGATGCCATTAAAAGAAGGAGGTTCCTTGTTTGTGGCATGCATTTGAAATATCATAGTGGGCACTACGGCACTTTAAAATACATTGATGTTTTCTTTTTAAGCAAGCTTTACATTTTTATACAGCGCATTTTTTAGCACTTTGCGCTATATTGGAGTTATAAGGTTTAATGTATAGTGCTGCAATTCAGAATATATAATGAAAATTATTAAGCAAGTTGTATCTTTAAAGCTTAAAGTGTTTGTTAACTCAAAAAAAATGGATCCTCTTTCTTTAAAGCATGTTATACAACACAGTACTTGTGCCGTGTGATTTGGCCCCCTGTAACACCTGTAATACAGGGGGTCCCCTACTTACAAACATCCGACTTACAAAAGACTCCTACTTACAAACGGAGGAAGACAACATGAAGTGAGAGGAAATCTACTCCTAGGAAGGGAAATTCTCTCCTGTAAGAGTTAATATGGGAAAAAGGTGTCTCCACTGATGATTTATCATCAATCCTTGTTTCCCTAACAGCCCAAAATTTTCAAAATCCAATTGTCATTGGGACAGAAAGTGAGGTGAAATCTTCTGAACAAGGTCACAGACAGCAAAACAAACATTACAAGGGTGATAACCCTTCCCTATGCTATCCAAAAAGCTTAAAAATAGATTGTTTGGCTGGAGCTACACTTAAAAAATTCACCTGTTCCCACTTACAAACAGATTCAACTTAAGAACAAACCTACAGTCCCTATCTTGTTTGTAACCCGAGGACTGCCTGTACCTGGTTGATCCTGACAGTTTCTGCCCTCCCCCTGTAAACTGACCACGGTGTATCATGGCTGCTGAGCCCTGACACCGTGGTCAGTTTACGTGCCTCCGTCATCAGTAGCCTGCTATCTACAGCTCTCCTCTCTGCTCCGGTGTCCTCCTCCCCCTCCCCTCTCTGCCTGTCAGCTCTGTGTGTGAGCTACCCCTCCCCTTCTATAACCGTTCCGAGCAGCTTGCACATTACTGCTCTCAATCACTTCAAGCCCCTCTGCTAGGATTACATGATGTATATACTATATGGCATTTTCTAAAATTCTTATTATAAATACAGTTTTTCTTATCCCCGATCAGCAATCACGTACACACCAGGCGCTGTCTTCCTCCGATGTTTGTATAAGAGAGGGAGATCGCGCGACCTCCCGGCAGACATCAGAGGTAGAGCTCAGCCCTCGCCCTCTGTAATGCATACATCGGAGGAAGACAGCGCCGGGCAGTCACATGACCGCTGATCAGGGATAAGAAAAACTATATTTATAAGCAGAATTTTTGAAAATGCCATATAGTATATACATCATGTAATTCTAGCAGAGGGGCTGGCAGTGGCTGTGTGCACTGCCTTAACAACCCCTTTAACTCCAGGTAAACCGCTAAATACACAGATTATATACATATGTGAGAACGGTTGTACCTGCCAAAGGTTTTGCATTTTTATCCATCCTGAGATTAATACAGCTTTACCACACAGCACACTCCTGTCTCTGCTTCTGGCTGGACAGTGGAAGGAGAAGCAGCAGACTGATGAGCTTATCTCTATGTCACTCTATGGCAAAGAGAAGCATAGAAACACAGTGATAAGGTATTATTGAGTTGGCACTATGGGCATTTAAGAAATGACTGCTCAGCAATTGGCTTATGGCCACACAACTGAATATGAACTTTTGTATTTGACCTAAAAAAAAGTGAAAAGAATGGTTCTTGCACAGCTTAGTGATCTGCGAGCACTGTAGCCCTGTGAATTGGAATATATGTCTAGATAATTTAATTTCAGAAGTAGCAGATTTCTGTTCACCTTCTACATGCGGCAGCTGAAAGGCAATGGAAGGGAGTATAAAGCTAACTTTACACCTGTAAATCAAACTGCCAGAGAGCTATCCTTCAGACCGGGGGCGAATCTAGAACATATCTTACTATCCAGGCTAATGGGTAAATCTAAGGCAGATGGACAGCCCAGGTACAGTAGGTGTAGACAATTTACACAGCAGAGCGCAATAAAAGTAGCTGTCTGAGAACCAAAACCAAATGTTGATGCATACTTAAAGCAGAACTCAAGGAAAATTGCTTTTATTAAAATGCAAAAAAAAAAAGTTAATAATTAACCGCTTCAATAACGGCACTTACCCCCTTCCTGACCAGGCAAATGTTTAGCTTTCAGCGCTATCACATTTTGAATGACAATTGCGTGGTCATGCAACACTGTACACAAACTAAATTTTTATAAATTTGTTTACACAAAGAGATTTATTTTGGTGGTATTTAACCAAATAAATGAAAAAAGACAGAAAAATTTGAAAAAAAAATTTTTTTTCTTTGTTGGTTATAACATTTTGCAAATAAATAATCTTTCTTCATGACATTAGGCCAAAATGTATTGTGTTTCATTTCTTTGGTAAAAATAAACCAAATGAGTGTATATTATTTAGTTTGTAGGAAAGTTAGTCCACAAACTAAGGTATATAAAATTGATCAATCCTGATGTACTGACGACCTATCTCAGAGATATCTCCCAAATGACCCATTTTTGGAAAGTAGACAGTCCAAGGTACTTAGTAAGAGGCATGGCTAGTTGTTTTAAGTTGTCATTTTTTGTCATAAGTTTTTTGGAAAATAATTTTTTTTTTCTTTTAACATACTGCCACCAGTGCAGGAGAACATCATCATATACTTTAACGGGTGTGGCGGTGATCAGGGACACTGACTGGTGACAGTACAAAAAATAAATTATAATTTTTTTAAACTATACATTAAACTAAATTAAACACAGGAGTTAATGCATTTGATTAATTCAGTTTGTTTGGTTGTGATTAGCTGTGATTGGTCAGAGCTAATCACATGGTACAGATGGGCTGTGATTGGTCCAGTCTGTATCATGTGATCACACTGAACAATCACAGCTAGCAACACAATTGTTTACAATGTATGGCTTGAAAGGAAGCCATCTATTGTGTACAACTGCCATGTGATTGGTTACAGCGTTCACATGGTGTCGGCAGCGGGCTGGCACAGTGATCAGTCATTGGCTGTGTCCGCCCGGATCAAGAGAGGTTCCCGCCTGAGTCATCTTGCCAAAACAAAATCTCTTACCCGTCTCATTTTATGATCCAGCGCTGTCCTGGCTGCAACCCTTCTTTCTTTACTTCTGCTCTTACAGGAAACTCTCTTTCATGCAGGCATTTCCTGCGTAGTCTTTTTTCTACCCTTCTGCCGCTCTGTGCTGCTTCTGGTCCCTCTCTTTCCTGGATCTTCGCTATGCGCGTCAGGACCCTTCGGGGTAAGACCGCGCTATATTAAGATTCCTCTCAACTCAACTCTAAACTCTGAGAGCAGCAGGATTTGCTAGTTAAATCCTGTGAGGATGAAGCTGGGGGTGTGGCTGATACACACAGCACGGCTTAGGAGTGTGCCCATACACAGCTACTATGGGGGCAACCAAAAGGAGAAGAGGAGTGGACAGCGCCAGAACTCCAGAAGAGAACGTAATGGACCTCTATGTACAAAACCATTATACAGAGCAGGAAAGTATAACCTTTTTTATTTATTTCAACAAATAAAAAAATAGGCTTTACAATTACTTTAACTCTTATTAGAAGCATACAACTTCCAGGATTGCTGCCCTTTATTTACTTTTAATATGCTCTACAATTATTGTTGTAGTATAGTAATATATTGTGATCACAAGCAAAAGAAATATGCAGAAATGAGCATACATGCTGTCCAACAATAATAAATATCAATAAATAATATTAAGGCAAGGTTCACACTGCTGCAATCCAATTTTCAGTGCAACTAAGCAGTGCAACTTGGACGTTGTTTGCATATTCTATGGGTCCAAAATCACGCTGGAATCACACCAAAGTAGTACAGGAACCTTTTCCAAAATGGTGCCATGCTGAGTTGCAGTTTGCATGTGAATTGGCACCAGTGAAAACCTTGTGATTTCCATTGTCATGCGATTCTGTGTAACTCAAGTTACATCTGAAATTGCTCTGGTGTTATGGGAGCCTAAGGCTTTACAGAGAGAGACTTTGAAAAAGAAACATTAGAATTCAGTACTACGTGTATAGTAAATCACATCCACACTTCAACAGATACGCCTGTTTCTAAATCACTACTAACTTGGAAGTTCGCACTAATTATTTTATTACATTCCCGACATTTTTGGCAATTATTTCAGGTACTATACCACAAATAGTGTAGATGAATTATGACAAATGAAACTTACTTTTCATTTTCTGATTGATGATGTCTTTGCCAGTCTGTAAGATTTCTTTCAGGCTGATACTACTAAATCCAATATCATCACACTCAAGATCTTGTTCATCCTCTGGTGGATCACTAACCACTGTAAATTTAATACTGAAAAAAAAAAATCATTAAAAAGGGAACAAAACAAAAACAATGTTGGTACCAAAGTTTAGTAAAGTACCAAACTGCAAAACATAAATGTCCTCATTAAAAAAATGTTTAAAAACATTTTCCCTAAATAAAAAAAAAGCATTTGTCAAAATTCATATGAAACACATAAAATCTATATGTATCACCTAAACTACTTCCCCTATCAGCATATACAGTAATGACCACAAAGTAAAGGTCTAAATAATGTAATAAGCAGTAACAATGAATAAAAGAGAAGAAGGAGGCCTAGTGTGCATAACATGGCCAATACCCCTAGGGGATGTTTAGGAACTGATAGACACAGACTAAGTATATGCGATTCAAAGCATTTATTGAAAATTACCCGTGTGGGGATAGATTCATTGAATGACAATATTAAAAATATCAAAAAAGCATACAATATTGACAATGCCAAAAATTGAGTGTACAGTAAATCATATACATAGAGGTTACAGACTTGTAGTACATGTGGAATCTAGGATAATGCCGACATGTTTCGGACTTTTGTCCTTTTTCATAGGCGAATTTAAATCCTTTTCAATCACATCTCGTGGTATGAACAAATGGATATTAGTACATTGAAAATAGTACATGTGGTGAAAAAAGTAATTGGACACCATAGCATAGAGCAATCAAACAATATAAAGTGATGTGGTACTCACATGCAAGGAAAGTAGCCCCTTATATAAATGATGGACACCGAGGCCGTGTATAGGCCAAAAGTAGAAGTATGCTAGAGTATGCTGTGGTCTATCTGAGAACATGTGAGTTATCACATGGATGGCGGCGGACTGGGGAGCCTCCTCTGCTGCAAGACCTCTATAAGAGACAGGGGATGGGCCTGTGTCTTGGATGCCTTTGGCCAGTGAGGTATAGATGCTATGAAATATAAAAATATATATATATCTATAAGGTAGGGAGCAGTGAATATGGGGCATGTATGGCCCATGGTAGTAGATAATTTAAGGAGAGGAATTCAAATGGCAAAAGGTTACCCGGCCCCGGCGTACGCGAACCTGTACCTGGGGGAGTGGGAGCGCTTATTATTTTTGGATGACTCTGCAAAGATATATACTCAGCGTATAGCGGCTTTTCGTCGCTATATTGATGATATCCTCCTCCTTTGGAGAGGTTCATCAGATCTACTACACCAATTTTTGAATTATCTTAATTCTACCAATCAGCTAAATTTAAAATTTACCATAACTCAAAGTACCACTTCTATTTCATTCCTAGATCTCATGCTCATCAAGGACCATGAAGGGCACTTACAAAGCCAACTCTATAGATAACCAACAGCTGGAAACAGTATCTTAGCTGCATCTAGCTTTCATCCTCAACCATTATTGAACTCTATTCCTTTGAACACGAGGCCTCTGTGTTGCGAGATAGACTCCGAGCCCGAGGCTACAATAATAAAGTGTTAAAAGATGCTTATAAAAAAGCTAAAACCAAAGCTAAAATCTCGAAAGGTATTATTATCACCCACATCTAAAAAAGAATCTTGTTCTCCACTTAGGATCATAACAACTTATTGTCAACAATACCGCCAGGTCACAGATACTTTCTCGATATTGGCACATACTGACCACTGACCATTCTCTCTCTCCATTTGTACCTGCCCGTCCCTTACTTACATATAGAAGGGCTGCTTCCCTCCGTGATAAACTTATCAGGAGTGATTATAAGGCACCTACCCCGGGCATACTTCTACTTTTGGCCTATACACGGCCTCAGTGTCCATCATTTATATAAGGGGCTACTTTCCTTGCATGTGAGTACCACATCACTTTATATTGTTTGATTGCTCAATGCTATGGCGTTCAATTACTTTTCTCACCACATGTACTATTTTCAATGTACTAATATCCATTTGTTCATACCACTAGATGTGATTGAAAAGGATTTAAATTTGCCTATGAAAAAGGACAAAAGTCCGAAACATGTCGGCGTTATCCTAGATTCCACATGTACTACAAGTCTGTAACCTCTATGTATATGATATACTGTACACTCAATTTTTGGCATTGTCGATATTGTATGCTTTTTTGATATTTTTAATATTGTCATTCAATGAATCTATCCCCACACAGGTAATTTTCAATAAATGCTTTGAATCGCATATATTTACTCTGTGTCTATCAGTTCCTAAACATCCCCTAGGGGTATTGGCTGTGTTATGCACACTAGGCCTCCTTCTCTTTTATTACAAATTGGGATGTGATAGACCAGCTTTCTACACACACTGTCATTGCATGCCTAGCTCTTTTCTCATCTAACAATGAATAAAGTGCTTAAAGTATTTTAAAATTGAAAAGTTTACTATGCAGAGATACTAACACAAAATACACATAAATTACAACACTTTATTGTACAACAAATAAAACAAAATACACCCACAAAATAAAAATATTATACAAAAGAAAAGTTATACAAAGGAAGTTAGTGAAAGTAGAAGTAATAAAAGTAGAAAGTAATTTCAGAGTTTAAAACATTTGTTTTAGAAGACATGACACTCAATTCAGAGCTGACAAAATAGGCCATAAAGACCATTACCATTTTACTTAATGATTTCATCATGTCACAATACAATAACAATTCTGTAATTTTGTTTTCTTAAACACTTTTATAAAAAAAAAAAAATTCAGATTACTAACTTTAAATTTAGTCTATCTAGCTAATATCAGTTATCGTTTCCTTGCGGAAAGTGTTATTACTGACTCAAGATACAAAAAAATTATGATCTGTTATTTATTTATTTATTTGACACATTGATTAATAGGGAGTGTGTCCCACAAACCCTTCTGTGACCTGACTTTGGATCTAAACTAACCACAGTAAAATGCTGCTTCCTCTGTAAAATGTGGAAAACACACACCCTTGGTAGCTTATGAAATTTAAGAAGGGCTTTTAAGAGTAAGAAAGATCTATGTGTTCTTTAAGCTGTATTTCAACATCCAGGCTCAGCAGCCAAGTTTTATTCCTCCTTTAAAACGCTTAATTGCAGGGCAATGCATAAGATGCCTTGAATTTGTGGTTTGTGTAACAGTCAAACTCCATTTTGGGCTGGCTTCAGCAGCAGAATGTAAAGCATGGTGGATTTTGATGTTTCTTGGCACCAAAGATCAAACTATGATCTGCTTGTAAAGATAACTGCTTTAACATTCTGAATAAACCTCATTGAAAATTTATTAAAAGTAGATCTTGACTTTTTTGTGTAAACTTCAACCGTCTTTTTTTATTCATGTCGCATTTCAGTAAAACACTACCAGTCTTTCCCCTTAAGAATAAGGAACCATATGCCTTGCTGCTGTCTGTATATGTATTGTGGTAAGAAAAACGTTTTGCAGGTTAAGGCAAATAAATTTGCAGCTCTACCATGTACCCAAAATGACAGGAGTTAAAAACAGGGACACCACGCAGTCTTTCTTAACCTAATGTAATCCCATAAATTTCATTTTATCGCTGTCTTGTGGTTACATTTTGTACAAATAAATAATCTCTGGAATAGCTGGATTGCAGTAGTCTCACTCAAATCTAACGCCAGTATGGCTGGTGGCCAAGACATTAGCAGACTAAAAACATTATAAAACCCTTTCAAGGTTTGTAAGTTACATTACACTGATAATGACACTTTGCTGAAAAATGGTCAATGTACTATTCAGACCACAAGATGATATATCAACCAAATGCTAAAGAGAAGTCCAACAGCATTCACATTTTTATTTTATTTTTTTAAGCTCTGGAAGCCGTTTTAAATAAAATAATTGCTGCTGTCTGGTGTACTGTATATTATTGATGTCACTTTCTACCTTTCCTCTATTGTATCAGTATGACAGCTAGGCAACTAGCAGTTTTTGGACAGTTGGGACAAGAAGTTGCCTGCCACCAACATCATTGTTCCAACCAATTTCTTGGCACTTAGTTCTATAAGCTTTATAGTGTGTTATGTATTGTTTCCTACCTCATTCTGACATTAGTAATGCACTAAACTGATTGCAAGGCAAATCCAATTTGTAAGCAGAAATCGACAATATGATTTATACACAAGTGCTTTCTTATAGCATAAAAGGGTTGGGTTCTCTACTAATATGACATAAAATACTACAAGAGCTCTCAGGTATGAACAGAAGTATATCCATGTGTTTCTTGTAGCTGGTGCTCCTACTAGACTGAAATCATTTTTATTATGTTTTTCAGTTCCCAATCAAGATCAAGCAGGAATAAAAATAAAGTTAGATACCAACCGCCTGTTCCACTAATTTATTGCATTTATCTTGCAATCAGAACTAAAACATTAAAATGGTAGCTACGGTATTTGATGACCAAAAGCACCTTGTGGATTAATAAGATAACAATAACTGATAAAGAACATTTCCTGCTCACCCCACCTAAAGCAATCCACCAGTAGTAGTGTTAAAATTGTTAACCAACTTTGCAAGGAGTAATTAATTAGGGTCACCTAATGAAGTCAAGTAATGACAATTAAGCCCCATACACACGCGCGGACAATCCGTGGACCAGGTCCGTCGGACCATGTCCGTCATACTTTGTCTGATGTTGGTTTTGCGTACACACGATCGGACAAAGTTGTCGGAAAATCCGATCATTCTGAACGTGGTGACGTTTGTTGCCTACGACGGGACTACGTAGAGGCTAGTAGCCAATAGCTTTGGTCTTGTAATGTGATCTGAGCATGCGTAGCACTTTGTCCGGTCGGACAAGCGTACACACGCTCGGATTTGGTGTGATCGGACCGGGTTGACGGGAAATCTTTCCAGCAGGAGATAAGACTTTGTCCGACGGACAAACCGACGAACACTGTCCGATGGTGCATACACACGGTCTGATTTTTCAACAACCTTGTCCGATCGGACCAAATTGATGAAAAAGTCCGACCGTGTGTATGGGGCTTAAGAGTTGACAGTGTCGTGAAAAGAAAGATTGTGTTCCAGTAGCACAGACCAGTGGATTTGATCCTGGGTGTTGGCCAGTGTGAGTAGTGAGCGGTTGGACACTTCTGTGCTCTTAAATTATTATTCTATGATGAGATGATCTTGATATGCTTTAATGTGAATGAGTTTTTAATAAACATTGTTTGATTTTAAACAATGCAGAGAGCACTATGGCTTACCCTTTTTTCTTTCTGCGTTTACTTATTGGGATTTCCATCATGCCGTTCATTTTGAGACAGAAAGAATTTAATCCTCCATTACAGCCTTTCCCTGCTGTTTAAAGGGACCCAGCACAGGTAATTTCAATTTCTGCCTAGACCCTCTCCTAAATTTCTTCTTAGAAAAATCAGGAATAGTTTATACAAAGATTAACCACTTGAATCAAAGTGCTGTTTTAAAGTGGTGCTTGGAAGATGTGCTTTTTAAACACACTCCCAGCTGCTATACAGACAGGAAGTGTTTGTATATTTGTAAAGCAGACTGTCAGCTCCCATGTGGAAGTGATACAAGCGTTTGAAGCCGCCCGATCACTTTCACAACTGCCACAATGTACTACCATTGACCCCTGCGATGTATAGCAGGCAGGCATGGTGCGGTCATGGAGGGTGACGCTGGGAAGGTTGGCGACCTGTAAAAATGACATTCAAAATAAAAAAGTAATTGCAACGCATCACACTTAGGTATTAGCATTACCACAATCCACAGATATGAAAGGGGCTTGAAGAATGTATTAAAACCATTCTTCTTAGAACACGTTAAAGAAAATGCCACACCCTCCATTATAAGGGAGCTGCATAAAGCATATTGTATCTTTGCTGTGGGGCCCAAAAAATCTGTAAATACACCCATGATTGGCTATCTCTTTTACAAAAGCTTTATTGCCATAAAACAGGTTAAACAGGGCCAGTTGTCAAATATCACAGTGTACAAAATATTAGCGTGTAAGAAAATTGTTTTCACAACATAACAAAGTTACATACAACTTCTTGCCACCCGCGCTATAGCTGAAAGACGGCTACAGCGCCGGCCCTAATTGCCGAGAGGGCATCCATAGACCTTCTCCCGAGCGCGGCACGCTCTGTGATCACTGAGTCTGAGACTCAGCTGATCACAGATCCTGGCCCCTTACCACCTGATCAGCTGTCAGCCAATGACAGCTGATCACATAATGTAAATAGAAGATCGGTAATCAGTATTTTTTTCCCTCACACTGTCAGCGTGAGAGAAAAGAAAAGCCAATCACCAGCTTCTGTCAGAGGGACATCGGTCCTTCACTCAGAGTCGTGGCTGCCACATCTGTGCCCACCAGTGCACCCTGCCAGTGCCACCTACCAGTGCCCACAGTGCCACCTACCTTTGCTGTCAATCAATGCCCATCAGTGCCTCATCATCAGTGTCACGATCAGTGCAGCCTGTCATTGTCACCTATCAGTGCCACCTATCAGAGCCGCTTGTCAATGCCCTGGGTTTTTTTTGTTTTAGCAAAAAAAACAACAGTGATTAAATACCACCAGAAGAAAGCTCTATTTGTGTGAAAAAAAAATAAAAAAATTTATTTGGGTACAGTGTAGCATGACTGAGCAATTGTCATTCAAAAGTGACAATTCAAATCCTCACTCGTCTGAGCCGAAAAGGGTCACTGACATCACCCTAGACTTGGCAGGATTACCGCACAACCCTGAGAATGAAGCACAAATGTCCAGTACAGACATCAGATTAGGCAGAAAGTGTCTAGGCGACGCCAGGGTCAGGAGAATATCAGCGGCAAATAAAGAGAGATTTTATGTGAAGAGCCTGCAACATCTACACCCTTTACGTCTCCATGACTATGAATTGCCTCCGCCAACAGCTTAAAGCGAAGTTCTGCTTAAAAAAAAAAATATTTAAGTCAGCAGCTACAAATATTGCAGCTGCTGACTTTTAATAATTGGACACTTACCTGTTCCAGAGTCCAGCAAAGCAGGGGAAGCCTCTCCCCCTCCTCTCTGTGGCGCCAGCATTGTAACTGTGGGCGCCCAGCTGTGTCTTCACAGCTGGGCACCCGCCGCGCATGCGTGAGCCGCGCGACATGACTGGCCGGGCAAACATCTGGGACCTGTGACGTGTCCCAGATGATTGCCGAGAGGGAGGGGGAGAGGTGATCTCCCTTCCAATGCCGTGGTGCACCGGGAGGAAGTGGGAGCTGAGATCCTCTGAAAAGAGGGTACCGCCCCCCCCCCAAAAAAATGACAAGCCAAATGTGGCATGTAGGGGGTCACCACCCTTAAAGCGGAAGTTCAATTTTTGGGTGGAACTCCGCTTTAAGAGCTAAAATGAATAAAAGCAGTGAGAGAGCGTAGCCTTACCTAGTTTCCCTGCAGATTGGAAAAACATACGATTCAAAGCCATATTATTAAAGCTTAGTCTGAGGAGAATCATACAAAGCAGTTGTCCATTTAAAAAAAAAAAAAAAAGACCAAAACCATAATGGCAGAGGACAGCAATGAGGTAAGGCCAAGAAAAGGTGTCAAAAGCCTTATTAATATCAAGAGAGAGCAGCATAATTTCTATGAGGTGGCCCCGGGAACTTTTCAAAATAGTCGCTCAGTCGATGAACCCGGCATGCTTAGAGCCCCCCGCTAATGAAACCCAAGATTTCTGCAATGAATTATCAGATTTTTTCATCAATAAAATCGACAACATTAGGAAAACAATTGATCAGAAAAAGACATCCAACGGCAGTCAACCAGAGCAAAAAGTCGATATCGACACAAACATCCCACAACCACCAAAGTTTTCTCTGATCCCAATCACCACGGATACCACTAAAAACATCATCAAAAATCTCAGAGACAGCACATCCTCTATTGACATCATCCCCACAAAACTCCTGAAAGAATGCTCCGACATCCTGGCTCCCACCATAACGCACCTCATAAATCAATCGTTCAAAGAAGGGATTGTTCCAGGCGCCCTCAAACAAGGCATCATCAAACCCCTGCTAAAGAAACCCAACCTCGACCCACGGGACCCTAACCACCGAAGACCGATAACAAGCTTGAACAACATTTCCAAGATTATGGAGAAAGCGGTAGTACAACAGATACAACGCCACCTGGACACACACACACTCCTGGACCCGTTACAATCAGGATTCCGCCCAGGCCATGGGACAGAAACCGCACTCCTGAAGATTTGGGATGATGCCCTCGAAGCAGCGGATGACGGAGAATCATGTCTCCTGGTACTGTTGGACCTCAGTGCAGCGTTTGATACTGTGGACCACAATACTCTACTCATCCGCCTTACAGAAGTAGCAGGAGTCACTGGATCAGATCTACAATGGTTCGGATCCTTCTTAGGAAATCGCTCTCAGACAGTGAAACTAGGAGCTTTCACCTCTGAAACCCGGGCAATCCCCTGTGGAGTCCCTCAAGGATCTCCCTTGTCGCCAGTGCTCTTCAACATCTACATTCGCCCACTCCTCAACATCATCAGAAGGTCAGACCTCTGCTTCCACTCGTACGCCGACGACACTCAATTATATTTTCGTATCACCGGACAAAAAGACCATCATCAGCAATTAGGAAATTGCCTCACTATGATAGACGACTGGATGACTACTAGCTCCCTCAAACTTAATGAATCAAAAACAGAACTTCTTATTCTACATGAAAATCATAACCCCCAAACCAAGATCCCTTGGATACCTCCTACCATCTTTGGACAGACCATCACCACTAGGACCAAGGCCAAGAGTCTCGGAGTCATTTTTGACTCAGAAATGTCAATGGATGCCCAAATAGGAGCAGTAGTCAGTGGATCTCACCATCTGCTCTGCCTGCTACGCAGACTCATCCCCTTCATTCCAAAGGAGGACAAAGCAGTGGTAGTTGGAACAGTCATCAATTCTCGACTGGACTACGCAAACTCCCTTTACATAGGATTACCCCAATATCAACTTGCGCGCCTACAACTTATCCAAAACACGGCGACAAGACTGATAACAGGGAAAAAACCCTGGGAATCCATCTCCCCTTCCCTGAGGAACCTGCATTGGCTAAACGTAAGGAATCGGGTCGCATTCAAGACCCTCTGCCTCACCCATAAATGCACACATGGAAACGCTCCGCAATACCTTCGCGAGAAAATAAAACACTACACACCGAATCGCAGTCTTCGATCGGCTAACCAAAATCTTCTCCTCATTCCTAAATCCCGCTACAAATCAAAGGGGGAACGGAGATTCGCTGTCCAAGGACCACGGCTATGGAACGCTCTACCAACCGACATTCGCATGGAAGAAAACCACCAGGCCTTCAGGAAGAAACTCAAGACCTACCTCTTCTAGAAGCTCGACAACCAAACGCCAATACAGCGCCTTGAGGCGATTCAGTTCGCATTGTAGCGCTATACAAGTTATTCATTCATTCATTCAGCAGGTAAGATTACGCAAGTGTAAAATTTGACAACTAGCGTCTCCTGCCTTGCATTTCAGGACAGAGCCCACCTGGTCTTTCCTAATTAGATGGGTCAGGGAGGTATTCAGTCGGTTGGCCAAAATGTTTATGTCAATATTGATGAGGGAAATGGGCTATAATTAGCCCAGGAGGTTCGGTTTGGGAACGGCATGAGGCAGGGCTGCCCCTTCTCTCCAAAGTTGTTTGTGCTATAGTTGTGCTAGTTTCTTAAATAAGAAACCCAGACATAAATGACCTGGTTATGGGATAGTCAGAATACAAATTAGCAACATGTGCCGACAATGTCCTTTTCTTTGTCCAAAATCCAGACATTTCCTTAAAGTGGTGTCAGTACCATCCAAAAATTGTCCAAATTTAGAAACAACATTTGCAAATCGGAATATAATCTTCCAGCAAGAATGGGTAAAATGATTACAAGCATGGAAACTCTTGGTCTTAAAATAATTAGGCATAAATCTTACTGCAAACATTATATACTTATCCAGATTTAATTTCAAACCATTACTGCACAAATCCTGAGAAATTGGGATTTACTTCACTTACGCAGGCTGAATTAACATAGTTAAAGCTGAAATCTAGTCCGATATAAAAGACACAGATTAACAAAGCTCTGTAATCATTAATACTTCTTTAGCCTCATGTCTACCAAGCTACATTTTTAAATGCCCTAGTATTCAAGGGGTTAAAACAAGCTGTTGCTGCAGCAGTGAGCTCGTTTTTCGTTTTTCACAGACAGCGATCCGCTTTCAGGAAAAAGTGTTCCAGGCAAATCTTTTATGTAGCCGTGAAAGTGCCGTCCCTGCCACCTACCAAGGTTCTCAGGGTCTCCTGTGGTAAATCGTTTCAACATTGATAGCAAGAGCTTGTAGGGCATGCATGTGTATATTTAGATAAAATTCCATCACAATGTGAGATATCACCACGAAGATCAGAGTGAGAGCAAAAATGATACGGCGATAATGCACTGTTAACTCTAAATTCATAGAACAACAAAAAAGGCGCTCCAAAGTGCAAAATTTCAGCAGTGTATTAACAGACAAAGTTTAAAAATGCTTACAGAATGTAGGCGTTAAAATGGCTCATCTGATTATCATATTCCTGGCGGCACTCCTGCCACTGTGGCGAGCAGCAGCTGGGGGTAGGGTGAGATCAGCCAGTAAGGAAAGCTGCTGCTCCTCCGGGACCTCGGTGGAATGCATGCGCCAGAAGTGACATCAGGAAAGGGCCGGTGAAGCATTTTGAAGCATGTGCACAAAGCTCCTTCTTTAAACGGGAAGCCCACTGCAATAATCTGAAAGTAAACAGGGCAAAAAGGGGGCAGGGAGAGATGTGAACACAGGTGGAACTAATAGCCAGCGGTGGGCGGCACAGTAATACAAGCAACCAGGGGCAGTATGCTTTGCTGCATAAGGACTACAGTAGTAAACACAAATATGCAAAGAGGACTACAGTAGTAGACAAAAATATGCATGACAATCAGGCTGAAGCAGCTCACAGTCCTCGTTCACTGTTTCGGGCTACATTTTTGGCTGAATTCGGACCTGAAATGGACTAAAAGACGCACAGGGCTCCTGTGCAGATCGCACCGGAGCCGCTGTGAAGATATGGGAGCTGGTCACAATCTACTGCTCTGCGAATTGGATGCAGAGAAACCTGCATCCAATTTGCACTAGTGTGAACCCAGCCTCATAGAACAAAAACATAAAAGCAATCCATTGGTCTCATCGGCTGAGTTTGTAGAACTTAAAGCAAACCACATTGTTAGTATCAGCAACCTGTGTGTATATTTGTGCATGTGTTTACTAAGGACCTGTATGGAATCGAGAAACGTACACTGAACTTATACAGAGGAATATCACAAATTGCTGCAAACAATGAAGAATAACTGCAATCACATGTATATCGGTATAAACCTTATTCATAATTTTCTTGATACATCCACAGAAAGTGTGTATCCTCCAGAATAAGCTTTGTTTAGGTTATGCATAAATCATAAATATGCTTCCCTCCCCATCCTTTCCAGTTGTATATTGTATATTCCTTAAGCTAAGCTTTGCCGCCTGTTTATATCTGATTATAGATACAAGCATGTGTATATATACAGCATCTCACAAAAGTGAGCAAAAAGGAAAAAGTGCAGCGCTAAATAAATCAATAATAAATAATACAACGATCCAATAAATTATGCAAAAATAATGACATATAGTGACATAAATGATATAGTCCAATGTAAATCGCTAGAAATAAAAACGTTTTCTAAACTCGTGACGAAGAAAAAGTCCAAATCCAATGAAATTAATTGCGAAAGTGTCCAGAAAATATATGTGATGTCAAATTGATAAGTGACTATCAAACAAAATAGTGGTTCCGTGAGTGTCCAACGTAATCCACCACTGACAGCACAAATCGCTTACCAGAGGATGTAGACACACACAAGCATACTGTATACTTGGTGAGTCAAGCAATCTTAATGATATAATCCTAGGGGTCCCAGATTCTTATATGCAGATCAAACCTCCAGGAAATCGTTCTCATATTATGGGGTATACCAAATTATAAAGGGATCAATCCCGCCAGAGAAGCAAAGAGGGAGGACAAAAGGGGGAACATAGCAATCAGTGGTACAGGAAATGCACTTACATGCTTCCAGTAATAACAAGCGCTTAAAAATAGGCAATTCAGCGGTAGTGAGCAGGTTAGCGTACAGTCCTGACCAGCTCACTGGACACTTTGGCAATTAATTTAATTGGATTTGGACTTTTCTTCACCACGAGTTTAGAAAAAGTGTATATTTCTAGCGATTCACATTGGACTATATAATTTATGTCACTATATGTCATTATTTTTGCATAATTTATTGGATCGTTGTATTATTTATCGCTGCACTTTTTCCTTTTTCCACATGTTTTATACTTACACCTTTTAGTGCTGGCTGCTAACATTGGGGTAGCGCGGTATATACATACATTATATTCTCACAAAAGTGACAACAACACTGAAGAAATTACACTTTGCTACAATGTAAAATGTAAAGTAGTGAGTGTACAGCTTGTATAACAGTGTAAATGTGCTGTCCTCTCAAAATAACTCAACACACAGCCATTCATGTCTAAATCGCTGGTAACAAAAGCGAGTACACCCCTAAGTGAAAATTTCCAAATTGGGCCCAAAGTGTCAATATTTTGTGTGGCCACCATTATATTCTAGACCTGTCTTAACCCTCTTGGGCATGGAGTTTACCAGAGCTTCACAGGTTGCCACCGGAGTCCTTTTACATTCCTCTATGACGACATCATGAAGCTGGTGGATGTTAGAGACCTTGCGCTCCTCTACCTTCCGTTTGAGGATGCCCAACAGATGCTCAATAGGGTTTAGGTCTGGAGACATGCTTGGCCAGTCCATCACCTTTACCCTCAGCTTCTTTAGCAAGGCAGTGGTCGTCTTGGAGGTATGTTTGGGGTCATTATCATGTTGGAATACTGCCCTGTAGCCCAGTCTCCGAAGGGAGGGGATCATGCTCTGCTTCGGTATGTTGCAGTACATGTTGGTATTCATGGTTCCCTCAATGAACTGTAGCTCACCAGTGCCAGCAGCACTCATGCAGCCCCAGACAATGACACTCCCAACACCAGGCTTGACTGTAGGCAAGACACACTTGTCTTTGTACTCCTCACCTGGTTCCAGCCACACACGCTTGACACATCTGAACCAAATAAGTTTATCTTGGTCTCATCAGACTATAGGACATGGCTGCAGTAATCCAAGTCCTTAGTCTGCCTGTCTTTAGCAAAATGTTTGCGGGCTTTCTTGTGCATCATCTTTAGAAAAGGCTTCCTTCTGGGACAACAGCCATGCAGACCAATCTGATTCAGTGTGCTGCGTATGGTCTGAGCACTGACAGGCTGACCCTTCAACCTCTGCAGCAATGCTGGCAGCACTCATACGTCTATCTTCCAAAGACAACCTCTGGATATGATGCTGAGCATGTGCACTCAACTTCTTTGGTTGACCATGGCGAGGCCTGTTCTGAGTGGAACCTGTCCTATTAAACCGCTGTATGGTCTTGGCCACCGCGCTGCAGCTCAGTTTCAGGTTCCTGGCAATCTTCTTATAGCCATCTTTATGTAGAGCAACAATTCTTTTTTAGATCCTCAGAGAGTACTTTGCCATGAGGTGCCCTGTTAAACTTCCAGTGACCAGTATGAGAGAGTGAGAGTAATAACACCAAATTTAACAAACCTGCTCCCCATTCACACCTGAGACCTTGTAACACTAACAAGTCACATGACACCGGGGAGGAAAATTTGCAAATTGGGCCCAATTTGGACATTTTCACTTAGGGGTGTACTCACTATTGCTGCCAGTGGTTTAGACATTATTGGCTGTGTGTTAAGTTATCCTGAGGGGACAGCAAATTTACACTGTTATACAAGCTGTACACTCACTACTTTACATTGTAGCAAAGTGTAATTTCTTCAGTGTTGTCACATGAAAACATATAATAAAATATTTACACAGTGAGAGAAATAACAAAAAAATCCAGAAAACCGCATTTCAAAAAAGTTATAAATTGATTTGCATTTTAATGAGTGAAATAAATATTTAAACCCCTTCACAAAAAATGACTTAATACTTGGTGGCAAAACCCTTGTTGGCAATCACAGGGGTCAGACATTTCTTGTAGTTGGCCACCAGGTTTGCACACATCTCAGGAGGGCTTTTGTCCCACTCTTTGTAGATCCTTTCCAATATATTAAGGTTTCGAAGCTGATGTTTGGTAACTCGAACCTTCAGCTCCCTCCACATATTTTCTAAGGGGTTAAGATCTGGAGACTGGCTAGGCCACTTCAGGACCTTAATGTGCTTCTTCTTGAGCCACTACTTTGTTGCCTTGGCTGTGTGTTTTGGGTCATTGTCATGCTGGAATACCCATCCATTTCAATGCCCTGGCTGAGGGAAGGAGGTTCTCACCCAAGATTTGATGGTACATGGCCCCACCCATCGTCTCTTTGATGCAGTGAAGTTGTCCTGTCCCCTTAGCAGAAAAACACCCCCAAAGCATAATGTTTCCACCTCCATGTCTGACGGTGGGGATGGTGTTCTTGGGGTCATAGGCAGCATTCCTCCTCCTCCAAACACGGCAAGTTGAGTTGATGTAAAAGAGCTTGATCTCATCTGACCACAACACTTTCACCCAGTTCTCCTCTGAATCATTGAGATGTTCATTAGCAAACCTTAGACGGGTCTGTACATGTGCTTTCTTGAGCAGGGGGACCTTGAGGGTGCTGCAGGATTTCTGTCCTTCAAGGCATTGGGTTACCAATTGGTCCCAGCTGCCTTGAGATCATTGACAAGATGCTCCCGTGCAGTTCTGGGCTGATTCCTCACCATTCTCATGATCACTGAAACTCCACGAGGTGAGATCTTGCATGGAGCCCCAGACCGAGGGAGATATAATTATTTTGTGTTTCTTCCATTTGCGAATAATCGCACCAACTCTTGTCACCCTCTCACCAAGCTGCTTGGCGATGGTCTTGTAGCCCATTCCAGCCCTGTGTAGGTCTACAATCTTGTCCCTGACATCCTTGGACAGCTCTTTGGTCATGGTGGAGAGATTTGAATCTGATTGATTGCTTCTGTGGACAGGTTTCTTTTATACAGGTAACAAGCTGAGATTAGGAGCAATCCCTTTAAGAGGGTGCACGTAATCTCAGCTCGTTATCTGTATAGAAGACACCTGGGAGCCAGAAATCTTGCTGATTAATAGGGATCAAATACTTATTTCACTTATTAAAATGCAAATCAATTTATAACTTTTTTGAAATGCATTTTTCTGGATATTTTTGTTGTTATTCTGTTTCTCACTGTTAAAATACACCTACCATTAAAATTATATACTGGTCATTTCTTTGGGCAAATTATATACTAATATTGATTCTAATTTTAGAGTGTATTACTACAATCATCTGTATTTGTTCTATTCTTCAATATTCATAATTCATTTTTTCATTTTTAAATTTATCTTTTACCCCTCTATTTTTCTTAATCATTGATGAAGCTTTATCCATATATACATGTGATTGCGGTTATTCTTCACTGCTTGCAGCAATTTGTTATATTCCTCTGTATAACTTTTGTGTATGTTTCTTATATCCATACAGGTCCTTGGAGAACACATGCACCAAAATACACCCATGTTGCCGATAATAGTAATGTCATTTGCTTTGAGTAATACAAACTCAGTTGATGAAATCAATGGATTGCTTTTATGTTTTTGTACTATGATAGTTGTGCATATTTTTGTCTATTGCTGTAGTCCTTTTTGCATATTTTTGTTTACTACTGTAGTCCTTATGCACCGATGCATACTGCCCCTGGTTGCTCGCGTTACTGCTGGCTATTAGTTCTGCCCATGTTCACAACTTTCCCCACCCCATTTTCCCCCTATTTACTTTTGGCTTATCACAATGGGCTTCCAGTTTAAAGAAAGAGCTTTATATGCATGCTCCAAAATGCATCACTGGCCCTTTCCTGATATGGAGCCACAGCGACAGGAGCTGTGCCAGGAATATGATAATCAGATGAGCCTTTTTACCATCTACATTTTGTAAGTCTGTGTCTGTTAATAAACTGCTGAAATTCTGCACTTAGAAGCGCCTTCTCAGTTGTTCTTCTTTTCTACTCTTGGAAGAGCTGCCCCAGAGCTATTCCCAGCTTTATGCATAACCATTGGCCTATAACGTTATCCATACAAGACAGATCCACCAGGCAGAAGTGCCCTATTTCCTATTTTCTAACTGTAAATTCATAATCTGCAAAGGATTTTAAAGTGTCGCCCATGGACAGCCTTGGGCACCATAGGTTTTTGCGTTTTTATGGGCACATGCAATTTTAAGGCTTGACACGTTTGGTATCTTTTTACTAGATACAACTTTTATATTTTACCAAAAATAGTATATTATATTGTGTTTGCTTGTACTAAAATTAATTTAGTGTATTTATTTCCTGAAAATATGGATTTGATAACATTGCCCAGAAATTGTGTGACATAAAAGTTGCAACTGCCAGCATTTTATTATGTAACACAATAGTTCCCAGCACATAGAGATCTTGGGAAGTAATAATTAATTAAAAAGTTCTATAACAAATTAAAAAAGTTATTACTTCTCAAGATCGCCATGCACTGAGAACTGTTGTGTTGCTGTTTTATTTGCCAATTTTTCAGTTGGACACTTGCAGCAGCAGGAGTTTGGGACTTTTTTATTACTAGCCTACTGGGGTTTAAGGATATTTCTAGCACAAATTGCAGATTTTAACACGTGTGCAAAAAAATGCTATAAAAGTCCCATGGTAGAAAAGTGGATTTAAATGCAAACAGCAGAGCCCAGACTGGAAAGGGAGAAACAACACAAGAATCCAGTCAGTTGTGCTGCAGTGCAAGTAGCATGCAGAGGAGAAAACAGAGAGAGAGAAATTAGCTCATCAGCCTGCTGCTTCTCCTTTTACTGTTACAGATTGGGAAATTAAATCAACAGAATAAGCAACAGATGAAATAATTTAAAGAGTCCAACACAGATTTAATGATTCACAAAACATCCAACAAATGTTGGAAGTCAAAAATGCTCCCCTTTATCCTGGCTACAATATAAAACACAAAATAAAATGATATATGCCCCCCATCATTGCATTTTCCGACTGGATTCTGACTGGGAGCCCCCCGCACCTGACTTGTCCAGTAAGCCAGGGCCAGATGGACTGCTTAAAGGATCAGAATATTGATGGAAAATACCCTCTCTTGGGGAGAGCATGTCCCCTGCACTGAAAAGGAGACCAAGAAAGCCTCCCATTAGACTGGAATCAGTAGTAAGCACATTTCAAAGGACTAGAAGAAAAGACTTCCCTTTCTCCAGACTCTGAAGGACCATCCACTAGTTTATTGCCCAGAGAACACTGGGGTCTAGGGACATTCGGCTGTCCAATAACTGAATTATCCTTTTCCAACCCCATATGATTTTCCTCTGTAATGGCCTAGAATTGAATTGTACGTATGGCACTAGATCGTGGCCACCATCTTCCCCAGCAGTTTAATGCAAAGACAAATACAGTGCCTTGAAAAGGTATTCATACCCCTTAAAATGTTCCACATTTTGTCACGCTACAATCAAAAACATAAATGTATTTTATTGGGATTTTGTGTGATAGACCATAACAAAGTGACACAAAATTGTGAAGTGGAAGGAAAAGAGAGGGTAAAAAAGCGGGAGGGGTATGCCTATATATCATGTATAAATGTACAAGTGAATGTGAGAGATGACATCACTAAGGGAGCTAGGCAGGAGGTGGAATACTTATGGATAGAGCTCCAAAGGGATGAAGCTAAGGGGAAAATAATACTGGGAGTATGCTATAGGCCCCCTAACCTGAGGAAGGAAGGGGAGACAGATCTCTTATCACAATTTGGATTAGCAGTAAGGATGGGAAGTGTTATCATAATGGGGGACTTTAACTATCCAGACATAGACTGGGCGGAGGGAACCGCGCATTCATCTATGGCTCGCCACTTCTTAAATGTCTTGCAGGACAATTTTATGAGTCAGATGGTAGATGCACCAACTCG
Organism: Lithobates sylvaticus; assembly: GCA_028564925.1. NCBI lineage: Eukaryota > Metazoa > Chordata > Amphibia > Anura > Ranidae > Lithobates > Lithobates sylvaticus. The sequence goes on from CM053034.1 coordinate 147,578,416, forward strand.
AAATAAAGCGTTACTGGATCTACTGATTACCAACAATACAGACCCGATCATGGATGTGGCAATACGGGGCAATTTAGGTAACAGCGATCACAGGTTAATTGGCTTCAGTATAAATCAAACAAATAGGAAACATAAGGGGAATACAAAGACACTGAATTTCAAAAGAGCCAACTTCCCTAAACTATGAACCTTGCTAGAAAGCATAAATTGGGATAAAATATTAGGAACAAAGAACATGGAGGAGAGATGGGTTTGCTTTAAGAGCATATTAAATAAGGGCATTAGCCAATGCATCCCATTGGGTAATACATTTAAAAGAGTGAACAAAAGTCCTGCATGGCTTAACTCCAATGTAAAAATGCATATAAAAAGCAAAGGAGAAGGCCTTCAAAAAATACAAGGTTGAGGGATCATCATCAGCATTCAGACATTATAAAGAATGCAACAAGAAATGTAAGGGTGCAATAAGGACAGCTAAGATAGAACATGAAAGACACATAGCGGAGGAGAGCAAAAAAAAGTATTGTGACAACAGGCAGGTAAAATCACCTGGTTGCATCCAGGATGGAAAATATGTATGCCCTAGATTCAGGCTTTATGCTGACTTATATCACTAGAGGGGAGTGCTGGGAGTCCTACAGGGGAAGAGTTAATAAGCCCAGCTGAAGTAAGTGGGCTCATTAAGACCTCTACAAATAATCAGTTCTGTATTTGTGTGGTATCTGTCATGTGTGGTGAGTCAACGACTGTGTGGCAAACATCTAAAACAGAGAGATAGGGACTGTGGCAGCATCAGGCTGTAGCTAGTTGTTAGATAGGGAATCTACATGTGTAGTAAGCGGTCAAGCTGACTAGGATTTCTTTTCATGTTTCTTTTTGTTTTGCTGTTATATTTTTCACTGCATATAGTATAAATAAACCACACCTTTGTTTTTTTCCACCTACAAACGCGGTCTGCTGTGCCGGATTTTGTGTGGTGAACCCATCCAGGGGGTCACACACACCCGCTGCCGAGCAAACCCCCTCACAGTATGTAAACAGTAAATAAGGGAGGACAGACCATATTGGCCCCATAAAGAATGAGGAAGGAAATCTGGTTACAAAGGATGGGGAGATGGCTAAGGTATTGCACAAAAGGAACAAAATAGCTTGCCCACAATCTCAGCAGAAGCACAGGCCAGCACACTGCCCTTAGTAGTCAAACCAAGACGACTCCCTAAACAGCTGATCGCGATTACTATTTAGAGGGCCACTTACCCATATCCTGCCGCAGGATCCTGCCCCATGGCCACAAATCCAATCTTCACCCATTATGGTGGGCTCTGTCAGACTGGACCTTGAGGTTCTGGTTCCCCCACACACCGGGGTCCGCTGCAGAGGGTTTTGTATCCGCAGGGTCCAGCACCACATTGGCGCATTACAGGCAATCCCCATATCCATTGTAGCGGGGCCCAGGTACCATCCATCTTAGCATAGTAGCTGTAGAAATAGAGCTGACCAAACAATCTCCAGATCCCTATTGGAATCACTTGAGAATCTAGCAACAGTATACAGAGTTGAACTTCAGCGATCACTTTTAAGACACTGGCAAAAAAATTTGGCGCTTTCAGATTAGGAAGGTTTATGGGGGGGGGGTTGGTGGGTGACTTTCTGTCTGTTTGTTTGGTTTGCCAGTGTCCATTCACCTATAGATGACACATAACCCAGGTAGTCATGATTTATAGCCTGATCTGTGCCCCATGATGTACGATAAAGAAATTAAAAACAGATTTATGAAAGTACAGTAAAATCTTACATTGTCACATCGTTTCAGATGTAAATTTGTTTTACTATTACGAAATTAATTATTCACTGACCTATGTCATTTTAAATGTATGATCATGACATGAAGCAAGCACAGAAAAGTAGCATCTGCTAAATGACAGCTACAGCACTCAATTTTTCTAATTCCAGTTTTGCTGCAGCCCCAGATGACTGAGCAATCTCTAAGCTCTGAAGCAGGAGCCTTGCAAACCCTCCTGTGCAGTGCTATTTTGCACTTGGGCCCTTTGGTTCCCAATGTCTTGCATAACTATGGCAATGCTCTTAGTTTGCAGAATTTATTAGGAAATCATTACCTTCCACTGCTGGGGTCTGGATCCTCCAAGAGAGTCCTTATGGAATCTCTCTTTGATTGGTTATTGGCTTTATCCAAATGTACCACTGCAATGATGCAAGAACAGAGTGTTAGTGAAGTGCATGAATTATAAAACGTAGCATAATTAAAACCTAACGCTTATATTTTTTTAAACAACTTACAGCACGGAAAAGTTTTTTGTCTGTGAGCCCACAAGGGAGAGTTTCCCATTTCCAATGCCAGAAGGAATTAGGAGGCCCATTGTCACCAGTGCAGGAAGGAATCAACAGCAATAAAAACACTTTAACACTTCCTCAGCCTACTTAAAAATATGATTTTTATAACAGCTTACCTGTAAAATCCTTTTCTTCTGAAGTACATCATGGGGCACAGAGCCATAGTAATTACTATGTGGGTTATAGTCCACCTTCAGGTGCTGGACACTGGCACACCCTAAACATGAAGTTGCCTCCCTATATAACCCCTCCCACTACTGGGACTATCTCAGTTTTGTAGCAAAGCAATACACGTGTATACTAGAAAGAGGGGCGGGACCACTGTGTCCCGTGATGTACTTCAAAAGAAAAGGATTTTACAGGTAAGCTGTTATAAAAATCCTATTTTCTTTAATCGTACAACACGGAAAACAGGACACAGAGCCATAGTAATTACTATGTGGAATGTCCCAGGGAAATGTCAACTGAGGGGAGGGAGACACAACCAAAGGTAGGGCACCATGAGATCAGAGGATTTATACTACTGCCTGCAGTACACTGCGCCCAAAGGCGACATCCTCATGTCTTTTTACATCCACCAGATAGAATCTGGTAAATGTATGGATTAAAGACCAAGTTGCGGTCTTGCAGAATTGAGCCATGGGGGCATGGTGATGCACTGCCCACGAAGCACTAACAGCCCTAGAGGAGTGCGCTTTGATTTGAGAGGGTAGAACTACCTCTTTAAACCATAAGCTTGAACGATTACTTGTCAAATCCATTTAGATATAGTAGATTTCGATGCTGCCTGTCCTCTTTTAGGACCTTCAGGCAACACGAACAAAACATCCGTTTTCCGAATCTGAGCAGTCCCCTTTAAGCAGACTTTGACTGCTCTCACCACATCAAGAGAATGTAGTGATTTTTCTTCCATAGAACAGGGTTCTGGAAAAATGAAGGTAGAACAAAATCCTGGTTTAGATAAAAACCTGATATTACCTTCGGTAAAAAGTTAGGATGAGGACGCAATGCTACCTTATCCTTGTGGCTCTTCACAAGAAAGAGCAGCCAATTCTGATACCCTTCTTGCAGCAGATATGGTTACCAGAAAAAATAGTTTCCTTGTCAAAAAAAGGACCAATGGAATATGTTGTATCGGGCCAAAAAAATGCTGTTTTGTAATGCCGACAAAACGTAATAAGTCCCAAGGGTTCAGGGGTTACCTAACCGGAGATTAAGCCATGTTACCCCCTGAATAAAGTTACAAACCAAAGAATGCAAAGCAAGTGGTCGTTGAAATAATAACGATAAGGCCAAGACCTGACCTTAGAAAGCACTCAAGGCCAGCCTTATTTCTCACCCCATCTGCAGAAAGTCAAGGATTCTACCCTTTCCTGGGGTGCAACTCCTGGTTTCACACCAGGAGACATATGTTTCCCAAACTCCATAATATATAATTATGGAGGCCGGCTCCCTTGCATTAACCAAAGTAAAAACTACTGAACCTGACAGACCACGCTTCTTCAGTGTGTGGGTCTCAATAGCCAGACCGTTAAATTTAGCATTTGTAAAGTAGGATGGAACACCGTACCTTGCGAGAGAAGGTCTGGCCATGATGGTAGGGTCCCCTACTGCCATCTTTACAATCTCTACATACCAAGATTTTCTGGGCCCCGCTGGAATCAACAACTTCCCTTCCTGCTTGATCCTGCGAAGAAGTCGTGGACACAGGCAGAATAGGAGGGAATGCATAAATCAGTGAGACCCGATTCCACGGGAATAGCAAGGCATCTGTTCTGCATGCTAGTGGTGCCTTTGTTCTTGACACAAAGTTGACGATTTCTTTGTTGAACCTGGACGCAAACAGATCTATGTCTGGGATCCCCCATTTTTGACATTTTGACAGGAAGATATCGGGGTGAAGGAACCATTCTCCCGGGAACAACTGCTGGTGACTCAAGTAGTCCGCCTGCCAATTTTCTATTCCTAGAATGAAGACTGCCGATAGGCAAAGTACATTGTTTCTGCCCAAGATAGTATATGATTCACCTTTCTCTGGGCCGCACAACTTCTTGTGCCCCCTTGGTGATTAATATAGGCCATTGCTGTGGCATTGTCGGATTGAATCCTGGCAGGACAATACTGTAAACTGAACGTTCAGGCCCTCAGGACCGAGAGCTCTGCCTTAATTTCTAAAATGTTAATGGGCAAGGCCATTTCTGATCTGGGCCACTTCTCTTGGACAGTTGCCTCTTCCAACACTGTTCCCCAACCTAAACAAAAAAGGTTGGCATATGTTGTTACCGCTTCCCAGGTAACTGAAGGAAGGATTTTCCCCAGTAGATTTTTAGATATTAACCATAAACTGAGGCTATGACACACCCAGCCTACAGCACCTGGTATTTCCAGGTGGTCTCTCATCTGGGTACAAACCAGGCCTGACCCTGCTTAGCCTCCAAGATCAGACGAGATTGGGCGCTATCAGGGTGATGTGGCTGTAGGCTTTGGAGTCAGACACATTGGGAATGTAGAGCTTGAACCCTTTGTTCCAAGCTGATAGGATACTGTTTTGCAGCAGTCTCGAATGAAACTGAGCATAAGGAACGGCCTCGAATGAAGCCACCATCTTTCCCAACAAGCTCATGCAAAGTTGAATAGAAGAAATTCATCTTCCCTCGACCACCTAAATCAGTTCCTTTATGGCGCTGATCTTTGCCTGGGTGTAACTATGATCGGACCCAAGTATTTTAGCCTTCTTCATGGTTTTAAAGAAGATTTCTCCTAGGTTGAGAATCCGAACTAGATATTCCAGGAAGTTGAATGTCTAAGCGGTCTACCGACTGGTCTGACAAGAACAGATCGACTAGGTAAACCATAATCATTATACCTTGGGCCCTTAATCTGGCTAGAAGAGGGGCCAGAACCATTTGTAAAACACTCAAGGTGCAGTAGCTGGACCGGAAAGCAGAGCTACACAATGAAAATGAAGATTTTCGCCCTTGAAAAGTATATATTACTAGTGAGCAAGGAAATATGCATATGGAGGTATGCATCTTTGATGTCGATTGACGCCAGAAGTTCTCCTCCTTGTAGGATGGAGATAACCGATTTGGATTGACTCCATACGAAAAAAGAGTGGTTATATTCAGGAATTGAATTTAGATTTTTGAGATCCAAAATGTCCATTCGGATTTGGCACCATGAAAAAAAGAGGTTTGAATCAAACCCCAACCTCTGTTCTTACATGATCACTTTTTTCTTTTTCTCTGGATCCTTAGAAATGTTTGATCTGATAAAACGAGGAGACGGGAACTCTTGGAACTCCAGTTTGTACCCTGGAGCTATTGAGGAAGTCCCCCATTCGTCTCAACACTCTTCCTGCTAGATCCTTGAGAACTGCAGAATTCCCGCTATTCGATTGAACCTGACAGTGGAAGCCGCCGTGACGGCCTGGAGGCTGATGCCTCTGGTAAAGGAGAAGGAGCTTTAAAACGAAAATACATTTACTCCTTTTCTTAAATGGCAAAAAGGGATGCTTTCCACTAGAATTTATTTGGATGTATTATCCAAAACATCCCCAAATAGCTGACTAGCCAGGAGCTTCTTACAAGGTCGCTTAGCAAATGGTGCAAGGCCTGAAGGATAGAAAGTTTTTTTTTTTTTTTCGGAATTCCAAATTTTTATCCGTTGGATCCTCATTGTCTGCCGGGCAAGTCAAACTTATTCACAGAGGATATAGCAGCGTTAATTGCTGGTATACCCTACTTAGTGAATTTCCTCCACCATAGGATAAAGTGTGAAAATTTTTTAGGAGGGAAAAAAATGCTTATCTGGGTGATCCTCTCAGATAAAAAAAAGCTGTTCCAGCAATGAATGGACAGGAAAAGGCATGCACAGCTTGAGGAGGCTTTAGTGAACCCAAACACTCAGTTAAGGGTACATAAATGTGGAGCGATCATTTAGCAAGAAATTGCACCATCAATCTTAAGATTGGAACAGCTGATTCTTCCGCATTTGACACCTCAGAAGAGGAGTCATCTGCCTCATCATGGTCCCCTGAGGGAATTCGTCTTCTCCTGCCCCTAGTTCCAAAGTGTGAGGGTCCTGGGTAATGGAAGAGAACCTGTTGCATTTTGACCCACACTGGGATGCGATTAAAGTTGCTAAACTTTTTTTTTTTTTTTTTTTAATATCATAAAATAAACAGGGGCTGCAGTGTTAAAAATAGCTGCAAACATTTCATGGCCCTGATGCTCACTCTGACCAGCCACCCCCTCTCAGGGAAGGATGCCATTTGTAGAGATGAGTAGGCTTTCCAGAGCTTGAGGGAGACCCTTTTAGCTCTTTTTTGGGGTGTTTCAACCCCCCCTTCTGATCATAGCCTGATGCACAAAGCAGAGGTACTACCAGAAGAAATCGCATCCACTGCTTGAGCAATAGTCCAGCTCAGCCTGATGCAAATAGTAAATGTGTCAAATAGGAAATGCCTGTATCACCAAAACCTCTTTCATGCTCTTCTTTGCTCTTATGTCTCTCCGACAGTTTTGCAGCCAGCACAAATGGAGTTTTTTCTTTTTTAAAAACACACTCCCACGTTGAAGGACGCAAACGCAGCGCTAAGCGCTGCCCCCACCGTTGCATCGCGCCCAATCCTTTCTTTTTCAAAAAAAGAGTTTTCCTGCGCAAGCACGGCCTCTGATCCGACGGGATCGGCTGAGTGAGGGATGTCGTGGAGCAGACCTGGAAGCCACCGCCGTGTAGGGGCGGTGAAAGAAAACGGCATTGCCGATCGTTTTTAGTTCTCCCTTATACTCAGCCTCTTGAAGAGGGGAAAAGTTTAGTTCAGGTGGGGGTGTCTGGAGGAAACAAAACACCCCAAACTTACCGGAAGTCTGCCTACTAGGCAGAGGAAAAAATTCAGCTGCTTCTGTGACACAGCGTAAATCTGAGCAAAGCATGAGAAGGTATGTGCTCCATACAGCCCCCAGTGGTGACACTTAAAGATGACAACATTTAATTTAAAGGAGACATTTCATAAGAAAATTTTATAGTTCCTTACAAAAAACTCCACTTACCTTTCCCGCCGCAGGGTTTTCTGTGGTAAAACCAACAGACCCGATCTTCACCCTTCACGGCGGGTTCCATTAACAAATGTACTGGATCCCGGGTCCAGCTCTCGAAAAAGAGAAGCATTACAGGCAAAACCTTGTTTCTTTGGATACGAGGCCCGGGTACCATTCAATTTGGCCTAAAAGACACTTTGAATGGATCCAGCTGCATAGCTAGCCCCAGCAAGGATTGCTCCAGAGGAGCTCAGCACAGCACATCTTCACTCGTGACCAAAACCTTAGACACATTGGCGGAAAAAACTGAGATACTCCCAGTAGTGGGATGGGTTATATAGGGAGGCAACTTCCTGTTTAGGGTGTGCCAGTGTCCAGCACCTGAAGGTGGACTATAACCCACATAGTAATTACTATGGCTCTGTGTCCCGTGATGTACGATTAAAGAAATGTGTCTTTATTTGTGACCCATTTAACAGATCATATTTTGTAAAGGGAAATCTCTCCATAAGGGACATAAAAATATAACAATGAAGACCTGACAGAGGATCCAACACTGCAAAATTTTGCATTGGCTGGATTCAGGTTTTAAAAAAGCAGCATATTGGCAAAATAGAAAGTGTAATGTAAAAGAGTATGTAAAGTATAGGGATTCATGGTCTTATATAGCAAGTCCCCTACATACGAACATTCAACTTGTGAACTTTCAAAGATGTGAACATGTGTTCACATGACCAATCCTGTAAAGCTGGGCACAGACACTTAGTTTTTTTTTCCATTTAACCCAGCGTGCTGAATGAAAACAACAAGCAATGTTGGTGCAGGGATCTCCCATGCTGTGTCTTTATGATTTGACAGGGGGGCCCGCCCCATCAGAACACACTGGTCAGTGCTTGCAGCCTTTGTCTGCAAGCTCTGATCTTTGATGGACTTGCAAAAAAGTTGAACTTGCGAACGGGCTCCCAGAACAAAACTCATTCGTAATTAGGGGGCTTACTGTAAAGTGTATGCCTAGCAATACAACCTATGCTTCATAATGTTGGCATCAGATTTCTCTATACAGAACCATGAGGTGACACCAAATGAAGTGTTTGAGCTGACAGCTACAATTCCTGGAAATCCGGCAATTGGCATACTACAAAGAAATGTTTTAGGCATTACTTTAAGTACAATATTTAAGCCAGCAATGTGTATGAAAGTGTTTTACAGGAAGGGACAATACACAAATACTGGGATATTTCCTGTAATATTACATGGCATAAGAGATTGTGGGAGAAAAATAAATGTTGGATTAGTAGCATAAATAATTTAATCTACTAAAATATACCTCATATGTTTTATCTGTACAACCAGCACCCTATTCCAATTCACAGTATCACAGTAGTTAGAGAGACAATAATTTATTGTTCTGAAAACAACCCCGGCCCTTATGTATTACCATTGCTGTAGTTGTAATGGATCAGCTGCCCATTTCTGGGTATCGGTAGAGACATTGGGGTTTCCTCAGCTGGAAAGCTGCCAAGCTTGTACTCTACAAATAATTTCTTTATGGATTCGATCTGTACCACTTCTGAATCATTATCCAGACTCAAAGACATAATCTCTATGCAGATCTTCTCTGACAGCTAACAGAAGGAAAAACACAGGACACAACACATGAGCACACAGAAACAATATATATTTATATGGGCTTTCCACGCCAACATGTCATTTTGCTTTTTTTCTGCACTAAGTTTGTTTATATGGACATAGGAACCCAATACAAGAGAAAATAAAAGCATCACTTAATAAATCACGGCAAAGGGGGCTACTGTTTATACAATTCTTAATCCACACTACAAAAAGGAAAAAAAATGGTTGCTATGGGTATTATAGATCCTTTGGAAATGATTAAATAAATCCAAGACTTTTACATGCAAACTTTTTGAAAGCATTATTTAGGGTGCTCAACCCTGTTGTGCCCAATGAGGGGCACACATACAACAATGTGTGTAACAAACCTACAAACCTCTAAACATGTTAACAACTCACAGAAGTCAGATAATAAGAGTTCAAGTTATTACAGGTTTTGCTATGCCTTACACAACAGACACAAATCTCTTCACACAGCTGCCTTAACCACAACAATTTAATCTCCTAATGAAAAAAACATTACACATGGAGGTCCTTTTATTAGAGTCAGTTCATCATTCTATGTTTCTGTTTAGCACATTAAACATAACATAAAATAAGAAAATAATTAAGTCACGTTTATAGGGCAAAAATGCAGGCAGCAGTGCAGAAACCCCTGTTGACCCTTGTGTGCTGTTGTGGAGACAGGAACCAATCAAATACCTTACAGATATAAATTGTAGACTCTTATTTTTTTATTCCCAGAATTCATCTCACCATAACTACTCTGGGACTGAGTTTTGGATCCAAAATGCAAAATGAAGGTCTACAAAATAAATATAAAATTTAAATAAAAAGCAGATTTTGCTCAAGAGCCGCTATATTTTGATGCGACTCTGGCCCCCGTTCACACTAAAGCAATTTTCAAGGTCTGAGCATGTAGGCCATAGATTGGGTGACTGAGAACAAATAGAAGGAACATTTAATAAATACCTTCTTCAGCTCGTGTATAACAAGAAGGGATGTTCGAGTCGAACACCGGGTGTTCGTTTGTTCGGAGACAAATTGGGGCGTTCATTGCAAATTAGAGTGCCAGAGAACGCCTCATAATGCACTGTGAGATTGCAGTGCATTGACGGCTGCTGATCAGCCAAAGTATGCACCTGACCTGCATGCTTTGGCCAATTACAGCGTGCTCTGCTGTGAGAGCCATGATTGGCCAAAGGCAGGGTGCCTTTAGCCAATCATGGCTCAGGGGGCTAAGTCCACACCCTACACTATATAAAGCAGCTTACACAGCGGCCGTATATAGTGTTATAATAACGTGAAGTTTGAGAGAACGTTAGCTAGAGGCAGGTTAGTTAGTGGCGTGTAGGCAGTTTGTATATATATATATATATATATATATATATATATATATATATATATATATATATATAATATATATATAATATATATAATATATATATATATATATATATATATAGTGGATATAAAAAGTCTACCAACCCCTGTTAAAATGTCAGGTTTCTGTGATGTAAAAAAATTAAGATAAAAGCATTTCAAAACGTTTTCCACCTTTAATGTGACCTATAAACTGAACAACTCCGTTGAACAACAAACAATTCCTTTGTTGATTTGGATGTATGTTTTGGGTCGTCCTACTGAAAGATGAAGTTTCTCTTCATGTTCAGCTTTCTAGCAGAAGCCTGAAGGTTTTGTGCCAATATTGACTGGTATTTGGAACTGTTCATAATGCCCTCTACCTTGACTAAGGCCCCTATTCCAGCTGAAGAAAAACAGCCCCAAAGCATAATGCTTCCACCACCATACTTCTCTGTGGGTATTGTGTTCTTTTGGTGATGTGCAGTGTTTCTGCGCCAAACATATTTTTGGGAATCATGGCCAAAAAGTTCAACCTTGGTTTCATCAGACCATAACACATTTTCCCACATGCTTTTGGGTGATGTGTTTTTGCAACATTTAGCCAAGCTTGGATGTTTTTCTTCGCAAGAAAGGGCTTTCGTCTTGTCACTCTACCCCATAGCCCAGACATATGAAGAATACAGGAGAATGTTGTCACATGTACCACAAAGCCAGTAATTGCCAGATATTCATGCAGCTCTTTAATGTTGTTGTAGGCCTCTTGGCAGCCTCCCTGACCAGTTTTCTTCTCGTCTTTTCATCAATTTTGGAGGGACGTCCAGTTCTTGGTAATATTACTGTTGTGCATTTTTTTCTCCACTTGATAATGACTGTCTTCACTGTGTTCCATGGTATATCTAATTTTGTACCCTTCTCCTGACTGATACCTTTTAATGGTGAGATCCCTCTGATGCTTTGGAAGCTCTCTGCGGACCATGTCTTTTGCTGTAAGATGCGACTAAGAAAATGTCAGGAAAGACCTACTAGAACAGCTGAACTTTATTTGGGGTTAATCAGAGGCACTTTAAATGATGGCAGGTGTGTACTGACTCCTATTTAACATGAGTTTGAATGTGATTGCTTAATTCTGAACACAGCTACATCCCCAGTTTTAAGAGGGTGTGCACACTTATGCGACCAAATTATTTTAGTTTGTTATTTTTATTCCCCCCTAAAAGATTTCAGTTTGTTTTTCGATTGAGTTGTACAGTTTATAGGTAACATTAAACGCTTGCTGACCAGTCGCCATAGTTACACTGTGGCAGAATGGCACGGGCAGGCAAATCGCTGTCATGTTATGTCGCTCCTCAAGGTAGCCTCCAGGGGCGCGCATGTGCCAGAGCCGATGTGAGTGCCCAGCGGTCTTGATGACCGCTGGGCTCCCGCGATCGCTCGTAACACAGCGAGAACTGGGATCTCTGTGTGTAAACACAGAGATCCTGGTTCTCTGAGGGGAGAAGTGACAGGTCGTTTGTTCATATAGAGTATGAACAGTGATCTGTCATCTCCCCTAGTCAGTCCCCTCCCCCTTCAGTTAGAACACACTAGGGAACACAATTGATTGCTGTATTAATGCCAATGGTCCCAAAAATATTTCAAAATTGTCCGATGTGTCCACCATAATGTCGCAGTCCCGATAAAAATTGCAGATCGCCGCCATTACTAGTAAAAAAAAATAATTGCTATAAATATATCCCCTATTTTGTAGACGCTATAACTTTTGCGCAAACCAATCAATATATCGGCCAAAACTGAAAAAAAATGGGGATATTTATTATAGCAAAAAGTACAAAATATTGTTTTTTTTTCAAAATTGGCGCTCTTTTTTTGTTTATAGCGCAAAAAACAAAAACAGCAGAGATGATCAAATACCACCAAAAGAAAGCTATATTTGTGGGGAAAAAAAAGACATAAATTTTGTTTGGGTACCATGTCACACGACCATGCAATTGTCAGTTAAAGCAATGCAGTGTAGTCAGTGTAGTGTTGTATATATATATATATATATATATATATATATATATATATACACACATATATATATATATATACACACACACATATACACATATATATATATATATATATATATATATATATACATATATATATATATATATATATATATATACATATATATATATATACATACATACATACATATATATATATATATATACATATATATATATATATATATATATATATACACAATACATATATATATATATATATATATATATATATATATATATATATATATATATATACATACATACATACACATATATATATACATATATATATATATATATATATATATATATATATATATATTTATATATTAGGGATGAGCCGAACACCCCCGGGTTCGGTTCGCACCAGAACCTTCGAACCGACCAAAAGTTCGCGCAAATTTTCGAACCCTATACGTTATAATGGACGCGAACGTTCGAAATCAAAAGTGCTAATTACAACGGCCAATATGCATGTTAATGTCATGAAACAGGTTTGGGGACCCGGGTCCTGCCCCAGGGGACATATATCAATGCAAAAAGAACTTAACGTTTTTTCAGGAGCAGTCATTTTAATGATGCATAAAGTGAAAAAAAAAAGTGAAATTTTCCTTTAAATATGGTACCTGGGGGGTGTCTAAAGTATGCCTTTGAAGTGGCATGTGTTTCCCGTGTTTAGAACTGTCCTTGCACAAAATGACATTTGTAAAGGAAAAAAAGAAGCCATTTAAAACCACTTGCGGCTTTAATGTCATGTCTTGTCCTGGCCGCCATATGGCTGAAAATCCTTGAGAAAAATGGCATGGCTACCCCATCACCCCCCCCCCCCCCCCAGCCCCTTTGGGTCCTGTATGGATATTAAGGGGGACCCCGCACCCAAAAAAAACCCTATACCTACAACCCTATATACTCTGAACAGCAGTATATAGGTGGTGCAAACAAGACACGGACTGTAGGTTTGTTCTTAAGTAGAATCTGAACAGGTACATTATGAAGTGTAGCTCCATCCCAAAAAAATCTATTTTTAAGCTTTTTGGAGAACATAGGGAGGGGTTATCACCCCTGTAACATTTGTTGTCTTTGCACATCTGTTCAGAACATGTCACCTCACTTTCCGTCCCAATGACAAATGTTTTTGGAAAAGTGGGGTTTTAATTGAAACAAGGATTGGTGATAAAGCATCAGTAGAGAGGAGATACCTTTTTCCCAAATTAAATCTAACAGGATAGAATTTCCCTTCCTAGGGGTAGATTTCCTCTCACTTCCTGTTTTCTCTTTCCGTTTGCAAGTAGGAGTCGTTTGTAAGTTGGATGTTTGAAAGTAGGGGCCTGCCGTATATACTCTGCAGAAATTTGCCCTATTAGATGTTGGTGTAGCCACAAGACTGGTGGGCACAGGAATGGGCCCTGCTGTGAGTTAATAGATCAAGATTTGTACTTGCATGCACCTGTTGAACTGGGCAGAAAAATTGGGCCGTTGGTGGTGGTGGTGGTGGTGGACGGTGTTGCCACAAGACTGTAAGCCCTCACAGTTACTCTTGGTGGGCGCAGGAATGGGCCCTGCTGTGAGTTATTAGATCAAGATTTGTAATTGCATGCACCCGTTGAACAGGGCAGAAAAATTGGGCCTTTGGTGGTGGTGGTGGTGGTGGTGGACGGTGTTGCCACAAGACTGTAAGCCCTCACAGTTACTCTTGGTGGGCGCAGGAATGGGCCCTGCTGTGAGTTATTAGATCAAGATTTGTAATTGCATGCACCTGTTGAAAAGGGCAGAAAAATTGGGCCTTTGGCGGTGGTGGTGGACGGTGTTGCCACAAGACTGTAGGTCCTCATAGTTACTCTTGGTGGGCGCAGGAATGGGCCCTGCTGTGAACTATTAGATCAAGATTTGTAATTACACGCCCCTGTTAAACAGGGGCTGAAAAATTGTGCCTTAGGCATTGGTGCTGGTGCCACAACACTGCAACCCCTCACAGATACTGTACTCTTAGCACAGCAATGAGACCTGTTGCAAAGCATTGCCTAAAAATTGTAATTACACGCCCCAACAGGGGCTGAAAAATTGTGCCTTAGGCACTGGTGCCACAACACTGCAACCCCTCACTGATACTGTACTTGGAGCACAGAAGTCACACCTGTTGCGAAGCATCTTTTTAAAAAATTGTAATTACACGCCCCTGTTAAACAGGGGCTGAAAAATTGTCCCTTAGGCATTGGTGCTGGTGCCACAACACTGCAACCCCTCACAGACACTGTACTCTTAGCACAGCAATGAGACCTGTTGCAAAGCATTGCCTAAAAAATTGTAATTACACGCCCCAACAGGGGCTGAAAAATTGTGCCTTAGGCACTGGTGCCACAACACTGCAACCCCTCACAGATACTGTACTTGGAGCACAGCAGTCACACCTGTTGCAAAGCATTTTTTTTTTAAAAAATTGTAATTACACGCCCCTGTTAAACAGGGGCTGAAAAATTGTGCCTTAGGCATTGGTGCTGGTGCCACAACACTGCAACCCCTCACAGACACTGTACTCTTAGCACAGCAATGAGACCTGTTGCAAAGCATTGCCTAAAAATTGTAATTACACGCCCCAACAGGGGCTGAACAATTGTGCCTTAGGCACTGGTGCTGGTGCCACAACACTGCAACCCCTCACAGATACTGTACTTGGAGCACAGCAGTCACACGTGTTGCGAAGCATTTTTTAAAAAAAATTGTAAATTACACGCCCCTGATAAACAGGGGCTGAAAAATTGTGCCTTAGGCATTGGTGCTGGTGCCACAACACTGCAACCCCTCACAGATACTGTACTTGGAGCACAGCAGTCACACGTGTTGCGAAGCATTTTTTTTAAAAAATTGTAAGTACACGCCCCTGTTATACAGGGGCTGAAAAATTGTGCCTTAGGCACTGGTGTGGTGGCATGGATCATTGAGGAGGAGGAAGAGGATAGTCAGTGAACATAACAGGACAGTCACTCAGCATCAGCATAGGCAGTCTTGAAGGGATGTGACATTATAAATTATTCCGTTATATCCGCTTCAGGTGCCTGGTAGCTGGTGGTGATCCACGACTGATTCATTTTGATGAAGGTCAGTCGATCAACCGAGTCGGTGAACAGGCGCACCCTATGATCGGTGACAAATCCTCCAGCAGCACTGAATGTGCGTTCGGAAAGAACGCTGGAGGCAGGACAGGCCAGTAGCTCAATTGCATACTGTGCAAGCTCTGGCCAGTGATCCATCCTCAGGACCCAGTAAGCCAGAGGATTTTCGGTGGGAAAGGTGTCCAAGTCTGACCTTGCCCCAAGGTATTCCTGCACCATGTATATCAGACGCTGGCGATGGTTGCTGGAACCGATCATACCTTGGGGCTGCGGACTAAAAAATTGTCTGAACGCATCGGTCAGACGTCCACCTTCCCAACCGCTCCTTCTGCTACTGACCGAAGCCTCAGCAACTCGTCGTCCAGGACCAGGAGTTTGTAACCTCCCAGTTTCTGGGAACGCGTTGCACAGACCTTTCTGCAAGGCCTCCCTGAGATGTCTCATCCTCTGCTCCCTCTGCGACGGCAAGATAAGGTCCGCAATCTTACCCTTGTACCGTGGATCAAGGAGAGTGGCCAGCCAGTAATGGTCCCTCTCCTTGATCCGAAGAACACGAGGACCCTTCCGCAGGCTTTGCAGGATCAGGGAGGCCATGCAGCGTAGGTTAGCTGAGGCATTCGGTCCGGAGTCTTCTGGGTCACTGAGGATGACATGATCGCCAGCCACCTCCTCCCAGCCACGTACAAGTCCACTGGTTTGTTGGGACTGTACATCCCTAAAAGACTGCTGCTGCTGATGCTGAGTGCCAGGCTCCACCTCCATGCTCACACAATCCTCCTCCTCCTCCTCCTCCTCCTCTCCTCATCCTCTTCCTGTGTGATGGGTGGGACAGAAGGAACACTGTCCGGATAAAGGGGGCCTTGAGAGGCAAGGAAGTCCTCCTCTTCCTGCCTCTGTTCTGCCTCAAGTGCCCTGTCCATTATCCCACGCAGCGTATGCTCCAACAGGTGGACAAGAGGTACAGTGTCACTGATGCATGCACTGTCACTGCTCACCATCCTCGTGGCCTCCTCAAATGGTGAGAGGACAGTGCATGCATCCCCGATCATGCTCCACTGACGCGGGGAAAAAAAACCAAGCTCCCCTGACCCTGTCCTGGTGCCGTAGTCGCAAAGGTACTCATTGATGGCCCTCTGCTGCGTGTGCAGTCGCTGCAGCATGGCCAACGTTGAGTTCCACCTGGTGGGCATGTCACATATTAGGCGGTTCTTGGGCAGGTTCAGCTCCTTTTGCAGCTCAGTCAGCCGAGCACTGGCATTATAAGATCGGCGGAAATGCACACAGACTTTCCTGGCCTGCCTCAGGACATCCTGTAAGCCTGGGAACCTGCCCAAGAACCGCTGCACCACCAGGTTGAGGACGTGAGCCATACAGGGCACATGGGTGAGCTGCCCCTGTCGCAGGGCGGAGAGGAGGTTGGTGCCATTGTCAGAAACGACCATTCTTGGCTTAAGCTGACGTGGCGTCAACCACCTCTCGGCCTGCCCCTGCAGAGCTGCCAGAACCTCTGGCCCAGTGTGGCTCCTGTCCCCCAAACACACCAGCGCAAGCACGGCATGGCATCTTTTTGCCTGCGTACTTGCGTAGCCCCTTGTACGCCTACGGAGCACCGCTGGTTCCAAGGACAGAGCACTGGAGGAAGAAGAAGAGGAGGGGGTGGAGGAGAGAGGTGTGTCACAACCAGTAGCAGTAGTAGCGTTTTGGAGGCGTGGTGGCGGAACAACCTCCAACACTACTGCACCTTGTCCTGCATCCCTCCCAGCTGCCAATAGAGTGACCCAATGGGCCGTGAAAGAAAGGTAACATCCCTGTCCATGCCTGCTGGACCATGAGTCAGCGGTAATATGCACCTTACCGCTGACCGCCCTGTCCAGCGAGGCATGGACATTGCCTTCCACATGCCGGTAGAGAGACGGAATCGCCTTCCGTGAGAAAAAGTGGCGTTTGGGAACCTGCCACTGAGGAACCGCACATTGAACAAACTCACGGAAGTGGGGCGAGTCTACCAACTGAAAAGGCAGCAGTTGAAGTGCTAGCAATTTAGCCAAGCTAGCATTCAACCGCTGGGCATGTGGATGGCTGGGAGTGTACTTCTTTCGACGGTCCAGCAGCTGGGGCAGGGAAATTTGCCTGCTACAATCGGACGTCGGTGTACTGCAAGTACTTGGTTGTGACACACCTAATTCTACACCTTCAGTCCTCTCAGAGCAGCTTTCAGAGAGGACTGAAGATGTAGTGGGGATGGAGATCCCAGCTGATGAGGAGCAAGGAGAGGTCCGCTTAGTTCTTTGGTGTGGGTCTTTTATGTGTGCTTGCCAACGAGCTGCATGGCAGGTCGACATATGTCTGCTCATGCTTGTGGTGCCCAAGCGGCTGATGTTTTGGCCACGCGAGATACGCTTGAGACAAATATTGCAAATAGCAGTGGTGCGATCTGATGCACTCGTCTCAAAAAAGGCCCACACCAAAGAACTTTTCTGATAACGTGCAGAGGCAGCGCCCTGCACAGGCGGAGCTCTGCGGTGTTGTACAGTTGCTGTGCTGGCCTCTAGCTGGCCTCCAGGGGGCATCCTGCCTCGTTGGACATGTGACGCCGCATCCTCCTCCTCCTCGTCCTCCTCCTCATCCTCTCTCCCTTCAGGCACCCACGTGGAGTCAGTGACCTCATCATCCCCTCCCTCTTCACCACTAGAGCAAACCTGGCAGTAAGCTGCAGCTGGTGGAACAGTACTGCCAGATTGCTGTCCTTCAGCATCCCCTCTCTCTGCGCGCACACTACTGACTTCCTCAAGCTGGGTATCATCATTCGAGCCTTCGAATCGTTGGGCATCCTCCTGGAGCATGTACCCAACACTGTGCTCAAAGAGTTCGGGGGACTCCTCAGGAGGACATGGTGGGTCTAGGGAAGGGGTGGCTGATGATGCCATTGAGTACGCATTGGCAGCTGCTCTGCCAGTACCCTGAGCCTGGGTGAGAGAGGATGAGGAGGATGAGGAGGGCTTGGTCATCCATTCTACCAAGCCTTCAGCATGATGCGGCTCCACATGTACAGCTGCAGAAAACAAAGACGCGCGTGTCCCATGGCCACGTGCTGATGACGATGCACGACCACGTCCACGGCCACGTCCACTAGAAACAGAGCCTGCCTGCCCTGTGTTCTTGCCTCTGCACGCTCTGCCTCCCATTGGCGGTCTTCCAGCCATTGTAGTCGGTAGTCCTGTGGGTGCTGCTGAGAAGAAAATATAGGAGCTCTGTGTGATGCCACTAACACACTAGAAGTCCTATGGGTGCTTCTGGGAAGAAAATATAGGAGCTCTGAGTGATGCCACTAACACACTAGAAGTCCTGTGGGTGCTGCTGAGAAGAAAATATAGGAGCTCTGTGTGATGCCACTAAAACACTAGAAGTCCTATGGGTGCTTCTGCAAAGAAAATATAGGAGCTCTGTGTGATGCCACTAACACACTAGAAGTCCTGTGGGTGCTGCTGAGAAGAAAATATAGGAGCTCTGTGTGATTCCACTAACAAACTAGAAGTCCTATGGGTGCTTCTGCAAAGAAAATATAGGAGCTCTGTGTGATGCCACTAACACACACTAGAAGTCCTGTGGGTGCTGCTGAGAAGAAAATATAGGAGCTCTGTGTGATGCCACTAACACACTAGAAGTCCTATGGGTGCTTCTGCAAAGAAAATATAGGAGCTCTGTGTGATGACACTAACACACTAGAAGTCCTGTGGGTGCTGCTGAGAAGAAAATATAGGAGCTCTGTGTGATGCCACTAACACACTAGAAGTCCTATGGGTGCTTCTGGGAAGAAAATATAGGAGCTCTGTGTGATGCCACTAACACACAATTGAAGTCCTATGGGTGCTTCTGGGAAGAAAATATGGGAGCTCTGTGTGATGCCACTAACACACTAGAAGTCCTATGGGTGCTTCTGGGAAGAAAATATAGGAGCTCTGTGTGATGCCACTAACACACTAGAAGTCCTATGGGTGCTTCTGGGAAAAAATATAGGAGCTCTGTGTGATGCCACTAACACACAATTGAAGTCCTATGGGTGCTTCTGGGAAGAAAATATGGGAGCTCTGTGTGATGCCACTAACACACTAGAAGTCCTATGGGTGCTTCTGGGAAGAAAATATAGGAGCTCTGTGTGATGCCACTAACACACTAGAATTCCTGTGGGTGCTGCTGAGAAGAAAATATAGGAGCTCTGTGTGATGCCACTAACACACTAGAAGTCCTATGGGTGCTTTTGGGAAGAAAATATGGGAGCTCTGTGTGATGCCACTAACACACTAGAAGTCCTGTGGGTGCTGCTGAGAAGAAAATATAGGAGCTCTGTGTGATGCCACTAACACACTAGAAGTCCTATGGGTGCTTCTGCAAAGAAAATATAGGAGCTCTGTGTGATGCCACTAACACACTAGAAGTCCTGTGGGTGCTGCTGAGAAGAAAATATAGGAGCTCTGTGTGATGCCACTAAAACACTAGAAGTCCTATGGGTGCTTCTGCAAAGAAAATATAGGAGCTCTGTGTGATGCCACTAACACACTAGAAGTCCTGTGGGTGCTGCTGAGAAGAAAATATAGGAGCTCTGTGTGATTCCACTAACACACTAGAAGTCCTATGGGTGCTTCTGCAAAGAAAATATAGGAGCTCTGTGTGATGCCACTAACACACTAGAAGTCCTGTGGGTGCTGCTGAGAAGAAAATATAGGAGCTCTGTGTGATGCCACTAACACACTAGAAGTCCTATGGGTGCTTCTGCAAAGAAAATATAGGAGCTCTGTGTGATGCCACTAACACACTAGAAGTCCTGTGGGTGCTGCTGAGAAGAAAATATAGGAGCTCTGTGTGATGCCACTAACACACAATTGAAGTCCTATGGGTGCTTCTGGGAAGAAAATATAGGAGCTCTGTGTGATGCCACTAACACACTAGAAGTCCAATGGGTGCTTCTGCAAAGAAAATATAGGAGCTCTGTGTGATGCCACTAACACACTAGAAGTCCTGTGGGTGCTTCTGAGAAGAAAATATAGGAGCTCTGTGTGATGCCACTAACACACTAGAAGTCCTATGGGTGCTTCTGCAAAGAAAATATAGGAGCTCTGTGTGATGCCACTAACACACTAGAAGTCCTATGGGTGCTTCTGGGAAGAAAATATAGGAGCTCTGTGTGATGCCACTAACACACAATTGAAGTCCTATGGGTGCTTCTGGGAAGAAAATATAGGAGCTCTGTGTGATGGCACTAACACACAATTGAAGTCCTATGGGTGCTTCTGGGAAGAAAATATAGGAGCTCTGTGTGATGCCACTAACACACAATTGAAGTCCTATGGGTGCTTCTGGGAAGAAAATATAGGAGCTCTGTGTGATGCCACTAACACACAATTGAAGTCCTATGGGTGCTTCTGGGAAGAAAATATGGGAGCTCTGTGTGATGCCACTAACACACTAGAAGTCCTATGGGTGCTTCTGGGAAGAAAATATAGGAGCTCTGTGCGATGCCACTAACACACTAGAAGTCCTATGGGTGCTTCTGGGAAGAAAATATAGGAGCTCTGTGTGATGCCACTAACACACAATTGAAGTCCTATGGGTGCTTCTGGGAAGAAAATATGGGAGCTCTGTGTGATGCCACTAACACACTAGAAGTCCTATGGGTGCTTCTGGGAAAGAAAATATAGGAGCTCTGTGTGATGCCACTAACACACTAGAATTCCTGTGGGTGCTGCTGAGAAGAAAATATAGGAGCTCTGTGTGATGCCACTAACACACTAGAAGTCCTATGGGTGCTTCTGGGAAGAAAATATGGGAGCTCTGTGTGATGCCACTAACACACTAGAAGTCCTGTGGGTGCTGCTGAGAAGAAAATATAGGAGCTCTGTGTGATGGCACTAACACACTAGAAGTCCTATGGGTGCTTTTGGGGTGCAATGCTGTGCTAACAGCACTGCGGTTGGTACTACTAAAAATACTGTACTAACAGTAAAACATGCACCAGACTAATCCCCAGCAGCAGCTAAAAAACACACTAACCAGCAGCAATGGACGATCAATGACAGGTAGCAATGGTTTAGCAAATAAATAGCCAATGGTTTAGCAAAGTAGAGCAAATCTTTCTATATGAATGAATCTAGCAAAGACACAGAATCAGCCTGATCTCTCCTAATGCCGGAACTCATGTGACCGGCGCTGACGGCGTGGCGGCCTTTTAAATGGTGGGGCGTGTACTAAAGCCCCTGAGCTGTAATTGGCTACAGGCGTCCTGCCTGTAGCCAATTATGGCTCTCCGAGTTTCCGGCGCTGTGATTGGCCAAGCATGCGGGGTCACAGTGCATGCTTGGCCAATCATCAGCCAGCAATGCACTGCGCCGGCCGCGCCGGCCGCAATGCATTGCGGGGCCGCTCGCATCACACGAATGTGATGCGAGAGCGGCCAAAATAGTTCTGGGCTCGCCGAGCGAGCGAACGCACCGGGCCCATCCAAAAAATATATATATACACACACACTCTGCATTCAGTGTAGACTATATACACAGTGCAGGCAGTCTAGTGTATATATATAGTGTGTATATATATATATATATATACTATATCATATATATATATAAATATACACACACACACACACACACTCTACCACACACACACACACACACACACACACACAGTCAGTGTACTGTATATAAAACAGTGTATTGAAGTAGTTAAGGGGAACCCTATGACAGAATTAAAGGGGTTGTAAACCCTTGTGTTTTTTCACCTTAATGCATCCTATGCATTAAAGTGAAAAAACACCTGGCAGTGACTGGCCCCCAAGCCCCCCCCCCCCCCCCCCCCCGTTTTACTTACCTGAGCCCTGGAACTTCATCCTGCGGGGAAGCGCTCTTCCTCTGCACGGGGTACTCGGCTCTTGATTGGATAGATTGATAGCAGCGGAGCCATTGGCTCCCACTGCTGTCAATCAAATCAAAAGATGCGGGGGGCGGGGCCGAGTCATACATTCGGCAGCTATGGACGATGGATGATTATGGATGATTATCTGATTTGGGGAGAAGCCGCGAAAGCTGCCGAGGGACCCCAGAAGACGGTGTTCCTCTGTGCAAAACAAACTGCTCATTGTAGGTAAGTATGACAAAAATGTCATGGAGTCCCCCAAAATCCATACCAGGCCCTTTGGATCTGGCATAGATTTTAAGGGGAACTCCATGACAAAATTAAAAAAAAAATAGGCGTGGGGTCCACACCAAAATCCATACCAAACTCAAGCAGCCTGGCAGGCCAGGAAATGGGGTGGGAGACGAGCGAGCGCCCCCTTCTTGAACCATACCAGGCTGCTTGCCCTCAACATGGGGAGGGTTCATTGGGGTCTGTGGGTGGGGGGCATATCAAGATATGGAAGCCCCCTTTAACAATGAGGCCCCCAGAACCCAACCCCTACCTATTCACCAAAAAAAGCGTCAAACAGTAAAAACCACAATAGACAGTTTTTGACAATTCCTTTATTAAAAAAGAAAGAAAAAAAAAAAAAAGTGTCCTGCGATGTCCATCCATCTTCAATCACACCGCCTGACAGACCCAAAAAATTGAAAAAAAATAAAAAAGTTCCGCCTCGATGGGAAGCCTCCCACCGACTGCTGTCTCTTGGCTGTGAAGCAGGTATAAAGGCAAGGGCGGAGCTTTTCTTTTAATTTTTCAGGTCCAATGGATGTACATCATGGCACACTTTTTATTTTTCATTTTTTAATAAAGGAATTGCCAAAAACTGTCTGTTGTGGTTTTTACTTTTTGACACTTTTTTTGGTGAATATGTAGGGCTACAATGTACCCCATACCCATTCACATAGGGAGGCCGGGATCTGGGGGCCCCCTTGTTAAAGGGGGCTTCCAGATTCCAATAAACCACCCACGCACAGACCCCCACAACCACAGGGCCAGGGTTGTGGGGACAAGGCCCTAGTCCCCATCAACATGGGGACAAGCTGCTTTATTGTTTCACTTTAAGCATTATCAAAATCACTGCTCCTGAAAAAACGGTTGTACACTTTTTATGGCAATAACTTGCATATAAGCCTTTAAAATTAGCACTTTTGATTTTTCATGTTCGTGTCCCATAGACTTTAGACTATAATAGGGTTCGAATGTTTACTTAAACTTTTTGGTTGTTCGCATGTACTGCAAACCGATTCGGGGGTGTTCGGCTCATCCCCAATAACAAGGAGCATGGGGGAGCTCATGTCCATAATTGGTATGGTATTGACACAACCCCAAAAGATCCACAATAGCTCAAAATTGGTATGGTCCAGAAATATTTAGACAGAATAAAGGTGGCTAAAGCACCTGGACTAGATGCCATACACCCACGAATCCTAAAAGAATTGAGCTCTGTCATTTCAAAGCCATTATTTCGATTTTTTAGGGACTCATTAATGACTGGGTTAGTACCACTGAATTGGCATAAGGCCAATGTGGTGCCTATATTTAAAAAGGATCAAAGTCTTTACCAAGTAACTATAGACCTGTTAGTTTAACTTCTATAGTTGTGAAGATACTGGAGGGTTTAATAAAAGACCACATAGACGAGTACTTGCTGGAAAAAAATATTTTAAGCAACAGACAGCATGGATCCATGCAAGACAGAAGTTGTCAGACAAATCTGATTTCTTTTTATAAGGAGGAAAGTAAAACCTTAGACAAAGGAGTGGCTGTGGATATAGTATACTTGGATTTTGCTAAAGTGTTTGACACTTATATATATGAATATATGTATACATGCAAAGTTAGCTTTCCGTTTGTATTGGCTAATTCTTTAGAGTCACTCTATGTATATTCTGTGTATCTTGGTTACTTATGTATATTTTTTTGTTCTAAGTATAGATACTTACCGCATTTCTACTAACCCCCTGAAGAGGAAATCATTATTCCGAAACATGTCGGAGTCTTGTGCATGTTAGCGGCTATGCCTCAATAACTTTGAGGCCAACCATACATGTACATCCTGTATATCTATATTTTGTCCCCACTGGCACTGTAGCCGCCATACCAGCCATGCATTGTTTCTTTTCTTGTTTTTAATACTTGTGTCAATAAAATTGCATTATTGCTTTTAATATATTCTTTACGTTTTTGTACATTGTGGGCCCACATAATTCCATCTTTCTGGAGGGGTTTTCTCTGCCCACACACAACTAATGTGTAAGGTAAAGTCTACAGACTTGGAAAAATCAGTTTGTAAATGGATAGAAAACTGGCTAAAAGACCATATTCAGAAAGTAGTGGTTAATGATTCATACTCTCAATGTCTAGAGTTGTTAGTGGTGTACCCCAAGGTTCAGTGCTGGGACCAGTGGTGTATTTAGGTTTTGTGCTGCCCTAGGCCTGACAAAACTCGTGCGCCCCCAATTTAAATATGAACCACCCCTTCTTGTCAAGGCCACACCCCTTCCTGTTTAATACCTGCCCTGCCAACAAATACATTTTCTATAGCATATTATTATTATATATATATATTTTTTATTAATTCTTGATTGTAGTTTAATTAAACCTATATAATCAAGAATATATATATATGCTATAAAAATATGCATATTATAACACATTTAATAATTTAATAACTACAAGAATTAACTATGAGAAATTCAGTTTTATATAATACAGAGTTTTGACATGGATAATATAATATGCATTGCTGCCCCCCCCTCCAAAGTGCCACCCTAGGCCTGGGCCTTGTTAGCCTAAGCCAAGATACAGCGTTGGCTGGGACCCTTACTTTTTAATATATTTATAAATGATATAGAGTCTGGGATTAAAATTACTTTTTCAGTCTTTGCAGACGACACCAAGCTATACAGTGGAATAACGTCCTTACAGGATGTCTCCAATTTACAAGTCAACCTCAATGCACTGTATAAATGGGCAACTATGTGGCAAATGAGGTTTAAAAGTGTTACCAAACCCAGGACCCTGGTCTCCCACAGTACATGGAAATGCAACTATTTTAGTAAATATACACTGCTAAATACCTTTTCTCATCAGCATCTTGTGACTTCTATCAGTGTCTGGTTAAAACTTATAGGAGAAGTTTTCATTCTTCTCTGACTGCCCTATGAGGCTGCAGGACCCCTGACCCTCTGTCTGGACAGTGCAGATTGGCCCTGTGCTGATCACATGCACCCTCCCATGAAAAAAAATTTGTTTTAGCTATACACACCAAAGTGAGCATGTGCAGAGTGACTCCAGAGGCTCTGTCTTATCAGGAGATGGATTGGGGACAGTGGAAGAATGGGATAATCGGATTAGATAGGATCAAACAGCCTTTTTAAACAACACAGAGAATTAAAGCAGTAGTAAACCTCTGGCTTTTTTTTTTAACGTGCAAGGAAATGCCATAATGTGCTAGTATGCATCGCATACTAGCACATTATGTGAAACTTATCTTCGAACGAAGGCCTCCAGCGGCGCGCTGTCACCGCTGAAGGGCTTCCATCTTCACTTGGTCTTCCTTCTGGGTTTGGGGACTCCGTCGTTTACGGCACATGACTCTAAAGGAACGGCACGGTCATGCTGTTCCTTCAGAGCGCATGCGCCGGTGCATCGACAGCAAATATCTCCTAAACGGTGCACGTTTAAGAGGTATTTTTGCGTTTCTCTTTAAGATAAAAGTGGTCTCTGCAGCGGATTCGACGCAAGATCACTTTTATCAGTGGCAGGAGAGGGCCCCCCTCCCGCCACGCTCCGGTCATCTCTGCCGCTTACCGGAGCCGTCGGTAGCAGCGGAGACGATCGCGCCCACTCGGCTCCATAGCATTGGAGGGCGGAAGCAACGTCAGTCAATTCCGCCCAAAGCTCTTAAAGAAGAATCACATTTTTTATTTTTAAAATGAAATGTTTTATTTTTTTTAATTTCTCTTTAGTGTAAATATGAGATCTGAGGACTTTTTGACCCCAGATCTCATATTTAAGAGGTCCTGTCATGTGTTTTTTTTATTACAAGGCATGTTTACATTCCGTATAAAAGGAATAAAAGTGACCCAAAAAAAAAAAAAAAAAATGTAGAGCGCTCTACATTTTTTTTTTTTTGGGTCACTTTTTTCATATGTGGGAGCTACTCACCTATGCGTTCGCTTCTGCACGCAAGCTCATTGGAATAAGTGAGTAGCTCCCACATATGAAAACGGTGTTCAAACCACACATGTGAAGTATCGCCGCAATCGCTAGAGCAAGAGCAATAATTCTAGCCCTAGACCTCCTCTAACTCAAAACTGGTAACCTGTAGAATTTTAACGTCACCTATGGAGATTTTTTAAGTGTAAAATCTAGAAAAAAAATGGGCTAACTTTACTGTTTTATTTTTTAATTAAAAATAAATTGTTTTTTCCAAAAAAAGTGCGCTTGTAAGACCGTGACAGAAAGCATTGCAACGACCACCATTTTATTCTCTAGGGTGTTAGAAAAAATAAAAAAATACATAATGTTTGGGTTCTAAGTAATTTTCTAACAAAAAAAAATAACTATTTTAACTTGTAAACAGTCTAAAAAATAGGCCCGGTCCTTAAGTGGTTAAGGTGCTTATCAATATCATTACAATCTTAAACTGATACATGGATATTATTTCCAATTTCACAGCAAAACAACATCTAATTAAATTTCAGTTGAAATTTTATAAAAACATCTCCAAACAAAAATGACATTGCTCAGACACATCCATATTAACAACAGCCTGCAGATTTAGACTATTACAATAGGAGAATATTTGGAAGTGTTTTTATTATAAGGACTAAGAGAGAGTACCCATTTAAAACGACAATTTCCACAGCTGTCAAGCTGACTGAATATTTGATGTGTGCAGGCTTCTCTTCTCCTATAAATGAGACATTTCCTTTCATCTTGTACCCTAACATGCGTTACCTAAACCCCCCAAATCTGAATATTTCAATAAGGTTCTTTCATTATTCACTAGGTTCATGGAAATTTTACTAGGGCAACCACATTTTTCTGTCGTTATGCATACAGGTACAAGCCTTCAGCTGGCAATATTACCTCGATTAGCATAGTTTGATGAAATATTTAAGAGGTTTTCTTTTTTTATTATTTTATTACTCTAAAACCTAATAAATCAAATGACTGCCAAATGCCATTAAGGTGACACTCTGACTGCAATGCGCTTTTCATATTCAAATTTAAAAACAGGCTGATGAAAGTATGTGTGGATTTCTCATTTTAGCCGCCTGCAGCTCATATTCACAAGTTATTATATTATATATTAAATATATGTTTTAAGCAAATTAGGGTGTATTATTTATTTGGATAAACTTGCATTTCAGTCACCTTGTTTCATGTATACAAATTATATACATACAGTGTATATATATATATATATATATATATATATATATACACACATATATACACACACACACACACATACATATATATCTCATGTTTGACATATGGCTATTGTGTGAATTATCTAGATAGAACTAAATTATTTAGGTGATCTTTAAAGAAATTAACAATTTTTTTCTAACTACAAAAGAACTCTGACCAAACTGTAATTAGCTATTTTTAACTGAGTTATATGCATTTGCTAGGAACACCCAAGTTCTGAGAGTAAAATATACGTTTCTGCCTACTGACTTATCAAAAATCAAAAGTCTTTCAGGTATGACTTATTGGTGAATGAAATTAAGCTATACCTTATTTAGCAAACTATCTGAGGGAAAGTTGAGCAGTTTCTACTGTAATCTACCACAAACAAATAATCTAATCATTGTAATTTTCTTAAGAAAATGTATGCATTAGAATTTATCAAGTGTAAGGTTAGCGTACAGAAGTTTATCTGTCCCTTGGGGCGCCTATGCAGTGATTTTTGTAGGTTACCCACTGCAAGGGAGAGTACCAACAATTCTGAATTTCTTTCTTTTCTAAACCATCTTTTTTTTTTGTGGACTAATGGAAGACAAATAGGTTGATTTACTTAGGGCAAATGGTCTGTGCAGTGCACTGCAAGTACACCCCTAAGTGCACTGCAAGTGCAGTTACTCTAGATCTGATGGGAACATAGCTCTCAATGGACTCCAAGAAACTGATTTTATGGTAATTACAAACATCTAATTTTCTTTCTCTTCCATTGAGCAACACAGAAATTTAGATACTGCAGGGATGTCTAAAAGCAGTCCACCTGAGGGGGGGGGGGGGGAATCAACAACCAGTATGGGGACTGTTTGCAAAAAAGAACCACCTAAAAGTTGTAAACCACTGCACTTTTTTTTTTCTTACCTGCAAGGCAAAGGCATACTAGTATGAAGCCTTCCAGCGATGCTGGAGACAGCTTCCATCTTCACCCATCTTGCTTCTGGGTTTGTGGACTCCGTTCCTTCACAGCGCATGCCCCAGTGATGTCACTGGCTGCATGTACAGTAAATATCTCCTAAACGGTGCACATTTAGGAGATATTTACACTATAGGCTTACATATAGGTAAAATTTCAAAATGGAAGTTTACTTCTTCCTAAAGGACCATTGCTTGAATATAAACTAGATGAGGAGACTCCCTCTAGAAGGCAGGGGGAGTAGACAATCACCAAAGGGAGAACACAGAGAATTAGGATAGAGGAGATCACTGCCAGAGAGGAATGGACGCCACCCGAAGGAAATGGAGCCTGAACCAGAGCAGGGCTGTGAAACTAAAAATCCACTTAAACAGGTGAAAAAACATAATGACCTGATCAAGGAAGAATAAACCCACGAGTTGTGGACAACAGAAACATACTGAGGCATCCCCCAAAGCCTTACACTTCCAGTCCTTAGGATTAATGGAATGAAAACTCAAGGGAGGTTGCCTAGCCAGACAACCAATCTCTCTATGCAAGATATCCAAAGAATGTTAGCATTACAGCCTATAAGGGTTGTGACAGCCCATAAGGGTGAAGTGACCCCTGAGACTACTAAAACATTTAAAGTGGAACTAAACCCTCCTGTCCTCTATAGTAAAGGAACCTGTCGCCTTAGCCTCTGTTTGATCTGCAGTTGCCATAATGCTGCATGTTTGATCAGTTATAATCATTTGACAGCTTGACAGTTTGGTTGAGAGCAGAAGCAGTTGTGACAGTTATCATTCAGGATATGCCTTGACTAAAACCGTTTTGGGAGACAGCTAAATCGATGGGCTCAGTTGTGCTTTAAGGGTAAAACCCCACAAAGTCAGCATGACTGAAAAGGGTAGTATGCACAGGAAGCTGAAGTAGATATATGAGAGGGGTGGGATACCCCCAACCCTTCTGTAGACCTAATGCCTTGAGGCAGGAAGCACACTGATTACCTGTGGCACTGAAAATCACAGGGCCAAAAAAGAGAATACTCCTGAAGTTTAAGTCAGATATACCTTGAATCAGAATTCCAAGCATGCAGCCAGGGTGCTCTGCACATATGTACGGACATTAGACCCATACAGGACATAAGTTTAGATGCTCATAACAAGCCATCAAAACTGAAGCACATGGTTGTGATATTTTCTCCATCCGCTCCTTAAAACAGGGCCTACCTTGGCAGTGAAGAAATCAATTTGCAGCTGTGTGACCCTAAAAGAACCAAGGCCTGGAACAGGAGGCTAATCCTCCACATGCATGCTAGGGTTCACTATACTAATAAGGTTTGAAAAAGCCCCTATACATCTGAGGTGTTAGAAAGGTTTGACAGATTTAAGTCACTGTCAACATGGGAGAGAGGTCAAGGCCAGTCAATCCAAATTGGGATTTAAAGAGAGACTCTAGCTGCCTGTGGAATCTGAAAAGGTCAGCACACCCCTCAACCAAACTAATGGTACGTCTGTTAAAGTAGAACAGAACTAAACCTAACATGTAAAAGACATGCTATGTCTTTTCTGCAATAGCATGTACTTACCTGCCTGCTCACAGTCCTCTACCAAATGTACACTCCATGCGCAGTTCAGCGGGCATTCCTATCACAAATGAAACACAAAAACCTCCTGTGCATACAGTGGTGTGAAAAAGTGTTTGCCCCCTTCCTCATTTCTGTTCCTTTGCATGTTTGTCACACTTAAGTGTTTCGGAACATTTAAACAATAGTCAAGGACAACACAAGTAAACACAAAATGCAATTTGAAAAAAAAAAGGTGAAAAAAAATCCAAACCATCATGGCCCTGTGTGAAAAAGTTATTGCCCCCTTGTTAAAACATACTATAACTGTCCACACCTGAGTTCAATTTCTCTGCCACACCCAGGCCTGATTATTCCACACCTGTTCACAATCAAGGCATCACTTAAATAGGAGCTGCTTGACACAGTAAGGTCCACCAGAAGATCCTTAAAAGCTACATCATGCCGAGACCCAAAGAAATTCAGGAACAATTGAGAAAGAAAGTGATTGAGATCTATCAGTCTGGAAAGGGTTATAAACACATTTCCAAAGCTTTGGGAATCCAGCGAACCACAGTGAGAGCCATTATCCACAAATGGCGAAGACATGGAACAGTGGTGAACCTTCCCAGGAGTGGCCAAAATTACCCCAAGAGCGCAGCGACGATCATCCAAGAGGTCACAAAAGACCCCACAACAACGTCCAAGGAACTGCAGCCTCACTTGCCTCAGTTAAGGTCAGCGTTCATGCCTCCACCATCAGGAAAAGACTGGGCAAAAATGGCCTGCATGGCAGAGTTCAAAGGAGAAAACCACTGCTGAGCAAAAAGAACATCAAAGCTCGTCTCAATTTCTCCACAACACATCTTGATGATCCCCAAGACTTTTGGGACAACATTCTGTGGACCGATGAGACAAAAGTGGAACTCTTTGGAAGGTGTGTGTCCAAGTATATCTGGCGTAGAAGGAACACTGCATTTCAGAAAAAGAACATTGTACCAACAGTAAAATATGGTGGTGGTAGTGTGATGGTCTGGCTGTTTTGCTGCTTCAGGACCTGGAAGATTGCCGTGATAAAAGGAACTATGAATTCTGCTGTCTACCAAGAGATCCTGAAGGAGAATGTCCGACCATCTGTTCGTGTACTCAGCTGAAACGAACTTGGGTTCTGCAGCAGAACAATGATCCTAAACACACAGCAAGTCCACCACCGAATGGCTGAAGAAAAACAAAATGAAGCCTTTGGAGTGGCCTAGCCAAATCCTGACCTGAATCCTATTGAGATGTTGTGGTATGACCTTAAAAAGGCCGTTCATGCTCGAAAACCCTCTAATGTAACTGAATTAGGACAATCTGCAAAGATGAGTGGGCCAAAATTCCTCCAGGACGCTGTAAAAGCCTCATTGCACGTTATCGCAAACTCTTGGTTGCAGTTGTTGCTGCTAGGGTGGCCCAACCAGTTATTAGGTTTAGGGGGCAATCACTTTTTCACACAGGGCCATGATGGTTTGCATTTTTTTCACCTTTAATAATAAACACCATTTACAAATTGCATTTTGTCCTTGACTATTGTTTAAATTGGTTTGATGTTCCGAAACACTTAAGTGTGACAAACATGCAAAGTAACAGGAAATGAGGAAGGGGGCAAACACTTTTTCACACCACTGTAAGTGTAGTGGTCCCGTTCCAGCACCTGCTGCCCGCCTAATCCACAGATTGAGAAACAAACACACAACACCCTGCTGCCCACTCCTGGCTGAGGATTTCCCCAAAATAACTGAAAAACAAGAGAGGGTGCACTGGTTTAGTGCATTATCTCTAAAACCGTTTATTCAAAAAATTGTAAAAAAATTTTTTAAGAAAATTGCCAAAGGCTCTGAGGAAGAGGGCACAGCCATTGAAACGCATTAGCCTTTTGGATCCTAGGTGATGTCCCCCCAAACCCAGGAACATGCGGAGTGGACAAATCGATTGTGCAACCAGCACTGTGTTCATTATGTTGTCTGTGAGTAGATACATTTACAACGTTTTGATTAAACCGTTTTAGAGATAAAGCTCTCTTGTTTGTATTTTTTTCAGTTGCTTTCCCAGCACACCCCAGCTCTGACTGACTCCTGTGTCCATGCATGCAATGACATTATCCCCCGCTGGTGAATCAAGAAGCTGAAAACCAGGCAACGCAAAGCAGCCCAGGAAGAAGATGACAGCATCTGATGAGAAATGTAACCATTGCATCGCTGGAAAGTAGAGATGCATATTTTTGGGCTTAGTTGAAGTTTAAGATGGGTTACTGATGTATCCACAGGAGCAGCAACCGTAGTTTAACAAATTTCCTCTCAAAGGGGAAAAGTTTAGGCACATACTCAGGACCAGGGTACATCCCATCCATAAATAAGACTGTCTCCAATAGCGGGTGAAGTGGAAAGGTCGATGCAGCTGTAGGAGCCCTAAAAAACGGGTAGAATGCACTGCATTAAAATAAGGTTTGAAACAACCTCTGTAAATCTGAGGTGATGGCAGGAGACTACGCTGCCTCAACAACAGCTTCTTCAGAGACAAATTGCTAGAATTTTGAACTTGAGTCAGCGATGGTAACAGGGAGCAAAGATTTGCTCCGATCTAAGGCTTCAGGAAGGTCAGAGTTAGACTATTTAGGGGAACGCATGGAGCGCATTTAGAGCTTTTGCGGGCAGGGTGCCACAATAACTAAACACACACAGCCAAAAAGGAAGAAAGGTGCTTCATCTAGGCTGAAAAGACTGCATCGTGTAAATGTTTCTCCCCTAGTGGATGACATCAGTGCCCGATCACTCAGCCCGACCCAGCAGTGGTGGAATTTAGAAAGGCATCCAGCAGAATAAACTGTGAGAGATAGCTACTGTTTTTAAGCCCAAATGGCCTTATTTACAAGGTGAGTATACAGAGACAGGGTCTCTGAGGGTGTGCCATGCCTCTGGGCTTGGAAAGTGCTCCACAGCTAACAAGTTGCACTCATGTCTGGAAATACCACAATGCCAGTGCCTGAAAGTCATATTCCAGGCTAGCCACATAGGTCCAGTCCAGCGGGGTCTAGGTGAGGAAATGTTGATCCAGATAACTGCTATACAGAGACAATCTCAAGCTGTGACATAGTGAGGAATCGTAACTGGAGTCACAAGAAAGGCTAGCAAAAACTGAATTTTCTCAGCAGAGCTAAAGAAAAGGCATTCAACCTCTTAGGACACTAGCAAAAATGAAGGCATTTTGGGTAGAGGAGGGCACCTGGCTTATAATTTCTTTTGCCTAGTGTCGAAACCTCCTGAAGGTGTCAGTATAACCCAACTGTGTATGGATTCCTGTGTCCCTCATTGGGCGAGAAAAAAAAGGAGAATTATGGTTATGCTGTCTCTTAGTGCATTTTTAAGGGTCCTGATGCCCTGAGGAATACATGTAAAGTATACTGTAATAATGTAGATGAATGAAATGTGTTAATTGTAAAAAAAGGTTTTATTTAAAATTGGACGATTACAAAAAAAAGTTAAGTGATTTTCTATTATATAAGGAGCATCTAGAAAGTTAACTTTGACTAAGCAGTACCCCAAAAAAAAACAACTACCCTTTGCCTTGCATTCCTCTTGAAAAATAACAGTGTACTTCTTGACATGAGACTATGCCTAGGCCTATGATAAATACTATTCTCACAAAATTAGAAGTGAGATTAGGTGATGTAGCTATTACACTGTGCTTTTTCCACTTAGGGACCGCTTTAGATAAAGCAGTTTCCCTGCTCCTGTTTAATGCTACAGTATCCCCACCTTTTTTGCTGCTTCTTGAGTGATTCCCCACCAGTCAGCAGACTACCAGTTATCGGGGGTCAGGAAGCAAAGCCCTGCTCCTCAAATATAATGGAACAGCAAGTCAATCCTGGTGAAAAGATTAGGTCCATGGAACCTACAAGCAACACTGGTGCACCTCCCTACATTTGAAATCCTTGGACGTGTTTTCTGTAGAATATTTCCACTTTAAGAAACACAAATCACTACGCCAGCTAGAAGCAATTATCTACATGGCACAGGAGGGTATGTGTATGATTTGTCTATATACAGAGAAAACAAACAAGTTAATTTACAAAGGATTACCATAGTGTGATCTTAAAGAGAGCCAGTCACAGCTAGACTTATGCAAGAATCGAAATCTGTAGTTTGAAAGCAACTCGAGACAAAGTTGGCAGATAGCAAAACAAATCTGCATTAGGGATCAAATATAAATCATTCATAAGTAAGTTTGCACAGTTATAGAATAAATATTCTAATTTTGCATAGGCTTAAATGTGACTAGTTACCTATACGTAATGTGTGGAAGACAGTGTTAATTAAGTACCCTTTCTTCTAAAATTCTCCTGTCAGCAGAGATGACCACCAGTCCCCTATTTGGCTAACAGCTTCAGTACAGTAACAAATAACTTTTAGGGGAGATTTGATGGACCCATTCAGGGTTAAATCAACGTTATCAATACTTTATAAGAAGTATCAATATTTATTTATTGTTTCCATTTTGTGATGTTTTGGCAACAATTCAAAAAATATTGTTCTAGTTGTTGAAAGTTGAAGGAGGGGGAGCCTAAGGCTGATTTACAAGTTTGCATATATTTAATAGGACCCTAGTCAGTAACATTTGAGAAATGAGAAAGTTGAAAGAGATAAATGAGAAACCTCATGGGTCATTAGAGGATCAAAATTTATATGCACTTGCAGAAATGGGAAGCTGTTACAACTAGGAATGTTCTCATCCAGTGTTCAGACAGATTGGAGTAACTGGAAATTCTCTCTTGGGGGAAAGTTCTTGGTAAACTAAAGAAGTTGTAGAAAAAGATATGTATGTGTTGCTATATACAGGATGCAGGAAGAGTTAGAAAAAGATCAAATGAAATCCCTCCTACCTATCCCACAAGGCTCAGAGAATAAAGAAATTAAATTTAACTATTTTTTTCCACACTAAGGTCCATAAAAAAAATCTTTAACAAAAGGGGTGCAATATTAGGCTATTCAAAATGGGTCCAATTACTTTTTTCAGGGTCCTGGTTGCAAAAGCCAGCTGAGAGAGTAGTTTCACAACTAAATATATAATCAGACATGGTGTTTATAAACCCCCATCCAATATGTAACACTTTCCCCTAGTCTTAGTTTATAGGTTTTGTAGTTTTCAAATATTACTATATTATGCTCATATATCTTGCATAACACATTTACAGTGAGAGCAGAAATTAAAAAATTAGGTGAAATTGTAATTTTGATTTAGGGGAAGACCCTAATTGAATGACATTTAGTTTGCTATAGACCATATAGAATATAGTATATTAAACAATTGCTTTTAATTAGGGCTGTGTAAATGAAAGATTAATTCCTCGATTAATCGTAAAAATTTTTAATCGATCAAAATATTTTTGATCGTTTAAAAATCTTTTGATTGGTACTCACCTCACCGCCGGCTTCCGGGTCTTCAGGGAGTTCCGTGGGAGATCCGGAGACATCACGGACATCGACGTCACCGGACTCCTCCCCCTTCCCCAAGTGCCTCCATCTGCTAATGAAGGGAAGGGGGGAGTAGTCCGGTGATGTTAAAGTTCTGATTGAACGTAACGTGTACGGGGGAGGAGCTACGCATGACATCACCCGCTGCTGCCCTATGGAACTAACAAGATTGTCGGCTTCACATGCTGTGTTTTTATCATCTTTATGTGAGTAGTTTGTGTTTGAACACAAAAATTCAATCTTATACTTAATTGGTGAGCACGTAGATCGTTTCTTTCTACCCATGACCTGGTGTCCTTGCTGAGATCTAAGGAGACGTGAGAAGTTTATGGTCCCTGTTAACCCTTTTGATACTCTCTTGCACCTGTTTGCACAGGGGTCCATGCCATAAGGTGAGAGTGATCAGTTAGACTGGAGGTGGAGGAATTGTCACGTTACTGTGGAGAAAAAAATTACTTATGTCAGTGCTAGAGTTTGAATTTAAAACGTATTTGTGTGAATTGTGAAGTTAAGTCATGAAATGTGGAAACTAACTAGTGTCGGGTGATTGTATATAGTGTAT
Organism: Lithobates sylvaticus; assembly: GCA_028564925.1. NCBI lineage: Eukaryota > Metazoa > Chordata > Amphibia > Anura > Ranidae > Lithobates > Lithobates sylvaticus. The sequence goes on from CM053034.1 coordinate 147,614,931, forward strand.
ACCACATTTACCACTGACTAATGCAGAGTTGGATGTGTATGTGCTTTATAATTAATCGAAATTAGTCTATTAAAAAAAAATTGATTAATCGAACACGAACATTTTAATAAGCAACAGCCCTACTTTTAATGAAATACTTGCTTTCACCTTTTTTCATCCTGTTTGTATCACAGTACCGCTGATCTTCTGCAACCTCATTACGGTCACTTTCAGTCTGCAAGCATGCATTCCAACAGAGGTTGCATGGCATTTCTCGGTTTCCCAATTATGACAGCAGAAGACTATTTATGCACAATGTGTGTATAAATGGCCTTACGTCATTGACACCAGAGAAAATTGGAGGGTCCGATTGGGTCTGCATGAGCAAAACTGACAGGTGGACCCAATCGGTCCGGCCATGTGAAAGGGCCCTTAAAGCTGTCTTTGACCTTATACTGTATACGCTAAAAAAATAAACCTAGTAAGTATTTTTACTTAAATCTGTCTGACCTCATACTGTATACACTGAAAAGTCCACCTAGTACTGCAAAAATTTATTTGATTATTTTATTTTGTTAAAAGGAAATGTGTGTATAGAGATCACATTATGAAGGGAAGTGTGGTCTTATTTGTGAAACTGTGTTTTGATGTTATTTGGAAAGAAGTAAGGATATATAAAAAGTGCTATATCTATTTTTTACATTGATATTGTACTGCTGATTTTATAAAATTAAAGTGTGTGTTATAACTTTTAATCTCCTTTAAAATAAATATAAAAGTGCATCTAAACCCACAAACTTTTTTTTTTCAGGCTAAGAACATTTTCAGCAAGTACCCAAATTACTTCTTGATCTTGTGAGAATTGCAGCTTGTCACTTTTTGTGAGCTGATCTTTTTTGCAAACTACATAATCCCCCAACTACCATGTGATATAAGGTAGTGCCTCAATCTAAAACATAAACAAGAATAGGGGCAGGTACCATTATCCTTGAACTTGGAATGATAAAAAATGTCAGGGGCTACTCCAAAAATGTGTTTGTTCTAAAAACTCAAATGCCAAGCACATCTCAAAATCTACTTCTTTAGTAACCCCCAACACCCCCCAAACCCTTAATATCATCAATCTTACAGCCTTTACCTTGACCCCTGAAGAGGAGAGGGTTTCACAGTTGGGTTTGGGCGTTTGCCCATCTGAACCTATCAATATCTTTGAAACTACCAAAGATCTCTATCTCTTCGCCCGCAACCTCACCTTTAGATTCATCTTTGATGAGGACAGGCAAAGACTCAACTTGGAAAAGGAACTAGCTGAAAGAATCAAACACTTTTCAATGCAAGAATTTAGAGCCCTACGTGACTGGATGCTTTTTTACGAAGAGGGAGCGACAGACGCACCCTGCTCTGCAGCTTCTGCCAACTCACCCAACACCACCCTTCAGGATCCCCCAGTTCCAGATTCTCCTAGTGAGGAGACCAATAGTAACACTGGTAAATTCAAGCCAAGTCCCGCACATTTCCAGATCTGATGATCTGTCCATCATGCACCGATTAAAGCAGAGTTCCAGGCTTTTTTTTTTAATTAAAAGTCAGCAGCTACAAAAAGTTTAGCTGCTGACTTTTAATAAACAGACACTTACCTGTTCCACAGTCCAGCGATGTGGCCGCATGGAGCCCCGTTCCTCTCCCTCTCCTCGGAGCATCCATTGGAACTGTGGGCACCCGGCCGTGACAACTTGTGGCTTCATGGCCGGCGCCCACTGCGCATGCACGAGTCGCGCTGCGCTCTCCCAGTGGACAGGCAATCTTCTGGGACCTGTCCCGTGTCCCAGAAGATTGCAGAGAGGGAGGGACCGCCTAGGGGAGAGGAGGAGTCGCCTCCGTGGGCGGAAGGAGGAAGTGGGATAGGAATTCCCACTCTAAAGTAGTCACCCACCCACCCCCTCAAAAAAAATGACATGCCAGATGTGGCATGTAAGGGGGGAGGAGTGCGTAACGTGGAGTTCCACCCCTTTTTTACACTTTGTCTGTATGAGAAAAGGACATGCAGCAGTTTTCACAATGGCATTGTTTTTTTTTGCTCATAAATACCTTTTTAGTTGCTCCCCCTTACTTCCTCCTTTCCAATCGCCTAGGCGATTCGCAAGGGTTCCTGGGATAGCAGCCTCATGTATCCCAGAAGTCCTTGCAAATTGCCTACTGCCGAAAAATCTCGCGATATTTGGAAGTAGGAAAAGATGCAAACGTGAGTTAGCCCAGCAGAGTGCATGCTGGGAGTTGTAGGCAGTGGGGAGAAAACCGGAGCTGCAAACCTAATGAGAGCCACGCTCTCATCTCTGCAGATAAGAGAATGGGAGGAGGGGGGCGATCGTTGTTAACAATACACTCGGTGGCAGCTGGAGAGACTTGTAAACTTCCTCTCCTCTCCTTTGATTGACAGGTTGCTATAGCAATGGGGTGGGAACTTGTGCCGATGCTGACGTTGCTATAGCAGCCTATCAGGAAGAATAGGTGTGGGATTTAGAGGTGCATGCTGGGTAATCAGCTGCACAGAAATCAAGGAAGTTAACACAGGAGAGCCACAGATGCCCACAGCTAAAATGGAACCTGCCTGCTTCCGAGATCAGTGAGTAATTAACTTTCTTTAAAGAAAGTAAAAGTGCACAAAAATATGACATTTTATTAATGTTCATCTACATGTTATGACAATTCCAGAGCTGTCCTTAAAAAAAAAAAATGTTTGGGGGGCTGGAACTCTGCTTTAAAGAGGAAGTTCCACTTTTGGGTGGAACTCTGCTTTAAGTCTCTTATGAAACAACAATGGCCCCACCTACCCTCCAATTTAACTAAAAAACCAACCTGGGCACTGACTAAACTTCAGAAACACACGGATCTGGTAATGAAACAATCCGATAAGGGCGGGAATATAGTCCTTATGACACATTTTCAGTACCAGACTATGTGCTTGGATGTCCTGCACAATACAACTTGGTACACACCTATTGATCATACCTGATACAATTTATTGCCGAATTTCGGAGTCTGTGTGTTGAAGCATTTTGGGAAGGCCTCATTGATGAGGACACTCTTAAAATTTATCAACACGCAAACCCCACAGCTACCGACGTTTTACACGTTACACAAAACCCATAAAAAACTTTAAGGTACCACCTGGGAGACCCATAGTATCGGGCATAGGGTCCCTTACAGAAAACGCAAGTAAATTTGTAGACACATTTCTAATGCCACATGTTCTGAGCCTACCGTCATACATTCAGGATACAACTGACTTGCTTCGACATATTGAGGGGGTCCAGGTCCCTCCAGATGCCCTCCTCGTGGCTATAGATGTCGAGGCTCTTTACTCGAGCATCCCCCATGGGCAGGGCGTCCGGATGGCTGGTACCTTCTTGATGGAGCAGGATTGTAATACATGGTCCTTTAACCAATTCATTTTGAAACTACTACAGTTTATTCTGACTAAAAACAATTTTACATACATGGATCATATCTACTTAAACAAGCACGGGGATGGCCATGGGCACCTCCTGTGCACCTTCCTATGCCAACCTTTACTTGGGGGGATGGGAGAGATGAATTTTCGGAGATGAGTCCCTACAATCGTTTTTGGACCATGTGCTCTGTTGGTACAGGTTCATTGACAATTTGTTTTTTTGGACGGGTACAGAATCATTATTAATCGAGTTTATTGAATGTTTAAATACTAACCAGTTTAATCTACATTTGAAATTTACCTATGATTATAACCTTATCTCTTTTCTCAATTTAAAGATTTTTAAAAACTCCACTCGCCAAATAGCAATGGACCTCTATCGGAAACCCATGGCAGGCAATACACTGCTCCACGCCTCTAGCTCTCATCCCCACCCTCTGATACGCAGTATCCCGTATGCCCAAGTGGATGCTCTTCGTGAGTGCCTTCTAGCACAGGGTTATACCCGCACCAACCTCAGGAAGGCCTACAATAGGGCTTTTGGATGAACCAGATTGTCTTTGCTTTATGGCCCCCCTCGTGCTAAACCACCCCAGACAGTCAAAAAAGTCACTAAATTCTCTACTCATCACAATCAATTATGTACATTACTGTCAGAACATTGGCATCTCCTAACAGATCATCATGTTCTAGGCAAATATGTAAGGCCCAACTCAGAATTGGTGTTTCGTAGAGAAACTACATTGAGTGACAGACTTACCAGCAGCCATTATCGGGTGAATCCACGTGAGATGGGGGGCCGCCAGGGTACTGTCCGGTGTGGCCACTGCCCATATTGTCCTTGGATCCAGGAAGGCACAATTTTTTTTCTTCCCAATGGGGAAACTTTTTCTCCCCCCCAACATGCCAATTGTGGAACAAGGGGAGTTGTTTACCTAGTGGTCTGTGCCTGCAATGAGTTTTATGTAGGCAAGACCATTAGAGAATTAAGGCAAATAATGGGAGACCATTTATACCATTCTTCCAAGGGTAAATTTACCACGGTAGGCCGCCATATAGGCTTACATCACAGATTTCAACCTGAAGTTGTTCCTGGTCCTGGAAGATGTTCCAGAAGAACCTTGAGGGGGGGAGGGGGCGCGATTGGGACCGAGTGAGAGGTGAAACTATCTGGATCAAGCGGCTCAACGCCCTCACACCACCGGGCCTCAATGTAGCTCTCTCATATAAACCTTACCTATAAACAACTTGTTTCTTAATTCCAACTTTTCCTGATCTCTGTCTATGCTCTCTCGGGCCCTTGCTTTTTGCTCTTTGTTTCACAATTTATTTTTATTTTTCCATCCCTTTTGTGTTCCTTTATCCTATATTTTTCTCCCGTTCCCTTCCCCACACCCTTCCCTTTTATCTCACTCACCTATACCTTTGACAACCAAGACAAGTGTTGACTGTCAATTGGGTCAATCATATATTCCAAAAATATTCTTTATTTTAATTTTTAGGATCCACTTGTAATCATGTGCGATTCTTTGTGGTGAGATTATGACTGCAGACAAATTGTTTTTATTATTAACTACATGTTGTAATCTCCTGGCATATGTGTGTGCCCTGGGCACGCACTGGGATGGAATTCATGTTGCGGCCGCATCTTTGGCACACACATTGCCTCGCCAACTGCTTTGTTCAATCGATGTTCTTTGATAAAACTTATTTTGTCAGGCATGCTTTGCCATGGGTTCTACAGCGGCCTGAGGTGTTACACTCCACCTAGCGGCGGACATGCGTCTGTCCATTAGGAGAAGGGCCTGCAACCCATGGATTGCCCTCCCCTTCTTCCCTCGATGACGGCCCTGCGCCGTCTTCTGTGAGGGTCACGTGTGGGCGCATTGTGCGCACGCACAGTGGCCACCCCTTCGCAAGTGTCACGCGTGTGCGCATTTGTGAACGTACTCTGGGCGAGATGAACCCGGTGACGTCAGGTGCCGGCATCAGCCGGCGCACTGACGTGGGCCTGGTTGGAGGCTCCTTAACCACTTGCCTACCAGCCACGAACACCTCCTTTCTGACCAAGCCATTTTTCAGCTTTCAGCGCTGTCGCATTTTGAATGACAATTGCGCGGTCATGCAACGCTGTACCCAAATAAAATTTTTATAATTTTTTCCCCACAGATAGAGCTTTATTTTGGTGGTATTTGATCACCTCTGCGTTTTTTATTTCTTGCGCTATAAACAAAAGAAGAGGGACAAGTTTGAAAAAACATAATATTTTTTACTTTTTATTATAATAAATATCCAATTTTTTTTTTTTTTAAACAAATTTTTTCCTCAGTTTAGACCGATACGTATTCTTCTACATATTTTTGGAAAAAAAAAAAAATCGCAATAAGCGTATATTGATTGGTTTGCTCAAAAGTTATAGCGTCTACAAAATAGGGGATAGATTTATAGCATTTTTATTATTATTTTTTTTTTACTAGTAATGGCGGCGATTTGCGATTTTTATCGTGACTGCGACATTGCGGCGGACACTTCGGACACTTTTGACTCATTTTTGGGACCATTCACATTTATACAGCGATCCGTGCTATAAAAATGCATTGATTACTGTATAAATGTGACTGGCAGGGAAGGGGTTAACGCTAGGGGGCGCTGCAGGGGTTAATGTGTACCCTATTTTGGTGATTCTTACTGTGGGGGGAGGGGACTGACTGGGGGAGGAGACAGATCGGTGTCCCTATGTACAAGGGACACACCATCGGTCTCCTCTCCTCTGACAGGACGTGGGTCTGTGTGTTTTAAAACACAGATCCACGTCCTGCTCGATTACCGGGCAATCGCGGGTGCCTGGCGGTCATCGCGACCGCTGGGCACGCGCACCGGGGCCCCAGCTACGCGGCGGGCGCGCGCGCGCCCCCCCAGTGGCCAAATTGTAGACGACGTCATATGACGGCGTCCCGCCACAGTAGCTGCACCGTCCCGCCGTCATTTGACAGTGGGCGGTCAGCTAGTAGTTAAAAGGCCTGCTTGATTGGATACAGAGTGAGTGCATGGATGGGTGTGTCCTCCTATAATATAGTTTTAGTAAGTCTAAAGGAGATTGTACAATCAGATTTTATAGTGTATGCCCACCTTTATACAGCTAAAATGAACTAGTTACAGTGTGATTAATTGTTAATAACACATTTTGCAGCAAAATACGCAGTAAAATGTGTAAACTACAATGCGCCACAATGTCCAATGAACTACTTCGGCAGATTTGGGGCACAGAAATCAATGGGCTGCCCTATGCGTGTCGTGGGAAAAATGTGCAAAAAACTTGTGCACACTAGGTATGAATGGGCCCTGAAAGTAAAATTGTGTGTTTACACAAGAACAATGACAGCTGTCTCCATCCACTCCCTCCCATTTACTAGTATAAAGTTGACTATACACTATGCAATCTGATTGTACCATATCTGTACAATGTTCTTTACAAAAACTATGAAATAATAGGACCCACCTGAACAATCTTTTCAATTTGTATCAAATCAGACAGGCCCTTGCACTACATAGTTGATGGTAAATCTAAAGAAGATTGTACAATGTATGACCACCTTAACCACCTCCTGCCCACCATATAGACAAATGATGGCGGAAGGAGTGATCTTTTGTTTTGGCAGGATGTCACATGACGTTGCCCAAGTCACAAACGCGGCGATCATGGGCGCGCTTTTGTACTTGGGACACGCCACAACCCCGATCTCTTTATCCAATCACAGATGATCACGTGTAAACAAGAAAACACTGGTTATTGGCTCTCCTCGCTTCACACTGACAGAGTGAGGAGAGGAGAGCCGATCAGAGGCATTTTCTCACAGGGGAGACCTGTACAGATAATCAGGGCACTGATCATCAGTACCCTGATGATCAGTGCAGCCCTAACAGTGCCCAGCAGTGATGCCAGTCAATGCCCATCGGTGATGCCAATTTGTGCCCATCAACTCAAGCATCTTCATAAAATGTACAACTTATAGGCACTTGGCAGTAATACCAAAATGTGTAGAAATGCATTTTTTAAAGGGCAATTTAGTGGTTTAAATATGTTTGTATCACAGGATTCGGTGCAGCAGTCTCAAAGTATAAAGTCAATCTTTTTAGATGCATTACAAGTAAACAGCTTCTGCCTGTGATGTTACTGCATTTTTCTGGACCAATTGTCCCAATGGTCCTTGCAGCAAACAAATCATATAGACTCATATAATCATTGCATTTATTGGCATTATTCAAGTAGTACCATGAACAACAATGCTGTTTGTGCAACTTTTCCAGATTTCTGGCCTCACTCTATTAGCAAAGTTTTGTTGGTGGGCAGCATCATATTTTAGCTTTTGCTCTGTACAACCATGCAAGATCATTGAGGGCTTAGTGCCAGCAAGGCAGTATCTGTTCCACCAGCTGAGGGTTGAGTGGTTCCAGCACTATGCTTTTGGCTTTGTCAAAGAGAAATTAATCAATTTATTAAGCCAAACATACCTGTTATGATCACATTGGACCTGTACACATGGCGCATCGCTTTCAAGCGCATGGGGCTATGCCACACCTGCCCTGCAACCAAGTGAAGTGTACATGGTTCCAACACAGTATTTTGGCTTTTTGAGAGTTAAAACAGGCAGAGAGAAGGTAATATATCACCTCCCAGCCACCTGTTAACTGCATTCTGAAAAGCAATCGACCAGACTGCTTTTCAGTGAGGTGGAAAGGGCTGTTGCACATGTGAACGAGCCCCAGGGGCATTGTTGTCTCACTCACTTGTACATGATAGACCCATGAAGCATTGCACAAAGATAAGAATCTTTATATTCAGAAATATGACTGTAATATCAAATCTCACTGGACTCACTGGGAAAACTGCTTTTTTTTTTTTTTTTTTTTTTTTTTTAAGAAGAATAAGGATCCTGGTGTTTTTAGCTTTGTTAATTTGTCTGAAATTTTTAATTGTAGTCCTATCTCTACACCACCCACTGACCCTTTCTTCATGGTGTTTCAAATTTAGTTATACATACAGTAGCAACATAGCAAACAATGACTACAAATTAACGCAACGCAACCCCCCGCGCCCTCCGGTAGCCCGGTTTACTTGGCGGTAATTGCTCTTTGACTGGAAAGCGTGTGATCTCAGATTATCTAGCATATAGTGCTGAGGTTGAATATGGAGATTATGGATTCTAGTTATTGAGAACTTGGTAGCTGCAAATGTTAGAAACATAAGTACTCACAGGGGTCCAAAACATTCTAAATCATCAGAATACTTTGTAATCATATTTAGCTGACTGGCTGCAAGGCAAAAACATCATATAATCCACATTGCATTATAGAGGTAAATGTCATTCTAAAAAGTTACCTTCTTGGTTTAGTTTATGTTTAAATTACATTTAAAAGCTTGAAACAAATTTCCCCAATATATGGTTTTGATCAATGCTACAATGAAATTCTAATTCCTCACTACATGAGAAGCAAATGAAATAGACTTACTGAGCTGCAGTGAAGAGTACAATGCATTCCCCTAAACTCCCATGCGTCAGATAAATGTCATTATTCAGAGAGTTACATATATCTAGTATAATTAGAGTGAAAAACGCCGCTTTATCTTGATGAATTTTTCCTCTCCAGTATTTTAAAAGACTCATAAATATTTAAAACAGTTCAACTATTTCAAAATGTAATGATGCTGAGATGGCTTGTTATGGCAAGGCAGAACTACAGGGGTATTTTATGAACAAAATGGTTTTAAATCAACCTGACAAACTAAACTGGGACCCTGATGTCCCTTTCCAAATTAATTTGTCAAGTGTTTAACCACTTGCCGACCGCCCCCTGTATATATACGTCGGCAGAATGGCACGTACAGGCAGAATCACGTACCTGTACGTGACATTCTTCCGGCGGTTGGGGGGTCCGATCGGACCCCCCTCCGCCGGCGGGGACGGTCGGGATCGCTTCAGGAGCGATCCGGGACGAGGGGACGGCCAGTGGTTTCTGGCCACCCCCTCGCGATCGCTCCTGGCAATGAAAAGCTTCCCCTTCCTGTCTATTGTATAGACAGGAAGGCGGAAGTGATGTCACGCTCGGTGCGCCGGTCTATGTGACCGGAGACGCCGAGCGGCGAACATGTTAAGGTCAGTGCACAACACTACACTGACACCAGTACAGTTAGGCACACAAAACACCCCGCGGTCACCCCCTGATCACCCCCCAGATCACCCCCTCCCCCCCCCAGTCACAGTGTCACTAATTGCAGTGATCATTTTTTTACTGATCACTGCATTTAGTGTCAGTGTGACTGTAATAACTGTCAGGGCAGTTAGTTTTAGGTCCTAGGTAGCCCCCTACCCCCCCCTAATAAAGGTTTAACCCCTTGATTGCCCCTAGTTAACCCCTTCACCCCCTTTTGCCAGTGTCACTAAGCGATCGTTTTTCTGATCGCTGCATTGTGTCGCTAGGTAACCATTTTTTTTTTTATTTTAACCGCCATGTTTTATATAGGTTCATAAATAGTTTTATAGGTCAGGTACCCCCATATTACAACCTAAATAAAGGTTTTAACCCCCTGATTGCCCCTAGAGTTAACCCTTTCACCAGTAATCACCGTATAACTGTCACTGGTGACGCTGGTTAGCCAGTTAGTTATTTCGTTATTTAGGTTCCCCGTCAGGTTTTTATATAGCGTCAGGTACCCCCATATATTACCTAATAAAGGTTTTAACCCCCTGATTGCCCCTAGTTAACCCTTTCACCCCCTTTTGCCAGTGTCACTAAGCGATCGTTTTTCTGATCGCTGCATTAGTGTCGCTAGGTAACCATTTTTTTTTTTTAGGTAACCGCCATGTTTATATAGGTTCATAAATAGGTTTATAGGTCAGGTACCCCCATATTACAACCTAAATAAAGGTTTTAACCCTGATTGCCCCTAGAGTTAACCCTTTCACCAGTGATCACTGTATAACTGTCACTGGTGACGCTGGTTAGCCAGTTAGTTATTTCGGTATTTAGGTTCCCCGTCAGGTTTTTATATAGCGTCAGGTACCCCCATATATTACCTAATAAAGGTTTAACCCCCTGATTGCCCCTAGTTAACCCTTTCACCCCCTTTTGCCAGTGTCACTAAGCGATCGTTTTTCTGATCGCTGCATTAGTGTCGCTAGGTAACCAGTTTTTTTTTGTATTACTGTTACGGGTGACGCTGGTTAGTTAGCTTGTTTTTTATACTGTCAGGGCACCCGCCATTTATTACCCAATAACGGTTTAACCCCCTGATCGCCCGGCGGGTGATATCAATTAGGTTTTAGGGTCAAATAAGGTCTGCGTCGCCCCAGGTTAGTGCCAGTACCGCAAACACCCACGCACAAAGCATACACCTCCCTTAGTGGCACAGTATCTGAACAGATCGATATCTGATCTGATCAGATCTATACTAGCGTCCCAGCAGTTTAGGGTTCCAAAAAAAACCGCATTGTTAGCGGGATCAGCCCAGATACCTGCTAGCACCTGCGTTTTCCCCCTCCGCCCAGCCCAGCCCACCCAAGTGCAGTATCGATCGATCACTGTCACTTACAAAACACTAAGCACACATAACTGCAGCGTTCGCAGAGTCAGGCCTGATCCCTGCGATCGCTAAAAGTTTTTTTGTGGTAGCGTTTTGATTCAGTCGCTTCAGTCAGGAGCTTTTTTTTTACCTGTGAATCTCAAAAAAATAAAAAAAAATAAAATAGTTGTCGTTTTATTGTTCTCTCTCTCACTCTATTCTCTCTCTATTGTTGCTCTTTTTTTACTCCATTCTATTCTGCAATGTTTTATTATGTTTTATCATGTTTTATCATGCTTGCTTTTCAGTATGTAATTTTGTTTACTGTGTTTTAGTGTTAAGCATTTTTTTTGTTTTCAGGTGCGCCATTCAGTTGCAACGCGGATTTATTTATCTTGACAGCAACAGCGTTTGCTCCCACGATACATAAAGCCGCGACTCCAACGCTGTAGGAGGTGATTTCACCACCACAGTTAAAAAAAAGAGCATATGTGCCGAAGCATGGGGGCAGCAGGGGGGGGGGAGGAGCGATTGGCTCCTAATGCCACGTACATACGGTCGAAATTCCGACCGTGTGTACACGGCATAACTTTTGCGGGAGGATGCCCCCATGCATCGGCATATATAAATGGTGCATGTATGCCCATCATTAGAAGTGGGTGGATGAAGGGAGGTATTCTAATGGTGGGCATACCCACCAATCAATCTCTTTTTTTTTTTCGTTCAGCCAAGAGGCTGCATGAAAAAAAAAAGATTACAATATATGTCCAGTATGTTGCTGGACTTTGAATGGTTATACCAGAATGATGCCTGCAGGTTTAGGTATCATCTTGGTATCATTCTTTTCAGCCAGTGATTGGCTTTCATGTAAAAGCAATTCTAGCGGGTAATTAGCCTCTAGACTGCTTTTACAAGCAGTGGGAGGGAATGTCCCCCCTCCCGGATATAAACCGCGCCATTGGGAAATTGGGAAAGCATTTTATCACACCAATCTTGGTGTGGTCAGATGCTTTGAGGGCAGAGGAAAGATCTAGGGTCTAATAGACCCCAATTTTTTCAAAAAAAGAGTACCTGTCACTGCCTATTGCTATCATAGGGGATATTTACATTCCCTGAGATAACAATAAAAATCATAACAAAGAAAAAAAATGGAAGGAACAGTTTAAAAATAAAATAAAAAAGCTAAATAAATAAAAAAAAAAACAAAACAAAAAAAAAAAAGCACCCCTGCCCCCCCTTCTCTTGCGCAAAGGCGTACACAAGCGTTGGTCTGGCGTCATATGTAAACAGCAATTGCACCATGCATGTGAGGTATCACCGCGAAGGTCAGATCGAGGGCAGTAATTTTAGCAGTAGACCTCCTCCGTGAATCTAATGTGGTATCATGTAAAGGCTTTTAAAGGCTTTTAAAAATGTATGTAGTTTGTCGCCACTGCGTGTTTGTGCGCAATTTTAAAGCATGTCGTGTTTGGTATCCATGTACTCGGCCTAAGATCATATTTTTTATTTCATCAAAAATTTGAGCAATATAGTGTGTTTTAGTGCATTAAAATAAAAAAAAGTGTATTTTTTCCACAAAAAATGCGTTTGAAAAATCGCTGCGCAAATACTGTGTGGAAAAAAAAAATGCAACACCCACCATTTTAATCTGTAGGGCCTTTGCTTTAACATTATATATAGTGTTTGGGGGTTCAACGTAATTTTCTTGCAAAAAAAAAATATGTTTTCATGTAAACAAAAAGTGTCAGAAAGGGCTTTGTCTACAAGTGGTTAGAAGAGTGGGTGACGTGTGACATAGGCTTCTAAATGTTGTGCATAAAATGCCAGGACAGTTCAAACCCCCCCAAATGACCCCATTTTGGAAAGTAGACACCCCAAGCTATTTGATGAGAGCAATGTTGAGCCCATTAAATATTTTTTTTTTTTGTCCCAAGAGATTGAATAATGAAAAAAAAAAAAATATATATATTTTTTTTACAAAAAGTTGTCACTAAATGATATATTGCTCAAACATGTCATGGGCATATGTAGAAATACACCCCAAAATACATTCTGTTGCTTCTCCTGAGTACGGGGATACCACATGTGTGGGACTTTTTGGGAGCCTAGCTGCGTACGGAACCCCAAAAACCAATCACCGCCTTCAGGCTTTCTAAGGGTGTAATTTTTTTATTTCACTTCTCACTGCCAATCACAGTTTCGGAGGCCATGGAATGCCCAGATGGCATAAAACCCCCCAAAATGACCCCATTTTGGAAAGTAGACACCCCAAGCTATTTGCTGAGAGGTATTGTGAGTATTTTGCAGATGTCGCTTTTTGTCACAAAGTTTTGAAAATTGAAAAAAGAAAAAAAAAATTTTTTTTTCTTTACTTTCTTCATTTTCAAAAACAAATGAGAGCTGTAAAATACTCACCATGCCTCTCAACAAATAGCTTGGGGTGTCTACTTTCCAAAATGGGGTCATTTGGGGGGGTTTTGTGCTATTTTGGCATTTTATGGCCTTCGAAACTGTGATAGGTAGTGAGGAGTGAAATCAAAAATTTGCACCCTTAGAAATCCTGAAGGCGGTGCTTGAGTTTCGGGGCCCCGTACGCGGCTAGGCTCCCAAAAAGTCCCACACATGTGGTATCCCCATACTCAGGAGAAGCAGCAAAATGTATTTTGGGGTGCAATTCCACATATAACCATGGCATGTGTGAGCAATATATCATTTAGTGACAACTTTTTGAAAAAAAAAAAAATCTTTTTTATTTTTGTCTTTATTCAATCACTTGGGACTAAAAAAAAAAATATTCAATGGGCTCAACATGCCTCTCAGCAAATAGCTTGGGGTGTCTACTTTCCAAAATGGGGTCATTTGGGGGGGTTTTGTACTTCTCTGCCATTTTAGCACCTCAAGAAATGAAATAGGCAGTCATAAATTAAAAGCGGTGTAAATTCCAGAAAATGTACTCTAGTTTGTAGACGCTATAACTTTTGCGCAAACCAATAAATATACGCTTATTGGCATTTTTTTTTACTAAAGACATGTGGCTGAATACATTTTGGCCCAAATGTTTGACTAAAATTGAGTTTATTAGATTTTTTTTATAACAAAAAGTAGAAAATCTCTTTTTTTTTCAAAATTTTCGCTCTTTTTCCGTTTATATCGCAAAAAATAAAAATCACAGAGGCAATCAAATACCATCAAAAGAAAGCTCTATTTGTGGGAAGAAAAGGACGCAAATTTCGTTTGGTTACAAAATTGCATGACCGCGCAATTACAGTTAAAGTAGTGCAGTGCGAAATTGAAAAAAGACCTCTGGTCCTTAAGCTGACAATTGGTCCGGGGCTGAAGTGGTTAAAGAAGCGAAGATCTGAGTGGAATTTTCTACTTTAGGATCTTCCTCTCATGATAGATTAACAATGATCATGGGTGATACAATTAGGAAAGTCTGTCTTATAATAAAGACAGAAACATTTTGACAATGACAAGCATTCCCCCAAAATCAGAATTATCACCACCACAGCATTATGGAGAGCAAATCAAAAAGCTATTACAAGGACATTAACGTACGGTGAAGGTACTGAACTCAATCCAAACCAGCCATGTCATGCTGAGAGATTGTAAAACATTTAAAATAACAGTATGGCACATAGAAGCTGCACGTATTGTATAGCACTTAACATAGTAGACTCCCCTCAGCAGTGGTCTATTTAGGTTTTGTGCTGCCCTAGGCCTGACTAAACTTGTGCACCCCCTAATTTAAATAATTAAATTCCTGTAAATATCACACCCCTTCTACTTTAGGCTCCACCTTTTCCTATTGGAGCCCCACCTCTTCCTCTCTGTACATTAAACAAGGGTACCAAGTGCAACCTCATCATTTCCCATTAGCGCAGCATCATCAGTGCCCATCAGCACAGCCTCACCAGTGCCCAGCAGCGCAGCCTCACCAGTGCCCAGCAGCGCAGCCTCACCAGTGCCCAGCAGCGCAGCCTCACCAGTGCCCAGCAGCGCAGCCTCACCAGTGCCCAGCAGCGCAGCCTCACCAGTGCCCAGCAGCGCAGCCTCACCAGTGCCCATCCATGCAGCCTCACCAGTGCCCAGCAGCGCAGCCTCACCAGTGCCCATCCATGCAGCCTCACCAGTGTCCATCCATGCAGCCTCACCAGTGCCCAGAAGCGCAGACTCATCCTTGCCCATCAATGCAGCCTCACCAGTGCCCATAAGCGCAGCCTCACAAGTGCCCAGCAGCGCAGCCTCACCAGTGCCCATCATGGCAGCCTCAGCAGTGCCCATCAATGCAGCCTCAGCAGTGCCCAGCAGCGCAGCCTCAGCAGTGCCCAGCAGCGCAGCCTCAGCAGTGCCCATCCATGCAGCCTCCCCAGTGCCCAGCAGTGCAGCCTCCCCAGTGCCCAGCAGTGCAGCCTCCCCAGTGCCCAGCAGTGCAGCCTCCCCAGTGCCCATCAGTGCAGCCTCCCAGTGCCCATCAATGCAGCCTCACCAGTGCCCATCAATGCAGCCTTACCAGTGCCCATCAATGCAGCCTCATTAGTGCCCATCAATGCAGCCTGATCAGTGCCCATCGATGCAGCTTCACCAGGGCCTATCAATGCAGCCTGATCAGTGCCCATCAGTGCAGCCTCATCGGTACCCAATAAGGGTCTCCAATTGCATTCTAATCATACCAAATTATGTGAGTAGACTGCAGTTCCTCTTTAAGCACCCGTTTACATTGGGCTGATTTGGTATGCAATTTGACATGTCAAATCGCATGCCAAGTCAGCTTCTATTGCCGGAAACGATCTGAAAGACGCGGTGCGCCGGGGGACGGGGCCGAGTGATACAGTGAGCGGCTAAAGCTGCCGGCCGTATCACGGAAGGGCGCCCGCAAGAACTAACCACCATGCGAGAGAGCTTGCATGAAGGTGCTTAGTTCTTGCAGGGAGGAGTTGAGACAGCCGCAGAGGGACCCCAGAAGACCAGGTCCGGGGCCACTCTGTGCAAAACGGGCTGCACAGTGGAGGTAAGTATAACACGTTTGTTATTTAAAAAAAATAAAAATAAATTTGTCTTCTCAACCCCTTTAATGGAGTTCAGCTCCAACCGCAGGTTCCATCAGTCAGATTCTCAATGATCTCAGAAACATTCCAAACTGATGTCACAGTAATACCCAAAGCCTGTCGATACAGGTCCTTACACTTGCTGGTATTATAATACTGCAGAATTACATATTTTAAATCATTTATCATTATAATACCATGGCCTTTAAAAGAAAAAAAAAAACACACACAATTTGCTAATACATTTGATCCCCAAGGTGTTGCCGTTGGTTGTCTGGGAATCTAGCAGTACCCTTGTTCGTGAGTACTGTAAGAAATATGGTACTCTCCAGTACGCTTACATTTTAAGTACTGCAAAGCACATCTATAATTAGGGAACCACAGTTGTTGCTGTTTTTAACCAAACTTATTTGAGGCAAAGAACTGAGCCTTGTCTGTTATAAACAAGCCACTGTTCAAACACACTTCTTCAGTACAAATAATAAGAAAGCAACTTCCGATAAAACCTTAAATTAACTGTTGTCTCTAAAATTATTTCCTCCTGAGAGACAGTTTTAAAATGTAACATCTCTTTCCTGTGACTGTCACATTAAGGTTAGTGACACTGAGCCAGTAGGAGTACTTGGCTTGCTGCTTAGATGACTCTCCATCATAGAATTACTGTGAGAGGTATATGGAGCATAGAAAGGTTTCCCAGGATAATGAGCACTCACCCTTTTTCTCCCACATCCACAAAAACCTTGGAGGCATATTAATTACAAGACAGAACTGGGGAGTAGCTGCTGGGTCCTCCGCATTAGACAAAGGCTTATGAATTTTTCATACATTTGAATACTTATGAATGAATGCATAATCTGCTGATTAAAAGAAGTGTAGTAACTGGAAATAATTGTATACTCCCAGGTGTCTGCTGTTAGACTTTGCAACGTTCTTTTCGGATCATAAAATTAGAATATCTCTTTAGTTATGATTACAGATGATTTTCTATAAACAAAACATGAAAATTAACAATAAATATTTTATGTAGCGGTTTCTTCTTTTGGCGTATGGTTTGGAAGAAGGAAATATATTTCACAAACATATTCACATGTAGCAGAAAGTATCAGTTTTCTGGAGCTGAACCTTGTTTTTTGTGTGTTGTAAAAGTGAACTATTCATTGTGTACAAAACAATGTTATCCAATAGTGGAAACTCCCTGCTCATAATCAGTCATTGTCAGTGTACGCCCACCTGTTAGAAACTAGCTTGTAACCTTCCGTACACAGAATTCTTCAGTTCATTAAAGCAAAATAAATGCTGATTCTGCATAATCTGATGAAGTTTCATCTATTTGGACTTTTCATTTAACCTCATTCTGACCCACAGTAGACCTGCTTCAAGCTGTCTTTTTAGGCTATTGACTTGTATAGAAATGCAAAACGTTTAAAGTGAACAAAAGCCCATCAACATAGACCCTTATAATATCTTTACCAGCCAAAGTTACATCCCCATTTAGAATATATATCACCATTTCACAAGTATATATCTCCCATCCACAGTACAAATTCTTTACCCTGTATTATATTCTTAAAGAAATTGTAAAGTCAGAAGGTTTTTCATCCTAATGCATTCTATGCATGAAGATAAAAAGCCTTCTGTGTGCAGAAGCCCCCCTAATACCATTCAGCCATTCAAAACTCTCCCTCTTGATTGGCTGAGATACAGCAGCAGTGCCTTTGGCTCCCACTGCTGTCAATCAAAGTCAGTCAGCCAATCAGGAGAGAGGGGCTGGGCCGCAGTTCCCTTTCTGAATGCACACAGGGGCCCTCAATAGGAGAGGGGGGCCAGGATCACAGAAGAGGGACCCGAGAAGAGGAAGTTTCAGGCTGCCCTGTGCAAATCCAGTGCTCAGAGGAGGTAAGTGCAACATGTTTGTTACTTTTATATAAAAAAAACGAGACTTTACAATCACTAAGTCAAGAGTACAAAAGCTCCAGCCAAAAAATACAGCGATAACAAATACCGACTTTTGAAGCCAATTCAGAGAAACTAAACTAAAGGTCCCTCACTTGGCCACACACAGGACAACCAAGGATGATAGTGGGGTGTTCACTTTTGGGATTTACTGGCCATATAATGACCAACATCAGAAAGATGCACTGTACCTTAAAGTTTATCTAAACCCAAAAGCAGAAATGTAATGCATTGCAGCTTACAAATATTAAAGTGGAACTAAAGTAAAGTATTGTGTGTACCCGAGTATTGAGAGTACCCGAGTATTGTGTGTACCCGAGTGTCGGGAGTACCTGAGTGTCATCTGAGTAGTGGTGGGAATCGTTAGTATCTGTGTATTGTGTATACTTGTGTATTGTAAGTACCTGTGTAGTGCGAGGGCACGTGGGTCTAAGAGGGCACGTGGGTCTGCGAGGGCACGTGGGTCTGCGAGGGCACGCGGGTCTGCGAGGGCACGCGGGTCTGCGAGGGCACGCGGGTCTGCGAGGGCACGCGGGTCTGCGAGGGCACGCGGGTCTGCGAGGGCACGCGGGTCTGCGAGTACCTATGTATTGTCTGTTAAGTACCTGTGTAGTGTATTGTTGAGTATCAGTGTCAGGAAGCTAGTTGTTAGGTAATTTGAACAGAGTATAATCCCCAATCCTCATTAAATTGGTAGGTACGATGCTGGGTGGGTGTGGAGATGCAACTCTGTGTACATCTTGCAGCATGTATGCATTCCTTGATTATCTGATCGAGGGCGAATACTGCTGTGCAAAATGTAAGCACATTGTTTCCCTGGAAACCCAGGTTCTGAATCTAGGGAAGCAACTGTCAGCACTGAGAAGACCCTCCATACTAAAGGAGAGCCAGGGACGTACCCGGCAGGTGCCAGCAGAGAGACGGGTGGAGACAAAGAGGTGCAGGCACCATAAAAGAGTAGATGGATGACAGTCAGGAAGGATAGAGGGGGGAAGTGCAAGGGAGGCCGATCCAGGGCTGGAGCATCCCAATAAGTATGCTCCATTGAGTGACATTGGTGAAATGGACCAGCACTGCTGGAGTTGAGGGACACTTCTAGCTGCCAGGGGAAGAACTCCTACAGTGAGAGTGGGGGGGAAGCGAAGGGAAAGGAAAGACAGATTCTGGTGGTAGGGGACTCAATTCTTAAAAGGACATAGAGGGCAATCTGTGACAAAGACCTGTAGCCCCGAACTGTATGCTGTCTACTGGGCGCTCGGGTTCGGCACATCACGGATCTGGTGGACAGATTACTGGGGGGACTGGGGAAGACCCAGCTGTCATGGTGCACGTTGGCACCAATGACAAAGTCAGAGGCAGATGGAGTATCCTAAAGAACGATTTTAGGGACTTGGGAGCCAAACTGAGGAAAAGAACCTCCAAGGTAGTATTCTCAGGAATACTTCCGGTACCTCGAGCCACACCAGAAAGGCAGAGTGAGATTAGGGAAGTAAACAAGTGGCTGGGGAGCTGGTGTAGTAAGGAGGGGTTTGGGTTCCTGGAAGACTGGGCTGACTTCTCAGTCGGTTACCAGTACTATAGAAGGGATGCACCTAAATTGGGAAGGTGCAGATCTGCTGGGAGTGAAGATGGCCAAAAAGTTAGAGGGTTTTTAAACTAGGCGACGGGGTGGAGGGTCCAGAGGTAGAGATAGTCAGCGTGGAACATATTCCAGAGGGTAGTATTGGGGGCATTAGTGGTAGGTTGACTAAAGCATATAAACCCAAGGTAAGTATAGTAACAGTTCTAGTTGCAATCTCGGAACACCCAATAAGAGGATACTATGCGACCGGTCTAAATTACATGGCATGTTCACCAATGCCAGGAGCCTGGAGGACAAGATGGGTGAACTAGAGATACTGCTGTACGAGGAGGATTTGGATTTTGTGGGAATTTCAGAGACCTGGTTTAACAGCTCTCATGATCGGCTGGCAGCCATTCAAGGGTATACCCTTTATCGCAGGGATATAGAGGGTAAAAAAGATAATATATCTTGATATATAGATGTCTATATATCAGGAATAATGAAAAAGTGAATGTGAGAGATGACATCACTAAGGGAGCTAGGGAGGAGGTGGAAATTTTTATGGGTAGATGTAGAAAAACATAAAATAATGCATTTGGGTGGCAAAAATATGAATGCAATCTATACACTAGGGGGAGAACCTCTGGGGGAATCTAGTATGGAAAAGGACCTGGGGGTCCTAGTAGATGATAGGCTCAGCAATGGCATGCAATGCCAGGCTGCTGCTAACAAAGCAAACAGAATATTGGCATGCATTAAAAAAGGGATTAACTCCAGGGATAAACCGATAACTCTCCCACTCTACAAGACTCTGGTCAGATTCGTCAGATTTTTTCTGATGGATTTTGGCTGAAACTTGTCTTGCATACACACGGTCGCACAAAGTTGTCGGAAAATGTGATCGTTCGGAACGAGGTGACATATAAAACGTACGACGGGACTGCGTAGAGGCCAGTAGCCAATAGCTTTCATCTCCAAATTTTTTCTGAGCATGCAAGGCACTTTATGCATCGGAATTCTCAACATACGAGAAAAAAAAAAAGTCCGATCAGATTTTGTTGTCGGAAAATTTTAGATCCAGCTCTCAAACTTTTTCTGTCGGAAATTTGTCTTTTTCTCATATTCTGTTACATACAGTATTTTTACAGCTGTGAATGTGACATTCACTAAACATTCACAGGAGGAAAATCATTCCTTGTAATATAAAACACATGCACTAGGAAGATTCACCTCTGGTAGATACTTGATGAATGTTACATTTTCTACTTAATAATTACAGTATACCCATATGGATAATGCGACCAGAGGCTGATTTTGAGAGTTAAATTAGAAGTAAAGTTTTTTTGGTTTTTTTTTTTGCCCATAATAACTACCTAGGTGGATGGTGAACTACCATCGGGCCGATGCTGCATCTGTCTCCCACCACTTTTGCACTGAAAACCAAGCCATTGAACACCGCCGATAGAGCCTACACACGATCGGATTTTCCGACAACATAATCCAATCAGACTTTTTCCGTCAGAAATTCTGACTGTGTGTACAAGGCATAAGACTGTCAAGGATGCGGAGGTAGTCCACAGGTAGTCTCTCAAAAAACTATTAGATAAGCACCTGAATGACCACAACATACAGGGCTATACAAGGTAATACTGACATGGACTTGTGTCTTTTTTCAACCTCACCTACTATGTAACTATGTAAAGTCTCCATTAACCACTTGAAGACCAGGCATTTTCTGGCACTTTTTGTGCACATGTGAAAATATTTATTTTTTGGTAGAAAATTAGAACCCCTAAACATATATATATATATATATATATATATATATATATATATATATATATATATATATATATATATATATATATATATTATATTTAAAGCAGAGGCCCTAGTGAATTAATTGGTGGGTTTCACAGTTTTTTATGCGACACGATATTTGTGCAGTTGTTTTTTGAAATGCAATTTGTGGCAAAAAAATACACTTTTAAAATTTTAATGCAAAAAAACACAATACATAACCCAATTGTATTGTAAAATATAAAAGATGATGTCCGAGTAAATAGATCTCAAACATGTCATGCTTTAAACTGCGCACGCATGGCGACAAAGAACATCAATTTTACTTTCTATAGGTGACGCTTTAAAAGCCTTTACAGGTTACCACTTTATATCTACAGAGCAGGTCTAATGCTAGAATTACTGCCCATGATCCAACATTTTTTGCGATACCTTACATGTGTGGGGTGATCGCTGTTTGGGTGCATGCGGGAACAACGCACGTTTTCAACTTTGCAAGCTAGCACCGGGGGGGACTGAAGGCTCAGCGCTCCAGTGAACGGGGGGGGGGGGGCAGAGCGGAGAGCTGCTGACTGACAGCCAGCAGTTCTCTGATCTGGGAGCTGAAAGAACAAAGCCATCGGCGGTGTTCGATGGCTTGGTTTTCAGTGCAAAAGTGGTGGGAGACAGATGCAGCATCGGTCTGATGCTGCATCCACCTAGGTAGTTATTATAGGCAAAAAAAAAAAAAAAAAAATGTTACTTCTAATTTAACTCTCAAAATCAGCCTCTGGTCGCATTATCCATATGGGTATACTGTAATTATTAAGCAGAAAAAGTAACATTCATCAAGTATCTACCAGAGGTGAATCTTCCTAGTGCATGTGTTTTATATTCCAAGGAATGATTTTCCTCCTGTGAATTTTTAGTGAATGTCACATTCACAGCTTTAAAAATACTGTATGTAACAGAATATGAGAAAAAGACAAAGATGGATACTATAAAGCCTATAATTCTAAAGAATAGCACCTAATCAAATATCATTAGAAATTGCCCTCCCCCGTGAAGAAAATATTCCTTTACTGTAGAGAGGCAAGTCTTACATACAAGGAACACAAGATCACACCAGAAGGTAGCTTATAATACCAGGTAGCAAAAACAGAGCTATTTACTTCTGACTAAGAGCTAGTTAGTTCTCAATTCAGACAAGGCACTTATTGCCTGTGACATTTTCTTGAGATTTATTTATACCATGGGGTGAAAACACCCAATGAATAAGAAAACCACATAGAACAACATATTATTTACTTAGATCCCTGACCTCAAACAACTTAACTGTGAATGGCATAAAATAGAAAGGAAAAAGTTTAATGTTTGGTGGAGATCAATATTACTATAAATATTATAAAGTATGGTTACTTTCTAAAGTATGGAATTTTTATTTTATTTTTTTCTCCTTGTCAAATTTGTTTATTGAATTTTAACAATTAGTATACATAAGTACATATGGTGGCAGCAAAAGAAAAGATCATATATATGGTAATAATATTGAGTTGTAGTAAACATAAACAAAAAGTAGTTTAACAAACTATTTTAGCATGGATCTAACTACTCAAAGGATTGCGTCATACATTGTATAAGAGAGTATAAAACCAACTTAGACCAGGTTAATACAAGATGACATCAGATAACAAAAAAAAAAAAAAAAGGTCTTAATTATTATCAAGAGTATAGTTTAAAAAAAAAAAAAATAATAATAATAATAATAATAATTTATTATAGAATCTAAAATCCTATACTACATATTGGAACTATGTACAATTGGTATAATGATAAACAAGGAAGTAAAAGTTCTGCTACCAGAACTAATTAAAGAGTAATTTGAAAGAGGAGAGAGAGAATAGGGGGGAAAAATAGAAGAGAGAAAGAAGATAAAAGAAAAAGTAATCTTGGGTAGGAGAAAAAAATAGATAGGAAAGAAAAAAAATGAGAGGTAGTAGGGGTCCCTGGGGTAGTACATAGTAATAAACACATACCATGAATGCAGAGAATAGAAGTATAAGTTAAATTACCAAGGTCTTAGTAGGGAAGCATCAAAATTGGAAGGCAAAAAGTGAGTCACCCGGGGATTCCATATATTCTCAAAGTTGGATATTTTATCTTGAGTTATACCCTCTGTTTTGGCATGGACCATTGCTTGATTGACTCTATTTTTAGTTTCGGCAATTATTAAGGATGGGGATTTCCAAGCTTTGGCAATTGCTTGTTTCGCAGCTGTAGTGATCTGTAATAGGAGTTTGAATTGGCGGTAGGAGAGAGTGACCGGCTTTAAGTTTAAAAGTGCTATTGTAGGATCAGAATTGATAGGGATTTCAAACAATGTTGAAATCATAAGAAATACATCTTTCCAGACATTTTTTGCTACCGGGCAATCCCACCAAGTATGAAGATGTAATCCAAAATCACCACAGGCAAGAAAACAAGATGGGGAATAATTTTTAGCATATTTTGCAATTCTGATAGGGACCAAATACCACCGTGTGAGTACTTTGTAATTTTTCTCTAAGGCAGCTATGTTTTGTGAGGATGACTTAGTTGTGATCCAAACCTTATCAAAATCGTCTGCTTTCAACGAAAACCCCAAATCCATCTCCCACTTAGCCACATATGATGGTGGGTCTGGGTTGGGTTTAGTAATAAGATGAGTGTAAAGAGTTGCAATAAGTCCCTTAGTGTGTGGGTCATGTTTACACATATTTTCAAAGCACGTTCATTTATCTAAATTAATTCTTCCTTGTATATAGTGCGTCAAAATGTTTTTAATCTGAAGATATCGAAAGAGCTCTGAATTAGGAAGTTTGTGACTTTCACATAAGTCAGGGAAAGATTTGAATGAAGTAGAGAATCCTAGTTCACAGAGTTGAGGTCCATGCTTTAAAAGATTTAGGGGAAGACCAAGCAGGATAGAAAAGTGGATTTTTAAGAAATGATAAAAGTATATGGGGAGATTATAGTCCATTTACTAATACAAATGTATCCCAAATGGCTAGTGTATGTTTAGTTTTAGGATTATTGATTTTTTTTTACGGTCGGAGGAACTAGACCATACGAGGTTGGTTAATGAAAGTGGGTCGCAATCTATTGATTCCAGCCCAACACAAAGCGAAAATTTCACGCTTTGCGTGATATTTAGGCATATAGGCTAATTGAGCTGCATGGTAATAGGTGGTAAAATTAGGAAACCCTAGTCCCCCTAGGGGCCAGCAGAGGCAGATTGATGCTTTGGGTAATGTTCTTTTGGGGAACCTTGAGTCCTGCCATTCATGTACTCGATACACATCAGCTACCTAAAGATTGTTTTTGACCAAGTACACACCTTCATAAAAACAGTATTCCCTGATGGCAGTGGCCTCATTCAGAAGGATAATGTGCCCTGCCACACTGCAAAAATGGTTCCAGAATGGTTTGAGAAATGCAAAAAAAGATTGAGGTGTTGACTTGGCCTTCAAATTTCTCAGATCTGAAATCAATCAAGCAAGAGACAACGCCTTACAACTTACAGGACTTAAAGGGGTTGTAAAGGTTCATGTTTTTTCATCTTAATGCATCCTATGCATGAGGAAACCATGAATGCCAACATGTACTGTGACATACTGAAGCAGAGCATGATCCCCTCCCTTCGCAGACTGGGGCACAGGGCAGTATTACAACATGATAATGACCCCAAACAGGCCTCCAAGATGACCACTGCCTTGCTAAAGGAGCTGAGGGTAAAGGTGGAGGAGCGCTAGGTCTCTAACATCCAGCAGCTCCGTGATATCCTCATGGAGGAGTGGAAGAGGACTCCAGTGGCAACCTGTGAAGCTCTGGTGAACCCCATGCCTGAGAGGGTTAAGGCAGTACTGGAAAATAATGGTGGCCACAAAAAATATTGACACTTTGGGCCCAATTTGGACATTTTCACTTAGGGGTGTACTCACTTTTGTTGCCAGTGGTTTAGACATTAATGGCTGTGTGTTGAGTTATTTTGAGGGGACAGCAAATTTACAATGTTATACAAGCTGTACACTCACTACTTTACATTGTAGCAAAGTGTCATTTCTTCTGTGTTGTCACATGAAAAGATATCATAAAATATTTACAAAAATGTGAGACACTATATATATATATATATACATACATACATACATACATACACACCCAGCCTGAACATGGGTTCAGTTACAACGACATTAAAAAAAAAAAGTAATAGATTAATTGACTTGTCTTGACAAGTGTGTATACGTTTGCCTGACTGACAGAAAAAGCAGAATGTAAGTTTCTTAATTGGAAAGAATGATTTTTGATTTTTTTGTATTGT
This sequence comes from Lithobates sylvaticus, assembly GCA_028564925.1. Lineage (NCBI taxonomy): Eukaryota > Metazoa > Chordata > Amphibia > Anura > Ranidae > Lithobates > Lithobates sylvaticus. The sequence goes on from CM053034.1 coordinate 147,640,626, forward strand.
AAATTATGTAGTAATAAATTTGTTAAAGAAACAGTGGTATGCACTTTATATACTGCACGTGACTAAGGGAATTATAGGGTTGTATCTATCAAATGATCCTCCCCTATTTAGAAAGGATACTAATCCAGTTTTCTCAAATGTTTTATGAGGAATAATAGTGTGGGTCTTACACAACACTTCAAATTATTATTTTTCCACTACTTAAATTGAAATCTGGGCTCAAACAAAAAAATAAAGGCTGCAGACATTATTCCCCAAGATTACTGTTAAGTGATGAGTAAGATGAAACTTTTGTCAATTTGTAGCACTATTGCCCTACCTTTTATATCAATATCGATTCCTTAACCTCCTAGGCTGCAGCTTGAAGAGCACTCCTGGCTGCAGGTCTACAACGCACAGCAAGCAAGATCACCAACATTCCCCCTTGACCTCAGAATTACAAGGAATGATGTTGCAACATTCAACCCATTTCTTTGAACATTCCAAAGAACTGTGTCCATGCCCAGCAATGTAATATTGGTTTAGATACAATGTTACCCATAGCATTATGAAGGCACTCCCGCAGCAGGCATGACAACATTGCAATAGTGGGAGGTAAGCAGAAGCACAATGGATGCAAAAAAAACGTACATTTCCAAAGAATTTATTTAATATTATTTAAAGCAAAAGCAATGTACTCTGTAACTAATATACAAGTTTGACATGACCATGTGCTGTTATGAAGTAATCATATCTACTTATGTAATATTTTACTATATATATATATATATATATATATATATATATATATATATATATATATATATATATATATATATATATATATATATATATATATAGATATATATAGAGATATATATATAGATATGTATGGAACACGTCACCATTCTTCTAGGTAAATATTATAATATAATATAGTCTACAGGTGCTATTGATATGACATTTTCACCACATGTTGGTAACAACCCATGCAATCCATAGATACAAAGGAACCAAAACAAGTAAGTTCAGAAATGAAGTTATGTGTAATAAAATGGAATGGCACAGGGAAAAAGTATTAAACACATGACGAAAGGGAGGTGCAAAAAGGCATGGAGCGCCAAGACACCAGCTGAAATCTATCAGTAATTAGAAAGCAATCCTGCCCTTTGTCACTGCAAATTAATATCAGCTAGTTCAGTCTCAACTAATGGTTTATAAAAAAGGTGTTCCATTATCAAGGTGTCACACAAGAAACAACTAATGATGGGTAAAAGCAAAGAGCTCTCTCAAGACCTTCACAACCCTATTGTTGCAAAACATACTGATGGCAATGGTTACAGAAGGATTTCTAAGGACTGTTGAGGCTATAATCCAGAAGTGGAAAGAACATAATTTCACCATTAATCGGCAACGACCAGGTGCTCCTCACAATATTTCTGACAGAGGAGTGAAAAGAATTATCAGAAAAGTTGTTCAAGAGTCAAAAATAACTTTTTGAGAACTTCAGAAAGACCTGGAATTAGCAGGTACAATTGTTTCAAATAAAATAAGTAATGCACTCAACCGACATGGCCTGTATGCACGCTCACCACGCAACACTCCATTTCTGAAGAAAAAGCATGTTGAAGCTTGTTTACAGTTTGCTGCACAACATTTAGACAAGCCTGTGAAATACTACAGTCTGGTCAGATGAGACCAAAATTTAACTCTTTGGGTGCCATAATACACACCATGTTTGTAGGTCAAATGGCACTGCACATCACCCCCAAAAACAGCATACCAACAGTGAAGTTTAGAGGTGGGAACATCATGGTGTGGGGCAGTTTTTCAGCATACAGTACTGGCAAAATTCATATTGTTAAAGGAAGGATGAATGGAAAAATGTACCAAGACATTCTTGATAAAAATATGCTGCTATCTACCAGGATGATGAAGATGAAATGAGGGTGGACATTTCACCAAGACAATGATCCCCACACAAAGCCAAGAAAACACTCAATTGGTTTCAAAGAAAGAAAATAAAGCTGCTAGAATGGCCCAGCCAATCACCTGACTTGAATCCAAAGAACTAAAGATCAGAGTTCATAGAAGACAGCCACGGAACATTCAAGATTTGAAGACTATTTGTGTGGGAGAATGGGCCAAAATCACACCTGAGCAATGCATGTGACTAGTTTATCCATACAGGAGGCAAATTGAAGCTGCTTGATTACCCACAAAGAATTTTGTACGAAGTGTTACATAAATTTCAATACTTCCTCCCTGTGTCATTCCATTTTATTACACATATCTTTATTTCTGAACTTATTTTTTTTGGTTTCTTTGTATGTATGGATTTCATGGATTGTTACAGACATGTGGTAAAAATGTCATGTCAATAGCACCTTTAGAAATGTATTTACCTAGAAAAATTGTGATGAGTTCAATACTTATTTTACCCGATAGATTTTATATATATATAATTTATATCAATATCTATACACACACAAGCATGAACTGTCATCTATACAGTATGTGGGTATAAATATTTTGTAAAATAAGTAGGAGAGAGAGAGATTTTTTTCCAGCACTAGATATTTATATACACAAACATTGGTTTTGTAAGGGAGACATTTCTAGTCCATATATAGAGAGACAGACGCAAAGGTGTAAATCAATGTGCCTACAGATGCAATTATGTTCTGCAAAATACATTCTACTACAAAGAGACCCAGAAAATGTACTAACCATAAGGTAAAAGGCTAACATTGTACTTACTGGTTTCACCTCTTTAGCTGCAGGGATGACGCAGTCATCACTGTCAGATGCTGTCGATTCATTTCCATCAGTTGTTTGTTTTCCATCAGGATCTATACAAAGAGTAAATCAAATTGGAATATTTATATAACCGAAGAATGAAACAATACTGAAAATAAAATACAAAAAAAAAAACTGTTTTTATTTTAGATGGAGAAGGGGGACAATAGCAATTGGACATTTGTACATTTTATTCTTCATCAGCTGCCCAAAAATTTAAAGCCAGAGGCAATATGTTGCGATAGATATCATTTTGTCATCTGATCCAATAAAAACAGCAGCAACTAGTTGATATCTGCATAAAGCTTCAGCTGCCTGTATCTTTGGATCAACTGATTGTGATATAAAATATTTTTTCTTCTTTCATATTGTCAATTTATATTGCTGTGGTTTGTGACATGTTTAACTCCAGGCACTACCCCCACCCCCCCCCCCCCGCCTTCCAAAGCTATAGCCTCAATCACAAAATATATCTCTATGAAGAACACAGAAAATAAAATACTCTAGATACTGTATCTCTGCAAAGCTACTTATAGTCAACAGGTAGCAAGTGCAGCAGCCTGTGCTGGATCATAGCATGACCTCTGAACTGAGATCAATGAAATCAATGAAACCCCAACAATAAACTTCTCTAATGTGCTCCCTTTTGATTTGTTAGATATACAATTAATGCATTGTGTTATATTTGCAAATGCAAAAAAATAAATAAAAATAGCCATCGATCATGTTAGAAATTCAGAGTTGCCTGTATTATATGTGTATTATTTAATCTTAGCTCTTGCCCTACAGAACAATTAGTTCTTATGTTGTTTAAATAAGGAGAAATGGAGTGATTTAGTAGTTTAGTAAGGATTTAGCAGTTTAACAACAGACAACTCTGTAAGGCTGACACCAATTCTTCAAATCACAGCTTACAAAAACGGCATGTGGTGTCATTCTACAAGAGGAAATTATGAGCTCTGTATATTTCTGGAAGATCAACATGTATCTTTTTCTATATTTGCAAAGAAATGTGCATGAATTGCAGGGAAAGCACTGCATTTTTTTTTAAATTTTGCCCTGACAAACATCAAGATGCCCCTTGTTATCTTTTAGGCACTTCCTCTCTGTGCATCGGCCTTGGTGAATGGCTGCTGCAGATTGCAATTTTTTTGTTCTGATTAATAACTTGGCACGGGTATAACTGAATGAAATGCATTTAGTACCTTCTGCTTCAAAATCTTCAGATACTTCTGTTTCATCCCCTGATGTGTCATAACTTTGAGCTTCAAATTGCCCATCTGAAAGTTGTGAGCTTTCGTCATTATTGTTTGGATGTTCAATCAGTGATTCTTTTGGAGCTTTCTCTTTTGCAGATTCATCATATTCCTTCTAAATAAAGAGCACATATTTTTACATGTCAAGCATTTTAATACCCAAAAGACTTTCACAATATGGCAATAATCTATAGACCTTGTTAAACAAAGTAATACCCATACACTGTACCCACATTCATTTTATTGAGACAGATAGAGCTTTCTATTGGTTTATTTAACAGCCACAGGACTTTTTAAAATGTTTTACTATAGATAAAACATAAAAAAATATCTGATAAAATATAAAAATGCCAGGACAATACAAAAAATCTCTTTATGGATAGTTGACATTCTAATCTAGGGTAATCCAATTCCGCCCTCCCCCAACCCTTTTTTTAAAATAATTAAGAAATATGCTGTTATTGAGGGGGTGAAAACGGGAAGTTCACACCCATGAGAAGAGCCATTAATGCAGTGCTGTTAAAGTGTAATGCCACTTTTGTTGAGAAAAAAACATTCCCCTATGGGTGAGCAATGCACTATGGATTAGAACAACCTTTGTTGCAGATTCCTACCTTTAGTTATTCTGAAGAAATCCCTATGTGTTTCTCTGTGCCCATGTGGGAAAATTAATCTAATGGGAGTGGTTTCATAATTATTAATCTGCTGTGACACCAGCAGAGCACTAATATGGAAATCTGCTAGGCCTTTAGGCGTGTCCCTATTGGGAGTATCTCACCAATAATTACATTTTTTGTAGCAGGGGATGGCTAAAATATGACTTGTATCTTAGTGCAGACTTCTGGGAAAATTGGTGAGCGAATCACACAAGCAGGAAATTATGTTTCTGTGGTGTGTTCAGTACACATTCTGTGTACAGAACAACTCCACGTAGCCATATTGCATTTTCAAAAAATTACAGTGGCTGCAGATTGAAAAGGAAAGGTCATTTTTAATAACAATCAATTACAATATAACTTGCGTACCAATTGTATACGCTACATTATTTTTTCTTTATTTTCCATTTGTTTTCCCCACGAAAGTGGAGTTACCTTTTAAGCGTTCACCACTTTGCAGTTTAAAAATGTACAGCGGTACATAAGTGGTTAAAAAAAAAAAATACAGGAAAAATGTATGATAATAGTCATTAAGTGGTTTACCTGCTATCGGAGCTAATTAAAACTGGATTATTCTTTTTTTTTTTAAATGATAAAATAAAATGCTTGAAGCAAGATGGTCCTACTGAATAATCCTGGGTGTTTGACGATTGTCACATTTAGTAAACTAATACAAACATTTTCGTAAAGTCTATTGTTTAAAATGGTTAAGACTTTGATGCATTTTGCCAATATCAAGCCTCTCAGTAAAGCACCATTACAAACTATATGATTAAAGTCAGCTGCATTCGGGATTGTTTTTTCCTGCAAAACTATTCTACTTCAATATTCCTTAATATCCTGTCAAAAGAGAAACATAATGCTCCTTATTTTAAATTGTGTACATTATGTACAATACTCAAGCTTCTGTTTCTTAGAGGTATGCAAACATCATTTCTAGTATTTACCTGCATTTGGCTCTTTGCCCTCCAGGTACCAAAGCATTTATGGACCCATAAAGGCAGTCAGAGGAATGAAGCATGAACAAGGTTTCAGTTTAACAGGTGTGATAGCAGGACAGCAATATAGATTCTATTAGACATTTTAAAAGTTTTCTGGCATGAATAGAGGTTTAACTAATGCTCCCATCTTGCAAATCCTAACTTTGACATGACTGTGTATGCAACAGTGGAACAGCTCATCGGGCTGAAGTCTGGTCTTTCAGATTTAAAAGCAGTTTAAAGCTGCTCTCAGATATCCAATGATGGTTATATGTGCATACATGATCTGACTGCCCTCAGGCAAAATAACTGATGACTAGGGGCACACAGCCTGGTACATTGTTCTGTTTAACTATCTGGAACCTGTTCTCTGTTTGCATCTGACCTGGCCATCTGTCTGCCGACTCTGCTTCTGTCTGTCATTTCCCTGACCAAGTCTCTGAGGACAAACACCCTCCTAGTATCTGTCTTGCCTGTTGTTGGCTGTTGCTCTGGAAACACAGAGGGTCTACTGAACTCTGACATCCACTCACCAGGCATTCCTTTCAGGGCTGTCATTTTATTTCAATCAAGAAAAACAGATCATAAATGTTCCCACACAGGGGTGAATTCCACACATCAGAAAAATAAAACTCTGTTATGTGGCTGTCCAACCAGCTCTGTCAACCTAAACCCCCAGAAAGCATTCCCATACATAACATAAAACATATAACAAAACATAACATAACAGGTGCTAGAGGGGCATGACTACATGTTAACACTGAGGTTCCCAATAAACTATGCACACTGCTATGCATTCTTAATACACCACACACTTGGTGATAAGTGAACTATGCAGCAGACAATACAACAAGCCACCTATAGGGCTTTTGTCACAATATGTACATTCTATGTTTTACAAATAAATATTTAAAACATGACAAAACAGCCTAGAGCTTCACCTATTGGCTGGATTTATACATACACAACATTCAAATGCAATATAATACATATTTTTCTACCGATAACAAAAATAAATACAGTATATAAATCTACAGTTCTGTGCAATAAGTTTAGGCAAGTGTGAAGAAATGTTGTAAAGAAATAATTCTTTCAAAAATATACTATATATTGTAATTGTTTATTTTTAACAATTTACAAAATGCAAATTGAGCAAACAGAAAAAAAAAATAAATAAGTCAAATCCCTATTTGGTGTGAATACCCTTTGGCTTTAAACCAGCATGTGTACAAAGTCAGGGATTCTGTAGGATTAGAATCAGACGTATGCGCAACCAATTATACCAAGCAGGTGCTTAAGATCATCATCATGAAGACTAAGTACAGCAACAAAACACTAGGTAGTTATATTTGATCAGCAAGGTCTTTTCCAGGCAAAGATTTCAAAACAGACTGGGGTTTTAAGATGTGCTGTTCAATCTCTTTTGATAAAACACAGAGAAATGGGCAATGTTGAGGACCATATATGCAGTGGTCGGCCAAGGAAACTTAATGTAGCAGATGAAAGACACATCATGTTACTTTCCTTTGACATTAAAAGATGTCCATCAGCATAGAACTGGCAGAAACCAGTAGGACCCAGGTACACCCGTCTACTGTCTAGAGAAGTCTGGCCAGAAGTGGTCTTCATGGAAGAAGTGCAGCCAAAAAGCCATACTTATGAGGTGGAAACAATGCTAAGCGTCTCAACTATGCACGAAAACATAGGTTTGCAGGTGCTCTGGACTGATTTGTCAAAATTAGAAATATTTGGCTGTAGCAGGAGGCAGTTTGTTCGCTGAAGGGCTGAGAAATGGTACAATAATGAGTGTCTGCAGGCAACAGTGAATCATGGTGGAGGCGTTCCTTGAAAGTTAGGATCTGCATTTCTGCAAATGGAGTTGAGGATTTGTTCAGGATCAATAGTGTCCTCAATGCTGAGAAATACAGGCAGATACTTGTCCATCGTGCCATACCATCAGGGAGGCGGGGGATTGGCCCCATATTTATTCTGCAGCAGGACAACAGCCCCAAGAGTAGAGCCAATGTCATTAAAGGGCAAGTTCACCTTTACAGAAAAATCTGTAAGGTGAATTTACACAGGACCCCCTCCTCACCCCCAATGTCCTGCTGACCTGGAGCTCTGCGATAACCAGCACTGACACTTTGGGTCGCCGCCTCACTGGTCCAGGGCATGGAAATCGCCCGCAGTTTTATCGCCATCACATGGGCAGCACAGACCAATCGTGTAGCCTGTCCTATCACCGCAGGCGAAGAGGAGAGAAAGCCACCGGAATAATTTTCTTATGAATACGTATTTATCCCTGGGTCAAGTCTTCTAACATCCAATGAGTTCCAGGCTCTACTAGTGCCTGTGACATGTAGGTTTATTGATGCATTTTTCCAGTAACTTACCATGTGAGAGTTTAAGTGGAACTTGTATATGGCATTTGTTGTCACCATGCCCTATTTGTACTGTGTTTTTTTCCAGTTGGATAGTATAACTCTCTTACTATGTAGATGTTGTGATAGTCTATGTTGCTGCAGAGGTTTAGGACATTAATGTAAGGACTTGTGCTTACACTGTAGCAAACATTTGTTAGGGTGTTCTTCAATAAACATGCATGTGTGCTGGTGTTGTATTCTCCTGCAGTAGGACTATGGTAGACGATGATGGCAAATATATTTTTTTACAATGCAAGCTGGATTATCTTGAGTTGATTCCTGCTGCTATATATATACCTCCCCCATATAATTCAGAAATAATTTGTCGTCCTTTGCAGGAGTCTCTCCTCTCCTCACAATTTCAATAGTGTTGTTGATATGAGGTGGGACAGATGCTCAGCAACAAGGTCAATGACTAATGGGCGTCTCTCCCCCTTTGGACGACTATGTCGGGAAGTGGGACTGTATGATATGTGGAGGAAGATACACCCTGAAGAAAATGCCTATACATGCTATTCTAAAACACATAACACACTATCGAGAATAGATTTGGCTCTGTGCTCGGCTGATTTTATACCATATGTGTTGGATGTGAGTATCGAACCTCAAGGTATCTCAGACCATCCTCCACTGTTAGTTACTTTAACATCAGGGCGTCAGGCGTTTAATATGTCTTGGCGGCTGAATCCCTTTTGCTTGGAATTATTTCCCAAGGAGGATGTCATTCCTAACCGTATCCTGGATTTTTGGTCCCTCAACTTAGGCTCCACTTCCATACAAGTTGTATGGGATGCACTAAAGGCCTATCTTCAGGGATTGTTAATCCAGAATATAAGTATTATCAAAAGTGCTTCCCGTAGAGAGCTCGAGCTGGCGAAGGCTGACACCTCTGCGGCGGAAGCCATATATATTCAAAATCCTTCTCCAGATATCCAACCGGAATGGCTTTCATCTCAAAATAGGCTGAACGAACTATTGGAATCTAGGGCCAGGAATAAACTATTTTTTCAGAAGAGACTTAGCTGGGCGGAGGGAGAAGCGAATGGTAGATTATTGGCTCAGAGAGTAGGGCAGATCTAGTTATATGGCTTCTTAGCGCACTAAATGAGGCTTTTCATACGGGTCTGCTCCCAGACTATAGGACAATCCATAATAGTAGTCAAACCCAAAAAGGATACAAATTTGCTACACTCTGAATCTTATAGACCAATTTCTCTATTATCTACAGACGTTAAAATTCTTGCGAAGATACTTGCAACTAGACTAAATAAGGTTATTAACAGTAGTATTCATCAAGATCAGGTTATGTCCAACAAATCAACTGCATTTAATATCAGACTTGCATATGTAAATATACAGGTTCCAGCCCCGGGACATTCAAACCATGCTTTCTTAGCATTAGACACAATCAAGGCTTTTGATTGTGTCAAATGGCCATATCTGTGGGCCATTCTTGATAAATTCGGGCTTGGCTCTGGTTTTTGTAAGTGGGTCCGGTTGTTCTACACCGCTCCGGGGGCATCGGTTAGGATGAATGGCTTTCAATCTCCTAGTTTCAGACTTTTCTGGGGCACTAGGCAGGGGTGTCCGTTGTCTCCCCTGCTTTTTGCCATGGCCACAGAGCCTTTGGCATGTCTTATATGGGCCTCTCCTGATGTTACTGATCTGATTAGGGGAGACATGGAGGAAAAGATATCACTATATGCAGATGATTTTCTCTTGTTCATGTCTAATGTCTGTTCATCCCTGCCAGTAGTAATGGAACACGTTAAAGCGGTGTTCCGCTTAAAAAAAAAAAAAAAAAATTAAAAGTCAGCAGCTACAAATACTGCAGCTGCTGACTTTTAATAATCAGACACTTACCTGTCCCAGGGTCCAGTGATGCGGGGGATCAAAGCCCCGCTCTTCTCCCCCTAAGCTCGGCGGTGCCATGCAATCATCTGGGACCTGTAACGTGTCCCAGATGATTGACAAGAGGGAAAGGGGAGAGGCGATCTCCCTTCTTGCACCTAGCGAAGCGACGTCAGGAGCCCAGGTGCAGAAGCAGGCAGACTACGAGGGACCCCCTTGCAACAGGTATTTAGAGGTGAGTAAAAAAAAAAAATTTCTCCAAATGTTTTTTATTTTTTTTAAGCACATTAATAATTTTTTATTTTTTTGGGGGTGGAACTCCAAATCTATGTTGATGCCTTTAGACCCCCTTCCAGATCCACTACCACCTATACTTTCTCATTTTAAGGTTGTATCATCTACAAAATACTTGGTTTAACTATGTCGGACTCCCCACAGTCATATATTGTGGATAATATATTTCCATTACTTATTAGATTTTAAATTCAGAGTAAAACAATTTGGATACCTATCCGGATCTTTATTAAGATAAACACTATATTTAGGCGGTTAATATGGCGGAACAAAACCCCTTGTATCAAACTGGAGACTTTACAGCATCCCACAAATGCCGGCGGGCTGGCAGTTCCTAATCCAAGGCTATATTTTCTCACCTCCCAATTACAGCATTTTGCTGGATGGGAGTCTGAACAATTATTCTCTTTTGCATTTAAGGGTCAGTCTCCACTCTCTTTCCTTGATGGTGCAAGAGGGGGTGTCTCGCTTGCTGATATGCCTACTTGTATGTTAATCTGTAAAGTATGGGATACAGTTAAAAAAATGCTGGGTGTCTCATATCCCACTAGATACACTCCCATATGGGAAAATGATAGACTTTCTCAAATTTTGGCTCTTAGAGGCTTTCAGAGATGGGCAAAATTAGGAATAACTACTTTAGCTCAGCTATATCAGAATGGTATACTTAAATCCTTTGAAGATCTGAGGGGAGAGTTCTCTGTAGAATCCAACTGGTTTTACCAATTCCTTCAATTAAGACATGCTCTACATGCCCAGTTTTCTTCTGCTAAGATATTTCCCCCCTCTATCCCTGTCTTAGATAAAATAGTACAGGCAGGGTCAACAAAGGGTCTTACCTTGGTTACTTATAGGGTATTGTCAGATGGGTTTCTATTGAACTTCCCCATCCGTTCTCAGGCTGGCTGGGAGAAAGATATTAGTCCCATCTCTGAGGAGATTTGGGAAGATGTCCTCCGGTCCCTGTCCAGGGTGTCTCTTGCTCCATCACACAGACTGACAGATTTTTATTCTCCATAGGGTCTATAGAACTCTCTAAAGTTTCTCTGTGTAATTGGACTGAAATCTGAGAAAGCCTGTGCTAGATGCGGTAAACACAGGTAGATTAATACATCTTTTGTGGCTATGTCCAAAACTTCAAAGATACTGGGTGGAGGTGATTGGTACCTTAAATAGGGTATTGGATATTAATATTCCGGTTGAACCGATTTTATGTATATTGGGTTACTGTGATACCGCTATCTACACCTCCCCTATTGGTAATACTATAAGGCGCACACTTTTTGTTGCCTGTAGACAGATTGCTTTTAAGTGAACCTCTCCACATCCACCAACTGTCGGAATGGATTGTAGATCTCAATAGGATCATTCTTTTTAAAAAAAAGCATACATATTCTCTAAGGAACTCCCTGAATAAGTTTGAGGTTATCTGGTCTAGATGGCTTCAATCGATGACTTAGGTATCATGTCAACCAATGGGTACTGTGTACTTTGTAATACTGGATATTGTTATTATTTTTTTTTGTGTATGTGTCATATATACTCAGAGTGAGCGTGGGGGGGGGGGGGCGGAGTTGGTTGAAGGGGGTGGTTTGGGGTTTATTTTTTTGTGGGTTTTTTTTGTTTTTCTGGGGGGTTTTGGTTTTGTGTGATTTCTATTTTTGTGGTTTTGTCTGTATTGTGTTAATGTTGTTTTCATATAAAATAATAAAAAGGATTTGATTCAAAAAAACATACATAAACATGCAATGTGAATGTGTGATGGCATTGGGCCGGGTGGGGGGTTCAGGATTATTGGAAGTACTAAGTTTCCCTTTCAAGTGCCTAGTTCCCAATGAAGGTGTTGTGTGGGTGGAGCCTGTTAAAGTCTCAGGCTGTTACCTCTCTGAAAGCAACGAAAAAGACGATACGCAGGATAGTTTTGGATGGGCATAGAGCTGTGCGTGGTATAGACATTTATCACACTTGGGGGTATATTTAAAAAGTTTATTAAAGTTGACAGTTCACTAGTACTTTTTTTCCCACAGCTAGAGCTTTCTTTTGGTGATATTTGTTTACCTCTGCGGTTTAATAAACATCCCCCCAAAGAATATAAAAAAAAAAAAACTTCTTCCTCAGTTTAAGCCAATATGTATTCTTCTACATATTTCTGGTAAAAAAAAAAATCGCAATAAGGCCGGCTTCACACTGGGGCGGTGCGGGCGGCGACGGTAAAGCAGCGCTATATTTAGCGCTGCTTTACCATCGTTTTACCCGCGGTATGCGCTAGCGGCCGAAAAAGGGTTAAAAACCTCCGCAAAGCGCTGCTGCAGAGGCGCTTTGCCGGCGGTATCCCCGCGGTCTCCCATTGATTTCAATGGGTAGGAGCGGTATAGGAGTGGTGAATACACCGCTCCTTCACCGCTCCAAAGATGCAGCTAGCAGGACTTTTTTTACGGTCCTGCTAGCGCACCGCTCCAGTGTGAAAGCCCTCAGGGCTTTCACACTGGAGACACAGCAACAGCTGTTTCGGGTCGGTTTGCAGGCGCTATTTTTAGCGCAATAGCGCCTGCAAACCGCCCCAGTGTGAAAGCAGCCTAAGCGTATAGTGATTGGTTTGTGCAAAAGTTATAGTGTTTGCAAAATAGGGGATAGATTTATGCATTTTTATTATTTTGTTAAAGTAATGGCGGTGATAAGCGATTTTTAGTGGGACTGCAACACTTTTGACACTTTGCTGGGACCAGTGACATTTATACAGCGATCAGTTTAAAAAAATTCTGGACTTTGAACAGATGAAGAGAAGAGAAAACTGTAGATAAACATGTACAACTTATGTAGGGGATTTGTTCCATCTCTGTGCTTCTCACCTGAGGCCAGTCACTTCACTGGGTATATGTAATGCCGCGTACACACGGTCGGAATTCTCGTCGGAAAAAGCTCTGATGGTTTTCCCGTCGGAATTCCGACGGAATTTCGCTCAAACTGTCTTGCCTACACACGGTCACACCAAATTCCGACGGTCAATAACACCACGCCTTAAAAAACGTTTGACTGCACTATAAAAAAGGGAAGTTTAATGCTTCTGAGCATGCGTTGAATTGTTTCCGAGCACGCGTCGGAATTTTGTGTGTCGGAATTGCATACACACGATCGGAAAATCCGATAGAAAGGTTTTCCGTCGGAAAAATTAAGAACAGGTTCTCAATCCAAAATCCGTCGGAAATTCCGACAGAAAAAGACCGATGGGCATACACACGGTCGGAAAATCCGATGAAAAGCTCCCATCGGACTGTTTCCATCAGAAATTCCGACCGTGTGTAGGCGGGTTTAATAAGGGTTTACAACCACTTTAATTATTTTCAGTATGGCATACATTTTTCCCTGGAGTTTAAGTCTCATGCCTTTGTATTAGATCACGCTGTTAGAGGAGAAGTCCAGGCAAGACCTAACTAACGCTAAACCTGCTCTGTGCTACATTCTAAACCTAACCTATCTAACCCTATAAAGCAAAACTTGCTGTACTTGCCTATTCTGCACGCTTACACAGTGAAGCCGCAGCTGACAGCTGATGCTGGGACCGGATCGGCTGCAGGATAGGCAAGTACAGACATTTTAGCTTTACAGGGTTAGATAGATTAGGTGTAGAATGTGGCACAGAGCAGGTTTAGCATTAGTTAGGTTTTGCCTGGACTTCTCCTTTAAGGTATGTGAGGGCCAGGTTTACCCACACAGGGATGCACAGATGTTCCATGCATCCCTGTGTAGACAGTCTCATTGATATCTATTGGGATGCATCGACTACATGGACACAGCCGCTGCTTCTAATTTGACATCCATGCAGGTGCACAGCCACAATCGCACACGGTCATCCTCATAGATGTCACATTGTGTCCATGCATCAACTGCATCTCAATAGACATCAATAGGACTGCTTGGACGGGGATGCTGCACAGAACACCTGTGCATCCCCATGTGGGTAAACTTTGATACACCCCGTGTGAACAAGGCATTAACAAGAAAACAAATCTGAGATTAGTTCCACTTTAATATCCAAAATTGGCCTATTCACCCTGCGAAAAGACTTTTGAATCAAATAAGGAAAATCCTGGGCATTAAGCAACTGAAACTTTTTTCATGAAATAGTCTGGGTACTCAAAAATCCCTAAACCTTGTCATTAATGAATCAGGCATAATTATCACATAGATAGATAATGTCACTTGAGATGCAAATGTTAGTATGTGAAAAGAGCTACTGAAGGTTAACTTATTAGAATATTATTTAGTTAGGATCAATAAGCTCAAGCTCAATAAGCTACGGCAAAATCACACGTGCAATTCTTTGCTTTATTATGAGCCAGTCTTTGTGCAGCAGCTTTAGCAATACGAATTTTACACAAAACAGAATGCACGAAAAACATAGTACTTTGCACAAAAACCTAGAGTTAAATAAAACCCACCTTAGAGATATTTAACACAGAACTGTTCACAATTTTATCAGCCGTTTGGTTCACCGGATTCTGGAAAAAAAATATGAATGATATAAATTTAGGAAACTTTGTGGAATTGACACAAAATCCATTCTTTGCTGCTAGTTAGGAATACCAAGTCACATTTAGCGGAAATTATTTAGTATTTTTGATGGTTTTTCACTACTTACTTAAGAGACTTTCCCAGTTCAAATAAACAAACATAGAAAACACATGCCAGTACCTGTAGGTAACAGAAAATGTGTCACCTTAATCCAATCACCATGGTGTCATGTAATGTGTCAGGGAACACTGACTGGACACATGACTTAGGCTCCATTCACACCATGGGTTCTGTTTTGTGGGCCAATCGCGGAACGCCCTTGCAATCCCTGTTACTCTGAATGACAGCAAATTGCGGCGAGATTTTGCCGCAATTGTCACCTGACGAATTGCAGTAAAATATTGGTAAAATCGTGCAAACAGAATTTCAGGACCCCGACTCCCAAAAGAAGAACAAGAACTTCTTTTGGGTGTCGGATATCCCACGGTTCTGTTTGCACGATTTAACGGGCGACAATCACGGCAAAATCGTGCCGTGATTTGATGCCACAGTAACAGGGATCGCAAGGGCATCCCGCAATTTGAAGCATTTCCGAATCATGGCGATTTTGCCCGCAAAATGGAATACCATGGTGTAAATGGAGCCTTATGCCGCGTACACACGATCGGAATTCTCGTCGGAAAAAGCTCTGCTGGTTTTCCCGACGGAATTCCGCTCAAACTGTCTTGCCTACACACGGACACACCTAATTCCGACCGTCAAGAATGCGGTGACATACAACACTATGACGAGCCGAGAAAAAAATGAAGTTTAATGCTTCTGAGCATGCGTTGAATTGTTTCCGAGCATGCGTAGGAATTTTGCGCGTCGGAATTGCTACAGACGATCGGAATTTCCGATAGAAACCTTTTCCGTCTGAAAAATTGAGAACATGCTCTCAAATTTTTGCTGACGGAAATTCGGCCAGCAAAATTCCGATGGAGCCTACACACGGTCGCATTTTCCGATGAAAAGCTCTCATCTGTCTTTTGCTGGCCGAAATTTTGATTGTGTGTACACGGCATTAGGCTCCATGCACGCTATAAGCTCAAAAAAATGCTGGAAAAAAAAGCCTTAGCGTTTTTGTTTTTTTTGCATTTTTTTTGCTTTTTACAGTACGTTACAGTGCACATGCCTCTGCTTTTAGTTAACTTACAAATGACCACAATGCTTTGCTGGACATATTTTCTTGGGCCATTTGAACAAAGAGGATTGTAAAGCATAGCAGGAGTATAGCCATGCCTTTCTCTTCAGCAATTACCCAAAATTACAAAATTGAGGAATTACTCATCCTGATGTTGTTACAGAGGCAGGTATGGTGGAGACAATTACAAAAAAAGACCTATAGACATCAATACTGGACGCATCCGTTGATGTCACACCGGTTTTCACCTGGGTATATGTCCCTTATTGGCATCCTCTTTCCCAGTTTGAACTCTGGTATATTGGGGACAACAAGAGGCTGATACTAAGTCAAATTCAGGTACACCACTTTAATAAAATATTAATACATGTGTTAAGGTAGTCCAATATGCAGCGCTTAATAGTATTAAAGTTCATTCTTTGCAGAAAAACGGTAAATGTTATATGATAATGAGAGAGAGAATCTTCCACCACTTCCAGAATGTGTAGAAAGAAGCACACATCACCCAAGTGAGTCAAATCTGCTTACCAGAAGTTTAGATAACAGTGAGCATCAAAACAATCCACATATCCGACTTGGATGAAACATGTCAGGCTGGCTGATGCAAGCATGCTACTGAACGTGGGAATTTTATATACCCAATGCCTTATTGTGACTTCATTAATGTAAGTGTACTACAATAAAAATTCTTATTTTATCCGTACGGCTTCACAATGTTTTTTTCGCTTTGCTCCTTGCTTTGCAAGACATGTGAAATTACCAGATGGCTGGGACTTAAAGTTTTACTGGCTGGCTTACCCCGGATCCATTTTGAGACCATTTTGTTGGAGAGTGACACCCGTGATGTTTGGTCGTCTCTCGGATTCTATCCATACTTTGAGTTGGAGATTGGATTGTTTTGATGCTCACTTTTATCTGACTTCTGGTAAGCAGATTTGACTCACTTGGGTGGCGTGTGCTTCTTTCTACACATTCTGGAAGTGGTGGAAGATTCTCTCCCTCATTATCATATAACATTTACCATTTTTCTGCAAAGAATGAACTTTAATACTATTAAGCGCTGCATATTGGACTATATTTACTGAGTTTGATGATCAACGAACTGTGCTGGCTGCTACTCCTTTGCTATATTCATTTTTTACCATATATTTATTTTTTTAGCGCTGATACCCACCCATTTTTTATTACATATGTGTTAAGGAATACAAAGCTTCAGTAATATGTGTGTTTTGTGTCTACTTTGAGCTCAACTTCAAAACTCTAAATGCGTGACTGCATGCTCCAATTTGCTACAGCAGGGGAAAAATAACCCGTTACACTTACCGGTAACGGTATTTCTGGGAAGTCTTCCAGGACGGCACCCTGAGAGATGACTGGTCCCACCTGACAGGAAATACAATCAGCAAAGAGGTTAAAACCCCCGCACCTCCCTGTGCTCCTCAGTTGTGACAAAGTATTAAACCACACCAGTGCACGAGAAAAACACCTCAATTCATATATTAGTTCAACTACACCACTAGAACAGGTGGGAAGTAGGCCTGCCGTCCTGGAAGACTTCCAAGAAATACTGTTACCGGTAAGTGTAATGCCGCGTACACACGTGCGGACTTTTGCCGGCGGACCTAGTCCAGCGGACAATCCCGCTGGACTTTCCAGCTAGGTCCGCTGGACTTTCCGAGCGTGTGGACTTGCCCACACACGCACGGACACGCATCCTCCGGGACTGTGACATCGCAAGGGGGCGGGGTCACCATGTGACATGAACATGTGACCCTGTCCCCCATGTCCCTATATAAGTCCGAGCGCAGAGCGGCACAGGCATTCCGGGCAGAGACAGCGACGGGTCAACATCGGAAGAAGAAGAAGAACAAGAAGGACAAGAAGAAGAAGGCGGCGCCGGCGGCGCGGAAGACGACGACCGCCGCAAGAACAGAAGAGACCCCCGGAAGACCCCCGAAGGCGGATCGAGACCCCCAGACGACGGCGGCGACGACGAAGAAGGTAGCCGGACTCCCCCGTTCGTGAAAGAGCTAGGTAAAAGAGCAGAAGAGAGCGGAGGAGTCCGGCGAGAAGACCCCCAAGACGGAAGAAGACCCCCGGAGCAGTGCAATAAAATATTTTTTCAAAAGTGTGTGTGTTTTTGTACTTTACATTTTACACCTTAGGTGAATGGGTAGGGGTACATCGTATGTGGGTGGGGGGCCGGGATCTGGGGGCCCCCTTATTAAAGGGGGCTCCCAGATTCCGATAAGCCCCCGCCCGCAGACCCCGACAACCAACGGCCAGGGTTGTCGGGAAGAGGCCCTTGTCCTCATCAACATGGGGACAAGGTGCTTTGGGGTGGGGGGGCCGCACGGCCCCCCTTCCCCAGGGCACCCCCCATGTTGAGGGCACGCGGCCTGGTACGGCTCAGGAGGGGGGGGGCGCTCGTTCGTCCCCACCCCTTTCCTGGCCTGCCAGGCTGCGTGCTCGGATGAGGGTCTGACATGGATTTGGGGGGAACCCCCACGCCGTTTTTTTCGGCGTGGGGATTCCCTTTAAATCCATGCCAGGTCACGGAGCTAGCGCGGCGGCAGTAACTGCCTACGCTAGCTACGTAACCTGAAGTCACGTGCTAAATGAACGGACTTGCCGATGAGCGGCAAGTCCGTTCATTTCAAAAGTCCCGCGGACTTGCCCACTAACGGCGGGATTGTCCGCTGGACTGCCAAGTCCAGCGGATAATTTTAAAACAAAACTTAAAACTTTGGTCCGCCGGACTTTGGCGCCAAAAAGTCCGCCGGCGCCCACACACGAGGGGATTATCCGCTGGACTTCAGTCCAGAGGATAATCCCGCGGGATTGTCCCTTCGTGTGTACGCGGCATAACAGGTTATTTTCCCAAGTTGTCATCCAGGACGACACCCTGAGAGAAGAGAAAGTAGCTCAGGCCTACCTAAGGGCGGGACAAGAGCCTGTAGAACTTTTATACCAAAGGTCAGGTCCTGAGGCGACAACAGCTCCACCCTGTAGTGCCTCATGAAGGTGCTCTGGCTTAACCACGTAGCTGCTCTGCATATCTGTTCTACCGATGCTCAGGCTCTTTCTGCCCAAGAGGTCGCCAGAGACTGAGTAGAATGTGCCTTGAGATTGGAAGGAGCTGTTCTAATTGATTTCTCAAAGGCTATAGTAATAGTCTGCCTGATCCATCTCGCTATAACTGCCTTGGAAGTTTGCTGACACTTTTTCTGTCCGAAAAAGCTAACTAAAAGTTGACTGGGTTTCCTGGACTCCTTCACCCTATCCAAAAAAATCAACAGGCAACGTCTGACGTCTAAACAGTGGAAAGAACTTTCTCTCTCATTCTGAAGACTGAAGGACAATTTCTTGTGTCCTGTGAAATTTTGAGGCTACTTTCGGAAGATACAGGGGATCTTGCCTAAGTACCACTCTGTCCTCAAACAATAGAAAAAAGGTTTTTTTAATTGACAGAGCCTGGATGTCACTTATCCTCCTGGCCGATGTGATGTCCAGTAGGAAAGCTGTCTTGAGGGTGAGTAACTTAAGAGGGGAAGGAATCAACGGTTTAAAAGGTGCCCTAGTTAGGGCCTCTAAAACTAAAGTTAGGTCCCAAGGCGGAAATTTACTCATTAACACCGGGGACATTCTTCTCTTGCCGTCAAAATCCTTTTAATCAGAGGGTCAACAGAAAATCTTTTGTCCAAAAAACTGGACAGGGCTGCAACTTGAACCCTGAGGGTCTTGGCTGCCAGCCCCTGATCCACGCTATCCTGGAGGAAATCCAGGATCGTGGGGATCTCTTGCTGGGAAGTCCCTTTCTCCCGACACCAGCAGGAGAAGACTCCCCAGAGCTTGGCATAAATACACCGGGTAACCTACTACTACTTGAAAGGAGGGTGTCAATTACCTTCTCAGAACACCCCCTCTGGCGCAGGCTCTCCCTCTCAAGAGCCAAGCCATCAGTTGGAGGAAACTGGGGTTTGGGTGACAGACCGGGCCCTGAGAGAGAAGATCCTGCCTCTCCGGGAGGCGCTGAGGAGGAGACACTGACCAGTTTCCTAGTGTCGGAAATCAAGTCCTCTTGGGCCACCAAGGAGCGATTAAAATTAGCGTCCCTGCAGAAAGGCTCAATTTTTGTAAAATCCTGGGAATGAGGACCAAGGGGGGAAAGGTCTATGCCAGATGAAAATCCCAAACCTGGGCCAACGCATCCACCTCCTCCGACCCTTGCTCCCTCAAAAGTGAGAAGAACCTCTTCACCTGTTTCCTCTGCGGGCGAAGAGATCTATCTCTGGTCTGCAGAAAAGGCGACACACCAGGGAGAATACTAATGGGATCAATTCCCACTCCTCCTGGAGAATAGTCTGCCGGCTCAGATAGTTTGCCTCGATATTGTAAGTGCCCTTTATGTGCACTGCCAAGATGGAAGGAGCTTTCTGTTCTGCCCACTCCGGAAGTTCCTGTGACAAGGATAGAAGGGAGCGCAACCTGGTGCCCCACTGATGATTCAAGAAGGCTACCACAGTCGCATTGTCAGAAAGAACCTGGATCTCCCTGCCACATATTCTTTCCTCCCCAGGCGTTTACATCCATGGTCAGCCTGAGGGGTTGATGCTGAGCCCAATGGAGGCCCATCTGTAACCTCTGGGGACTGAGCCACCACTGCAAGGACTCCCCCTTCACCTCTACTGGTATGGAAACCCTATCGCCCAGTGACCCTCTCTTCCCATCCCAGGAGGACAGAAGGAGTTGGTGAAGAGCCCTGAAGTTGAGCTGGGCCCAAGGGACTGCAGGAATGCAAGATGTCATCAGTCTTAGGACTCTCATTATCTTCCTGTAGGACATCTGTTCTGTTACCAGAAGTGATACGACTTCTGACATGAGACCTTCTGCTTTTCCCTGAGGTAAGATCAGCTTTTGTGCTGCAGAGTCATCAATCAGGAAACCCAAATAGACCTTGGTCTGAGCAAAAGTCAAGGAAGATTTTTTCAGCCCAGGGACTCCAGAGTACTTACAACCTTCTCTAGGTCGGTCAGAAGGAGATCTCGACTTTGATTGTAAACTAAGGTGTCGTTGAGCTAGGGAATTAACGTTACCCCCTGGAGATGGAGGTATGCTACTACCTCTGCAAGGATTTTTGTGAACAGCCTTGGGCTGGAAGCCAGACCGAAGGGAAGGGCACAAAACTGCCAGTGCTGAATTCCCTAACCAGAGGGGATCGCAAATCTCAGAAAGGCGTGAAGGTAGGCGTCCTGTGGATCTATAGTAGCCATAAACAAATCCTTCAGGAGGTGTCTCCTGCCGGTATAAACACTTTCAATACGGAAGTGTTTAGCCTTCTTGAGTTTATAATAAGGCAGTATTTCCCTGAGGGCTTTGGAACTACAAAAATGTGGCAATAAAATCCCTGTCCCTGTTGTGTTGGGACTGGCACTATAACCCTCTGATCTGCCAGCTGCCTGACGCTTTGTAAGAGAGCTATGGCCTTTTGACAATATTTGGGAAGGTGGGTTAAGAGGAAGCTCGGGGGGAGGATGGGAAAGAAGCTCCAACCTGTAACCCTCTCTTATTATTTGTAGGACGTAGGCTCTGTGTTACGCCCTCCCACTGGGAAAGAAAGTGGGAAAGCCTTCCCCCCACCCTGATGTCACTTGGAGTCTGTTGGTGGATTTCTGGCTGAGGAAGAAGAGACACCCTTTTAGTTTGCCCTTACCAGTGCCCCAACGCCTGGTAGACCCTGTTTCCTTTTTTTCTCACGAAAGTGTTTTTTAGCCTGGGGGCCTCGAAAAAACCTTCCCTTATCCTTCCTGATTTTTATGGGAAGAGACAAGGCGAGATTGGTAATGGCGTAGTGCTGGTACTACGCCATTACCAATCTCGCCTTGTCTCTTCTACTCAAATGTGAGCATTTACTTTGTTTTATAATAAATTGTTCCCTTTTTAAACGTTATTACACTATGCGAGCCTTGTTTTTACCTTATCTTGGCATACATGAGCACGCATGACCGCATAACTACACGGAGTGTTTTGACGTCCATCTTTTGTCCATTGCCATACACCTTGAGGGAAGTCTTTGAACAGAACGTGGAACAGCGACCTACATAACATCTTTACCTAAGCCTATCACGACTTGCGAGGCATACGCCTACCCAAGTCTGTGATTTCCGGTAAGCTGCATTCTTATGGGCCTTGATGCCACCGAACCACCATCATCGCACTTAAAGCACTTTTAGTGCGGCTGGAGGATCGCACGAGATTGCCACTTCATTATGAATTTCACCATTTTCATGGACTGTATTATATGATTCACCTATCATATAATCATCGAACTGAATGTTGTTTTTATCTAATTTTATTGAATCACTTCATACCCACATGTGGATCACTCACATGCACCTATAGACTCTGACTCAACTTTATTATCATCACCCTTCAATTTTTTACTATAGATGGTCACGATTTTATCATTATTTGATTTTATCTATGTGTTCTTAATATTATATGATTTTAATCATTTATTTACATCATATTTTTCCAACACACCATCTGTCACCGTATGGTAGATCAAATCATATGCACATCAGTATTTAAAGCGCAACATTATTTATCTTTTCCAATTTACCTACCGTTAGTCTTTCGGCAAATGTTTGCTGCTTCTTCACGCACTAAACATTAATCACAGCGCAATATTCTTCCCCCATTTCCAAGGAATCAGGAAGTGAAGCGTTGTGGCTTCACTGCACAGTTCCCTACTGCGCATGCGCGAGTCGCGCTGCGCGTCTTTACTGGTCCTCGTTGTGTCCTGGGAACTGTGTGTTTCCCAGAACACAATGGGGGGCGAGGCATCTGCGGCTAGCTGTGGCTTATATAGGCATCTGCACCCCCCTCCCCCCTGAAAGGTGACAATTGTGGCACCGGAGGGGGGGTTCCGATGGGTGGAACATCCACTTTAGGGTGGAAGTCCGCTTTAAAATTATGTCCTTAAGAGCCTGATGAACTGGAATAATGTTTTTTTCCCAAGGAATCCCGCTCAAGCTTGGCTTGCACACACACAGCCACACAAAAGTTTGCTGAACTTTCAACCGTCAAGAACGCGGTGACGTACAACACTACGACGAGCCGAGAAATTTAAGTTCAATGCTTCCGAGCATGCGTCAAATTGTTTCTGAGCATGCGTAGAAATTTTGCACGTCGGAATTGGTACAGATAATCTGAATTTCCAATCAGAACTTTTTCCGACTGAAAAATTGAGAACATGCTCTCAATCTTTTGCTGGCTGGAATTCCGCCAGAAAAAGTCCGGTGGAGCATACACACGGTCGCATTTTCGGACCAAAAGCTCTCATTGGACTTTTGCTGGCGGAATTTCCGCTCGTGTGTACAGGGTATAAGCCTCTGTACATTTTGTCCTGGACTGACACTTGTGCAGTAGGTTCCTGAATATCCTCAGATGCATAAATTGCCCTAAGGAGCCAGAAAAAGTCCGGTGGAGCATACACACGGTCGCATTTTCGGACCAAAAGCTCTCATTGGACTTTTGCTGGCGGAATTTCCGCTCGTGTGTACAGGGTATAAGCCTCTGTACATTTTGTCCTGGACTGACACTTGTGCAGTAGGTTCCTGAATATCCTCAGATGCATAAATTGCCCTAAGGAGCCAGAAAAAGTCCGGTGGAGCATACACACGGTCGCATTTTCGGACCAAAAGCTCTCATTGGACTTTTGCTGGCGGAATTTCCGCTCGTGTGTACAGGGTATAAGCCTCTGTACATTTTGTCCTGGACTGACACTTGTGCAGTAGGTTCCTGAATATCCTCAGATGCATAAATTGCCCTAAGGAGCCACTCCATATCATCGGCAGAAAAAATAAATTTGCCGGTATTGTAGTCCTCATCTTCCTCCCCTTGACTGTCCTCTAAGCCCTCGCCTGAGGAACTTTGGCGAGGGGCCTCAGCCTCCTCTTCCTCCTCCTGAGAGGGAAGGGACCTTAGAGAATCAGGGTGTTTAAGGATAACCCCTGCCCTGAAAATGGAAGGACCCTTCTGGGAGGAAGAACCCTCTCTACTAGTGTGAGGCTCTAGCTCCCGGGGCTTGAGGGATGCTTGGAAGGCTTTTAAGGTCGACAACATCTCTGTCTGTACAGAGAGAAAGTCCTTCATGACCTGGGGCATCTCTTTCCCTGCTATCTTGTGAATACATTTGTAGCAAAAAGGCTTAGAATGGTCCTGAGGTAATTTGTCATTACAATACCCGCATCTCTTAGAGCGGGAAGGGGATTTAGTGGGACAGCTGGCGATCACCTGGGCAGTGACATCCTCGCCTAAAAGAAACACATAACTAGTCAGTTTGCTGTGACCTGCAGGGGTAAGAGTTGGGGTCCCATCCCCCATCATTATCCCTGCCAGCCAGGACAACTCACCCCCTGTGGCCTCCTCGATGGCTGTAGCCGCTGTGGGCCTCTTCTCTGTCCATCATTCCCCACTTGCCAGGAATCCTCTGTCCGGAAGGGGGGCGAACTGACAAGAGCAGGGTGTGGGCGCTTGCTCCCCTGCAGGCCAAATCCCCCTCTGAATGGCGTTGTATGAAGCTCCAACTGCCATTTTATCGGACACTGGAACAGCAAGTGATGCGGGAACGGGGGTGGCGTCATTTACGTTGCCGGAGAGAAAGTGATGTCATTCACTCTCTGAGCGCCGGGAAGATGGCGCCAAACACACAGGACGCTGGCATCCAGCCCGGCATCACCCACAACAGCCGCCCACACGACCAGAGTGGCCAATCCCGGCCACCAGGAGACTGCTCTGCCTGTCGCCTATCACAGCCGCACTAGGAGAAGCCTGGTATCCTTCAGGAGGTGTCTCATAGGGAGACCTAAACACCTGCCCCTCCCCACCGAACGGACACCCGCAGGTAAGGCAGGGAAGAGAAAGAACATGGCCCCTGAAGTTCTGGGTACACCACTATACCATGGGTCCTTCAGTTGCCAGAGGGGCTCTTCCAGCTGCTGCCCCCCCCCCCCCCATGAGAGAGATAGGAAGACCCCACCCGGGAGAGTAAAAACACCCGCCAGACTAGGAAAGAGTTCAGAAGCCTGCAGTCCAGAGACAAAGAAAAAAATAAACGGTTTTGCTGTGCGGAAACACAATCAAGAACTGAGGAGCACAGGGAGGAGCGGGGGTTTTAACCTCTTTGCTGATTGTGTTTCCTGTCAGGTGGGACCAGTCATCTCTCAGGGTGCTGTCCTGGAAGACGACTTGAGAAAAAATCCTTCCTGGTCCACCGAGAGGCAATCAGATATTCCCTGGACCAACTTTACCTATAAATGTTAGTACCCAGTTATATTCTGTACATTTAGGGAAGAATCCAGGCCTTTTTTAAAAGTCTACTGAGCTTGCCGGAACCACCTTTGGAGGGAGACTATTCCACATTTTCACAGCTCTTACTGTGAAGAAACCTTTTCGTATTTGGAGAATAAATCTTTTTTCCTCTAGATGTAAATAGTGCCTTCTTGTCCTCTGTGATGACCTTAAAGTGAATAACTCAAACACCAAGTTCACTATATGGATCACTTATGTATTTTTGCATGTTGATCATATCCCCCCTTAATCTCCTCTTCTCAAGAGAGAATAAATTCAGTTTCTCTACTCTTTCCTCCTAGCTGAGCTCCTCCATGCCTCTTATCAGTTTAGTTGCCCTTTGCATTTTCTCCAGCTCCCCGATATCCTTTTTGAGAAACGGCGTCCAAAAATGAACGGCATATTCCAGATGAGGTCTTACTAATGATTTGTACAGGAGCATAACGATATCTCACTTTCTGGAGTCCATACCTCTCTTAATACAAGAAAGGACTTTGCTTTCTTTGGAAACCGCAGTTTGGCATTGCATGCTATTATTGAGCTTATGATCTACCAAAACCCACAGATCCTTCTCCACTACGGATTCCCCCAGTTGTACTCCCCCTAGTATGTATGATGCATGCATATTCTTGGCCACCAAGTGCATAATGTTAGAATATTATTCCAAATTCATAATTTGGCTCTTATAGGTGTTATATTACATTCATGGCAAGCTTGCAAAACATATTTGGTTTTATGATTAATCATAATAAATAGTATGTGTGAATGACCTTGATCAAATGTTCAGTGGATTAGATACTCAACTGAAGCGGAGTTAGTAATACGTTTCTGGTGTATAAGGATGACATATAAGGTATCTTGGTATAGAATGTCATGAGAAGACAAATATAGGCACGTGTCTACGTAGCTAAAGGAATAATACATTGTGGATTATAACCTGGGGTTGCAACCAAAAAAAAAATCATTAATATTTAAAAAAAAAAAAAAAAAAAAAATTTGGATTTTTTTTTTTTAAACTCATCTCTAAATGGCTGTTGCCAGGGGGTCCCTCATAGTCTGCCTCCTTCAGTGCCTGGGCTGGTGACATCACTTCCCCTCGGTGCAAGAAACGCTCAGCTCTGCCCCCTTCCATCCTGTCAATCATCTGGGACACGTGACAGGTCCCAGATGATTACGCGGCCAGTCTCGGTGCGTGGCGCCGAACGGAGGGGGGGACGAGCAGGGCTTCGATCCCCCGCATTGCTGGAACCTGGGACAGGTAAGTGTCCGATTATTAAAAGTCAGCAGCTGCAGTATTTGTAGCTGCTGACTTTTAATTTTTTATTTTTTTTTTAAATGGGCACACCACTTTGAGTTAAGTTTAGAGTAG
Organism: Lithobates sylvaticus; assembly: GCA_028564925.1. NCBI lineage: Eukaryota > Metazoa > Chordata > Amphibia > Anura > Ranidae > Lithobates > Lithobates sylvaticus. The sequence goes on from CM053034.1 coordinate 147,667,282, forward strand.
TCTCAGTCATATTAATAAGTATTAGTATATAGTTACTTATTGTAAAGTTGGTAATATGTGTTCATATTAGCAGATGTTTGGTTATATGACATTACATGATCAGCACATTACTTCAAGTATGGAGTGTTACATGTGGGCTTGTCAATCAAGCTCCATATCACTCTCTGAGAAAGTATCTACTTTTGTATAGCATATTGCTGAAGTTAACAGAAATGAATGTGTGCCATACAAGGTTCTAAGTTTTTGTGAGTTTATGACGTTCACATGTAGCATGTAAGCCAACGTTTCCATAGGAGATGACACTGACATATTCACACAAAGAGACTCATAAGTTGGGACAGCTGAATTCTGCCAGAAGTCTAAGCACGTAATTTCCTGCTTCTTCTTGGACGACAAAAGACAGAATGGAGACAGAAGGCAGCAGCCATGAAGCACACATGCTTTCATAAGCTTATTACAGCTTTATAACTATTTATTCTATTTCATATATTTTTACCTACACTGAACTGAATTATTATACTTTTTACAATGTATTTATGATGCCAACTGTGTGACAATAAACTCCCACTTTGTTTTCAAGTCAGTCTGACTATCAATGCCATTCATCCAGAAACGCCCTTGAGATACAAGAATATAAGTTATTAACCGGTTCCCGACCGGCGCACGAAGATATACGTCGGCAGAATGGCACGGACAGGCAGGAGGGCGTATATATAAGTCCCTCCTTAATGCCGTCCGTGCCATTGGGAGCGCGCCGGTCGGGACCCCCGTGAGGCCGGTCGCGGGTCCCGCGGACTCGATCGCCGCGGGGACACCCGCGATCGGCTCGCGGGAAGGCAGAACGGGGAGATGCGGATATAGACTGCATCTCCCCGTTCTGCCTAGCAACTAGTGACGCCGATCTCTGCTCCCTGTGATTGGAGCAGAGATCAGCATTCACTAGCTGACAGCCACGCCCCCCCCCCACAGTAAGAAACACACCCCTAGGCATACTTAACCCCTACACTGCCCCCTTGTGGTTAACCCCTTCACTGCCAGTGTCATTTATACAGGAATCAATGCATTTAAATAGCATTGATTGCTGTATAAATGACAATGGTCCCAAAAATGTTTCAAAAATGTCCGATGTGTCCGCCATAATGTCGCAGTCACAATAAAAATCGCTGATCGCCGCCATAATGTGTCAAAAATGTCTGATGTGTCCGCCATAATGTCGCAGTCACAATAAAAATCGCTGATCGCCGCCATTACTAATAAAAAAAATTATTAATAAAAATGCTATAAAACTATCCCCTATCTTGTAAACGCTATAACTTCTGCGCAAACCAATCAAAAATCGCTTATTGCGATTTTTTTTACCAAAAATATGTAGAAGAATACGTATCGGCCTAAACTGAGGAAAAAAAAAATGTTTTTTTTATATATTTTTAGGGGATATTTATTATAGCAAAAAATAAAAAATAGTGCGTTTTTTTCAAAATGGTCGCTCTTTTTTGTTTATAGCGCAAAACATAAAAACCGCAGGGGCGATCAAATACCACCAAAAGAAAGCTCTATTTGTGGGAAAAAAAGGGTGTCAATTTTGTTTGGAAGCCATGTCGCATGACCACGCAATTGTCAGTTAAAGCGACGCAGTGCCGAATCGCAAAAAGGGGCCTGGTCCTTTGGCTGCAAATTGGTCCGGTCTGAAAGTGGTTAATAATATTCTTCACATAACTACATTTATCAACATTAAACCTCATTTGCCAGTGCATTGAGGTTGGCTTGTAAATTGGAGACATCCTGTAAAGACATTAATCCACTGCATAGCTTGGTGTCATCTGCAAGGGCAGAAATAGTACTTTTAATCCCAGACCCTTTATCATTTATAAAATTATTAAAAAGTATGGGTCCCAAAACTGAACCTTGGGGTTCACCACTGATAACCTCACACTGTTCAGAGTAAGAATCATTAACCACTACTCTCTGTTTCTTTTTCTGTCCATTTACAAATTGATCTTTCCATGCCTGTAGACTTTACCTTACACATTAGCCGTGTGTGGAGAACTGTGTCAAACGCTTTTGCAAAATCCAAGTATACTACGTCCACCGCCACCCCTCTGTCCAAGGTTTTATTTAATGCCTAATGACTTATGTCTTTCATGAATACATGCTGTCATGCTGTCTACGTGGTCTTTTATTAAACTCTCCAGTATCTTCCCAACTATAGAAGTTAAACTAACAGGTCTATAGTTACTTGGTAAAGACTTTGATTCCTTTTTAAATATGGGCACCACATTAGAAACAATGGCCAAACATACTTTGAGATTAGTTCCCAATGCAGTAACAGTGGAAGGTTGCACTCTGTTAACAATGATAGCTTTACAAAACCAGTTAAAAACATAAAACTTAAAACAACCAACTAGCAATTCTATAGATATGCCTATATCCTTTTTTTTTTTTTTTATAAACCAATCTAACTAGTATACTGTATAAAATAAGACTCGTATATTGTATATTAGGAGGCCCTGGTGGGCTGGTCTATTGATGGTATATACATGTCACCTAGGATTTCCACCTACATTTAGTGGAGGGTCTTCGACTTGTTTTGGCTGTGAAGGAATCAAATTTTGTTGTTTTCTCAGATCTCAAATTCTGGAGTAGGTCCTGCAGCCCATAGACTTTGTAGCCTTTTTGGTGAGATAAAGTCTCCTTGGTCCAAGTCTTACCTATTAATCAGCCCTTATTAGTCTCATATTGAAACTGCCCTTTATGTAAGTGAGCTGGGCACATGCTTAGGACTCTCTCTTGCTTTTATTCTCTGTGAGAGCCTGCTGCTGGGTGAAAAGGATAACTTCTGAAAGAACACTAAATGTGTACAAGAGCAAACTGTTTGTTTTGGGGAACTCATCAAGAGACACATTGTTAGGAATATATTTTAGTTTACTAAGTGGCTTTATTTTAAGCCTAAGGACTTGCTGTCCTGATTTAACGCTATATTTGTTTACTACCATGCTGAATAAAAGCACAGAACATACCTGTTTGGACTCTTTTTGGGTATCCCTGTGTTGTGCATGACCTATTGTTGGCAATACCAGAGGAGCCTGTCTGCCTTATTGTTTAATGGAGGATGTATAATGTATAAAATCAGCAGCTTTAAATGACAGAAACCTATTACTGAAATAAAAGAGTAGCTTTTTAAAAAAGCTTTTTCTGGCAAGCACAGACTGGTCTAGAAAAAACTGCTTCGTTATGCAGTTGTTTATAGATTACATAGCTAGATGCATTTACAGAATGTACAGAATATATATGCACAAGGTTCAAATTTGATAGGAATTCAATTAAGATACAGGAATGTTTTTGGATTGTTGGTGGAAAATGTAGTAGCTTCTAGTGCAAACCCAAGCAAACACAGGGACAACATACAAGTTCCAAGCATAGAAAGTCATTTAAATAGTACTTACTAAACTTTCTGTATTGGAAACAAAAAAGGAGACTTTTTTGTCTGCTGTGGGTTTTCGCACCCTTGGAATTGGCATAGGCATCTGAAATAAATATGGTACAGAATTTATTACTGTCTCTATCTACTGTCTCTGTCTTTAAAGTTGATATGCATTAAAGGAGTAACAACTACATCAATGGGAGACAACATGTGCAATTTAGGAGGCTTAAATTAGCATGTTTCACAGAAGAAAAAAACATTTGCAAGCAGTAGAGGACATTCCTATTCTATCATATAGAACATTAAACCTGAGTGCCACATACTTTTTCACTTTGGGGATTCTGCCTCTTGTCTGTACATACCACCACCATTGGTCTTTCCTTTTAATATGCCCCCCGCACACACACATCTCTCTTTCCAGTATCCATAACAGCAGTGAGAAATTAAACAAAAACACTAATCAACCATAACATTATGACCACTCACCATAACCTGTCAAGGCAGAGACTCCACTATACCTCTAAAGGTATGCTGTGGTCACTGGCAACAAGCCATAAGTTGTAGTTCCTTTAAGTCCTGTAAGTTGTGAGGTGGGGATCCATGGATCGGATGTATTTTTCCAGCACATCCCACAGATGCTTGATTGGATTGAGATCTGGAGAATTTGGAGGCCAAGTCAACACCTCAAACTTGTTGCTGTGTTCCTCAAACCATTCTTGAATTCATCAGACCAGGCCACCTTCTTCCATTGCTCCATGGTCCAGTTCTAATGCTCACGTGTCCATTGTGGGTGCATTTGGCTGTGGGCATGGGCTAGCATTGGAACCCTGACCAAGGTGCGGCTGCACAGCCCCATATGCAACAAACTGTGATTCTGACACCTTTCTATTGGAACCAGCATTAACGTGTTCAGCAATCTGAGCTACAGTAGCTCTTCTATTAAATCAGGATACAGCTGCCAGCCATCACTCCCCATGTGAATGAATGATCCCTGGTTGCCTGTGACAGCCTTGGTTGCCTGTAACCCTGTCAATAGTTTTCTTTCCTTGGGCCCTTTTTTGTAGGTCATGAACACTGCAGACCAGCAACTTCCCACAAGAGCTGCAGTTTTAGAGATACTCTGACCCAGTCGTCTAGCCATTACAATTACAATGGCCCTTGTCACAGTTGCGATAATCATTACGTTTGCCCATTTGTTTCTGTTTTCAACACATTAACCACTTGCAAACCTCCCACCAGCAATGTACTGCGGATGAGCGGTCTGTACAGGCACAGCAACACACCTGTATGTCGCTTGGCTTTTCCGGGTACAGGGACATGCGCCCCCAGCCCGCCAACTCCTGCTGTGATTGTACACAGCGGGAGATTGTCAGCAGGTCCTGGCCAAAGATTCATAGCCAGGACCTGATGATCGTCTGTTTTCAATCACAGCCCAGAGCCCTGTGTTGACAATTAACACAGGGCTCTGTACAGAGGGAACAATCTCTCTGCAAAGCAGGGAGAAGAAAACAATATTTAGTAAAAAGCAGCACACATTACACAAATTAACACTTGTTAGGAAAACATTTAACTCCTTGATTATCTAATATGCTACCCCTTCCCATGCAGTGTCATTAGTACTTTGACTAAACAACCACTGCACAGAACTCCCTAGTGTGATATCTAATGAGTGGCTGCCAGCATAATCATATGTCCCCACATCAAATAAATTAACATAAATAAAGGCAATGCGGTGCTACTCCGAACCAATAAAGTGACCATAAAGTATTAGTGCAAAACACCCTTTACAAAATGATTAGGTAAGGTGGGCAAAAAACTCAAGAGCATCCGTGTGATTACAATGTGCAAAAAACGCAATACAAAAACTGCACAGTGAGACCAAACAAATATTTAAAACATTTATAAATATCCCCCTAAGGTCTAAATATGCTGCAAACCAGGGTATGTGATATGTGCAATAATGTTGTCACCCTCTATGGATACTACAGAGATAGCTTGCATGTGTAGCTAAAACCCTAAAACAACAGCAGTGTGCACAAAAAAATTCAATATAACAATAATGGTAAAATCCTCAGTAGGAAGCCCAATCAGAGGCTGTAACGCGTATAGGTGGGAGGAGACGAAGCCTGTGACGTCATACACAAATTGCTAGTATCAGCGTGAAGAGCTGATGGTTTTTACATGCCTGATGTTCTATTGAGTGTTTTTAATCCTGTTTTTCTTCAAAAAATGTGGGAGAATGGAGAGCACTATGGTGTTTCTATTTTGTTTCATGATAGAATGGAAAATGGGGCACAATATGAGCCCACTTACTTGGGTTTGTGGCACCCTATTCATAATAGTATAAATACTAATAATATTAATGGTAGTCCCTGAGTTAAAGCAGGTATTAAGAGTGTACTCCCGCTTTAACCCTTCAAGCACTGCGTACAGAAAAGGTTGCCGCTTCGCTTTTAATGACAGCCAGTGTAGCTGGAATGTGGCTTATAAGTATAGCACGAATGTCCCTTTTGCCCTGGAGCACACCCTGTGGTTAAGTGCTATAAAAAGAATGCAAGCACTGGGGCTAATCAAAGTCAGAGAGATATTTTTAAAAAAAGCCTGCATGCCAGTGAGGCTGGAAAAAATGCGCCCATGGCTGGACAGGTATTCAAACCGGGAGAAGGCGCATTTTCTCAATAACGTTTTTTCTTTCGGTTTCCCTCTCCCCTCTTTTTCAGGGGAAGGGTGCACGAGGGTGGGAAATTTAAAATCGGTAGAGAATTTTCCGCAAATAGTTAGGGAAGAAGTTTTCAAAGAAATTGAAGAAGGGCGCATTTCTGGTCCTTTTGAGTGCCCTCCTTTTGTTAATTTCCGTATATTACCTTTGGGAGTGGTACCCAAAAAGGAGCAGAATGTATATCGCATTATTCATCATTTGTCTTTTCCTAAGGGGGGTTCTATTAATGATGAAATTGACGAGGCGCTCTTCTCGGCCTCATATGCAAAATTCGAAGGGGCGATTTGTAGGATTCAGGTTTGGGCCTGGAGCATTGTTGGCCAAGGCCAATATCAAATCGGCTTTTAGGCTTTTGCCAATTTCACCTTTAGCTTTCAATTCTTTAGGGTTTTATTTTGAAGTGGCCGATTTTTTTTTTGACAAATGTCTCCCCATGGGGTGTTCAGTGTCGTGCTCTTATTTCAAAGCATTTTTTTCTTTTCTCCCCTGGGCGGTTTGTTTTCATTCAGGAAGAGATAGCGTGGTCCACTACCTGGATGATAATTTATTTGTGGTACCTCCAGAGTCGATAATTTGTAATAATTTTTAATAATCTGTTGCAGGCATTCAGGGAAATTTCTCAGTTCTCAGCACTTCAGAGTTCCATTGGCAGAGGAGAAGACATGTCTACCCACCACGTCTTTGGAATGCACATCATATTTTTCAGCAAAGCAGGCTCTGAAGGGGTACAAGAGGGTAACTTTTGTTGCAGATGACAGAAGACCAATACCGTTAGAACTTTTAGGCAGGCTTTGCGAAGTAACGTCGGCAGTGTGTTTCTCAGAATTTGAATCCCTGTTTAAAACAGCGTTCTTTATCGCTTTTTATTGGGGCTTTTCGCATTTCAGAGCTGCTTCCAGGATCTAAAATGGGCAGTTCTGGTGTTTTTTACGAGCAAGTGGCAGTAGATCATTTGGGAGTTCACATATGAATCGGGCGCTCCAAAACTGATATTTTAGGGAGGGGTGTTACTTTAAAGGCACAGGACAATAAGTTGGTATGTCTGGTGGAAGCCGTTCAGCAATCTTTGAGGGCTAGGCCCTCAGGTAAAGGGCATTTTTTGGTACATCAAAATGCGGGGCCTCTCACCAAATATCAGTTTGATTCTGTCCTACATAAATGTCTTAGGAGTTTGGGTTTACATAAATTTAAGTTCTCTTCCCATTCCTTTAGGCTGCATTCACACCTGAGCGTAGCGTTTTCAGGCAGAAAATCGTGCGAATTGCATTGTTTTTGCAGCATTTTTACCGCGATTTCGCTGCGTTTCTGACCGCATTTTGTGCAGAGCAAAAGGTCACCAATGTAAAAAGAAGAAAAATGCCCAAATCTGCCTGATTCGAGTGACAAAAAAGGGTCCGGAACTTGTTTGAGCTTCAGGCTTTTTGGAGTGGAGATGTAATCCATTTCCATAGAGAATAATGTATTTTTCCCCCTCTAGCGTTTTGTAGCTTCAGGCTTCAGGCGACAAAATGCTCAGCTGTGAATGCAGCCTTAGAATAGGAGCAGCGTCAGAGGCAGCCAAGAAAGGTTTGTGAGAGTCAGCTATTAAGGAAATGGGGAGGTGGAAATACAATTGCTTTAAACTATAGGTCCACTCCGTACAGTATGGATTCTGGGACAATCGTTTATTTATTGGGCACGTAAAAGTGCGGCTCTACGTAGTTATTCCACAAATTTGTCTCTGCATCTGGAATCCTTTCAGGTGTACTGGAAGGATTTAGAGGCCTACAGTGGCACCAACTTTATTTTCAGGCATCCAGGTTATGTCAGTTTTGGCCTATGCCAGATGTTTGGTTGTTACATTTGGGAGAAAATGATTTGGGCAATATCAGAACGTTGGATTTGCTTTTTATGATCAAGAGGGATCTCCATCGTTTCACTCTTACTTCTCCAGGTACGATCATAGTATTTTCTGAAATTATCCCTCGCCTTTCCTGGCTGTCCTCTATGCAGAGGAAAGTAATGGAAAAAATTAGAAAATTAATAAATAGAGCTATGGAAAAGTTCATGCCTAAAATTGGTGGGTTGTTGTACCGACACGTAGATCTGGAAGGTGGTATTCAAGGGTTGTACAGGCAAGATGGAGTCCACCTCTCAGATGTGGGTCTTGATATTTTCAACCCAGGTTTACAGTATGGGATCGAACAGGCCACAGTATTGGGGTGGGGCCGGGAATGATGCTCAAGCCTGGCTTGTGGGGTGTTTTATTAAAATGTTAAAATTAGGTAATGCTGCTTGAGTTCGGAAAACTAAGCAGTTACAAGATTTGGTTTAATTAAAGTTATGCTGTTTTGATGATCAATAGAGAAAAATAATATATGGTTATTTTATTTTCATATGTTAAACCAATAAAATGCTGCGGCCATTATTTGCCAAACTTTTGGTTGGGTATGTTTATTTGGTTGTATATGGATTGAGTGATGGTGTGAATGGGTGTGGCCTACAATCTCATGGAAAAGGGGGCACAATATGAGTCCACTTACTTGGGATTGTGGCCACCCTATTCATAATAGTATAAATACTGATTTTTATCAATGGTATTCCCTGTGTTAAAAGCAGGTACTAAAAGTGTACTGCCGCTTTAAATCCAGGAACAGCAGCTAGCCAATGGGATGCTGTGGAATGTGCTGTAATCTGGGAAGCCTTTATAGGGAACTGCTGGGCTGGGAATTTTCCCTTTTTCCTGCAAGGAGCACTGGCTGTAGAGCTCCCTCCTTCCCCAGTCGCGAGCACTATTATGTGGTTGGGTCACCCTGGATTTTTAGGGGGGACATTTTATTTATATGTTAAAATGAGGTAATGCTGCTTGAGTTCTGAAAACTAAGCAGTTACAAGTTCTGGTTTCATTAAAGTTATGCTGTTTTGATGGTCAATAAAGAAAAATAATATATGGTTATTTTATTTTCACATGTTAAACCAATAAAGTGCCGTGGCCATTATTTGCCAAACTTTTGGTTGGGTTTGTTTATTTGGTTGTATCTGGAGTGAGTGATGGTGTGAATGGGTGTGGCCTACAATCTCACATAAAAGTGAGAAATACTGCAAGATCACTTTTATCAGCAGCGGGAGAGGGCCCACCCCCTTTTTTTTATTGCATTTTAGTCTTAATATGAGATATGAGGGCTTTTTGACCCCAGATCTCATATTTAAGGGGTCCTGCCATGCTTTTTTTTTCTGTTACAAGGGATGTTTGCATTCCTTGTTATATGAATAAAAGTGACCCAATTTTTTTTTAAAACAGTGTAAAAATAAAAAATAAAAGAAGTAAAATAAATAAGAGATTGCGCGCAGAAACAAATGCATACGTGAGTAGCGCTTGCATATGAAAACGGTGTTCAAACCACACATGTGAGGTATCGCCGTGATCGGTAGAGCGAGAGCAATAATTCTAGCCCTCCTCTGTCACAAACAGGCAACCTGTAGAATTTTTTAAACGTCGCCTATGGAGATTTTTAAGGGTAAAAGTTTGTCGCCATTCCACGAGCAGGCGCAATTTTGAAGTGTGACATGTTGGGTATCAATTTATTTGGCATAACATTATCTTTCACAATATAAAAAAAATTGGGCTAACTCTACTGTTGTCTTATTTTTTAATTCAAAAAAGTGCATTTTTTCCAAAAAAAGTGTGTCTGTAATGCCCCGTACACACGGTCGGAAATTTCGAGCAAGTTGTCTGAAAATCCGATCATTCTGAACGTGGTGACGTTCGTTGCATACGACGGAACTACGTAGAGGCTAGTAGCCAATAGCTTTGGTCTCATAATTTGATCTGAGCATGCGTGGCACCGTCGGAATCCTCTACACACGATCAGAAAAAGTCCGATCGGACTTTGTTGTCGGAAAATTTGAGAGCAGGATGTCCGATGGAGCCCACACACGGTCGGATTTTCCGACAACATGGTCCGATAGGACATTTTCCGTCGGAAATTCCGACCATGTGTACGGGGCATTGGACTGCGTGCGCAAATACGGTGTGACAGAAAGTATTGCAACGACTGCCATTTTATTCTATAGGGTGATAGAAAAAAATGTATAATGTTTGAGGGTTCTAAGTAATTTTCTAGCAAAAAAAAAACTGTTTTTACCTGAAAACAAATCTCAGAAAGAGGCTCGGTCCCTAAGTGGTTAAGCACATGTACCTAACCTTTGAGGAGTGGATTTACAGTATCTCACAATAGTGAGTACGCCCCTCACATTTTCAGAAATAAATTATATCTTTTCATGTGACAACACTGAAGAAATTACACTTTGCTACAATGTACCGTATATACTCGAGTATAGGCCGACCCGAATATAAGCCGAGGCACCTAATTTTACCACAAAAAAATGGGGAAAAAATGGAAAAACTCGAGTATAAGCCTAGGGTGAGAAATGCGCAGCTACTGTAAGTGGAAAAGAGGGTCAACAATGCCTATTTGCAGCCATAGGTCCCCCAAACTTCAAACTCGGTAGTTCCTAGGGTTCCTAGATGCCCCTTATCTGCAGCCAAAGGGTCCTGAAATAACATTGCTGCAGATGGACACAGTTGACCGATTTTGGGGCCCCGTATCTTGGGGCCACTTGGTGCTAGGAACCCAAAATTTGGTATGCAAACTCAGTCGAACTAGCACTACAACATATCTAAAGATGGGGTTCCTATTACCAAGTGGGCACGAGATACAGGGCCCCAAATTCGGTTCGGAAAATGTCAAGCACTTTTCTGCAGCAGAGAATGACATTTTCAGAACCGACTTTGGGACCCCGTATCTCGGGGCCACTTAGCGCTAGGAACCCCATCTTTGGATAGGTTGTAGTGTACGGTGCCCCAAAGTCGGGGCGGAAAATTTCATTTTCTGCTGCAGAAAAGTGCTTGACTCAAGTACAAGCTGAGGGGGGCTGAAAAAACTTGGCTTATACTCAAGTATTTACGGTAAATTATGAGTGTACAGCTTTTTTATAACGTGTAAATTTGCTGTCCCCTCATAACTCAACATACAGTCATTAATGACTAAACCAATGGTAACAAAAGTGAGTACACCCCTAAGTGAAAATGTCCCAATTGGGCCCAATTAGCCATTTTCCCTCCCGGGGTCATGTGACTCGTTAGTGTTACAAGGTCTCAGGTGTGAATGGGGGGCAGGTGTGTTAAATCTGGTGTTATCACTCTCACTCCCCCATACTGGTCACTGGAAGTTCAACATGGCACCTCATGGCAAAGAACTCTCTGAGGATCTGAAGAAAAAAAAAATTGTTGCTGTACATAAAGATGGCCTAGACTATAAGAAGATTGACAAGACCCTGAAGCTTAGCTGCAGCACAGTGACCAAGATCATACAGTGGTTTAACAGGACAGGTTTAACTCAGAACAGGCCTCTCCATAGTCGACCAAAGAAGTTGAGTGCACGTGCTCAGCATCATATCCAGAGGTCGCCTTTGGGAAATAGAGTGCTGCAAGAATTGCTGCAGAGGTTGAAGGGGTGGGGGCTCAGCCTGTCAGTGCTCAGATCATACGCCGCACACTGCATCAAATTGGTCTGCATGGCTGTTGTCCCAGAAGGAAGCCTCGTCTAAAGATGATGCACAAGAAAGCCCACAAACAGGTGGCTGAAGACAAGCAGACTAAGGACCTGGATAACTGGAACCATGTCCTGTGGTCTAATGAGACCAAGATAAACTTATTTGGTTCAGATGGTGTCAAGCGTGTGTGGTGGCAACTAGGTGAGGAGTCCAAAGACAAGTGTGTCTTGCCTACAGTCAAGCATGGTGGTGGGAGTGTCATGGTCTGGGGCTGCATGAGTGCTAGAGGGGAGCTACAGTTCATTAAGGGAACCATGAATGCCAACATGTACTGTGACATACTGAAGCAGAGCATGATTACCTCCCTTCGGAGACTGGGACGCAGGGCAGTATTCCAACATGATAATGACCTCAAACACACCTCTGGCCAAGCATGTCTCCAGACCTAAACCCTATTGTGCTTCTTCGGGGCATCCTCAAATGGAAGGTGGAGGAGTGCAAGGTCTCTAACTTCCACCAGCTCCGTGATGTTGTCATGGAGGAGTGGAAGAGGACTACAGTGGCAACCTGTGAAGCTCTGGTGAATTCCATGCCCAAGAGGGTTAAGGCAGTGATGGAAAATAATGGTGGCCACACAAAATATTGACACTTTGTGCCCAATTTGGATATTTTCACTTTGGGGTGTACTCACTTTTGTTTCCACCGCTTTAGACATTAACTGTTGTGTGTTGAGTTATTTTGAGAGGACAGCAAATTTACACTGTTATACAAGCTGTACACTAACTACTTTACATTGTAGCAAAGTGTAATTTCTTCAGTGTTGTCACATGAAAAGATACAATACAGTCATACCCCACTTTTAAGTACACAATGGGGTTTATTTACTAAAGCTGGGAAGTGCAAAATCAGGCTCACTTCTGCGTAGAAACTAATGAGCTTCCAGGTTTTATTACCAAAGCTTAATTGAACAAGCTGGGGTTAGAAGCTCATTGGTTTCTATGCAGAAGTGAGCCTGATTTTACACTTTCCAGCTTTAGTAAATAAACCCCATTGTGTACTTAAAAGTGGGGTATGCCTGTAAAATTTTATGCAAAAATGTGAGATACTGTACATACACACATACCACACACATATACATAAGCACGCTGTCGCCTGGCGGTAGGTTGCCTTGATCTGTTTGATTGTTTTTGTGATTGAAAGATGTTCATAATTCCTGGAAAGTTGCCATGTGTATGGCCAGCATAAGACTTCTGTTTTAATTTAAGGGAATATGTATTCTGCCTAAGAATTTTAACAGCTTCTTGCAATTTACTTTTCATGATTGTATGTTAAGATGAAGTGTTACATGTACAATCACATGAGATCAGGTTTATATGTGATATTGTACAGTAAAGCAAACTTGTCCTAAGCTAGATTCTAAAACATAAAAAGTTAAAATATAAAAAAAAACAAAAAACAAACACATCTTCACTCATCCTGAATACAATTACCCTCTGGTGGTTGAATTATACCACAAAGAAATATAATAAAATGCAACTGGCTTTTGAGTATAAGTGATGTTCTATTCTGGGTGCGACTGCAGTTGCCACCTAAAAATGTGTTGGCTTGGAATTACTTTGGAAGTGAGAGTTGTTACAGTCAGCAAAATGTGTGCGACAGATGTGACAAGCTTCTTCAACCAAATACTTCATGAGTGCTATTTGTAAATACTAACTGTTTCAACACCAAACCTTTTTGCACTGCAGAATTAAGTTGCAGAACGAAGTTGCTGTTTAAAATGTATGTCAGGGAAAAAATAAAGTAAAAAGATTAGTGCATCTTTGCCATACATTCAGATTTGCCCATAATATTTAAAACCAAAAAGTATAGGAAAGTACTTGTTGATCTGGCAGAAATCCAGTGTACTCCTAACCTCCTGTCTGGGCTGACAACGCGGCCTATGCAGCATTGAAATGCCAACCTTGCCTACTGAACTACAGATAGAAGTCCCCTTATCCCCCTATCTTTTGACATCCAAGAGCCTGCCCACACAAGATATGTAGAAAAAAGGGCTTTTGGGAGACATGTGGTTCTGGGAGGCATGCGTATGTCAATAGGAACTAACCCCCCAGTAGCTGCTCTTGCAAGTTATTTTTTTTAAAGACTGTTAATTATGACACAAGCAGCAATAAAAGCTATCCCTCAGTACAGGAAGGGCAAAGAAAAAAAGTTGAAAATTTTGAGGGGGAAGGGAGATTTGGGTATGCTTTTGGACCTGTTAGTTCTATGGCCAATGCAGACAGATATTGTAAGGAGCACGAAAAAAATCATGAACATGATGCTTTGTAAATGCAAGTTTTGTTGCTGTGTGTTGAAAAGGTGATCCGAGGAGCAATCCTTTGGGCAACAAGGGTTTGTGCGCCTAGACTTAAATGCACTGAAAATACATGAAAATCACTCTGCTACAAAAGATTCATGTAAAGGAGAAGTATAGCCAAAGCTTGTTTGGCTATACTTCTCCTATGGATCACAGGAGTGCAATTCGTTTAGCACTCCTGTGACCCATTTTCAGCAGAGAGCGGTCTGAAGTCGCTCTCTGCTGACGTCAGAGAAGTCAGTCCAGGCACTGCATCATCGCGACAATGGAGTCTGGATCCGCCAGGTGCTTGGACAGACATCCGGCTCAGCCTGTCAGCGAGTCGATGAGACTGAACTGACAGCCCCCGCCCCTCCACAGCCCAGTGCTCCAATAAGCGAGGAGGGAGAGGAGCAGAGAGCTGTAACTGACAGTCAGCAGCTCTCTGCTCGGGGAGCTGTCAGAGCCGAGCGATCAGCCGTGTTTGATCGATCAGTTCTCAGTGCAGAGGCGCCGGGGGACAAATGCAGCATTGGACAGTGGCTGCATCCACCTAGGTAAATATGAATCTAAAATAAAATACTCAGAACGCTATATTATGTTTTTTTTAGCAGAGACCCTAGGGAATAAAATGGTGGTCATTTCAACTTTTTATGCCATACAGTATTTGCCCAGCAGATTTTCAAACACATTTTTTTCATGAATAAAAAAAAACAAAAAACACTAAAGTTAGCCCAATTTTTTTGTATATTGTGAAAGATGATGTTGCGCCGAGTAAATACTGTAGATACCCAACATGTCACGCTTTAAAATTGCGCACACTCATGGAATGGCGCCAAACTTTGGTACTTAAAAACCTCCATAGGCGATGCTTTAAAAAATGTTTACAGGGTACCTGTTTAGAGTTACAGAGGAGCGATCGAACTATTGCTCTCGCTCTAACGTTCGTGGCGATATCCCACATGTGTGGTTTGTACGCCGTTTATGAATGCGGGTGCGATGTACGTATATGTTTGCTTCTGCAAGAATGTGGGGACAGGGGGCGCTTTAAATGAATTTTTTTATTTTAATTTTTATATTTTGACACTTTCCCTTTACATGAAATTTTTGATTACTATTCCTATTACAAGAAATGTGAACTACCCTTGTAATAGGAATAGGACATGACAGGTCCTCTTTACAGCGATATCTAGGGTCTATAAGTCCCCAGATCTTGTCTCAAGGCTGGAGAGCCTGAGATAAAAAAAAAAAAAACGATCTCAGCTTCCGAGCCAAAGAAACGCCAGTGTTTACAGCTGCCGAGGACATAAGGAGACGTTATAACGTCGTGCCCGGCCTCCGAAGGTCATAGAGATGACCTGGTCATCAGTCAGCTCTATGGTAAACTTCCACTGCTGGCTGATTCATTCTCACTCCAGTAGAAGCACCGGAAGGCAGCGGGGTGGGGGGGGGGGCTACCCCTCCCATCACCTGTAACAAAACAATCAAGTGGTTGAACGGCCACTATGATTGTTTTTACAGTGAAGGGAATAACCTGCAGAAAAAGAAGATATCCAAATGATTCTGATGATGTATGGGCGGGAAGTGGTTAATATTATAGCTACATTGTAATACTTAGTTTCTTAGCTAAGCTGGAAAGCCTGATAATTTTGTTCATGCATGAATATTGTAGGCAATTTTTGTGCAAATCAGGGGGCAAGCTGCAGGTAAATTCTGGATGAGTCTGTTCCGTTAAGAATCAGATAGGTATAAAGAGCCATCATAGGTATGAAGGTTAGGGGGACTAAAATAGACTTCTCTGCCTCAGCTGTCCACCCTTATGCAATGCCAAATTGCCTAGGTGATGTCTATTGGTGCCAAACAAGTGGTCCCCAGGCACTGGAATGCTCTCTGCATTTCAGCACCTGAAATCTAAAGAAAGACTCCTCTGTGAGGTAGGTGATCTCTGCCCACAGTACAAATGATGTCCTGGCCTGCCCTCCAGGTGACGTTGAGGTGTGTTACATCCCATTCATTTTGAGTGGGCTGCTTAACTTGATGCAATCCACCTCAATGCATGAAAATTCACTGTTACTGTGTGACCCTCTTTAAATGTTGGGGAACGCCACAAGTCTAGAATATAGTAACGCATTTCTGAGTAATGAAAGAACAAAGCAATGTTCTGATCTGCTTGGTGTGTTCCAAAAATAATAAAACCGTGCTTTTTTAGCCTCCATGTCAGCCATTGGCTTTAGATGGATGATATTTTGGCTCATTGTAGCAATTAATGAGTCAGCTATTTTGTGAAAGATGTTTTATGGTTTAATTTATAGAACTATTACTTACAACAGGAACCACTCTCTCTGGAGCTTGGACTTCTTCTTTGGGAAAATTGACAGGTACTGGTGTTTCTTTCTGTAGTTCATCTTTCAGTGGTGCTGTTAAAATGGAGTCTCTTGGGGGCAGATATGTGGACTTCCACTTTAAGGTGACCTTAATAGTTCCTCTTTCATTGCCTTGGGAATCAGTGAGCTGAAATGTTCCTTTAAGACAAAACAACAAAACAAATAATGAAAAAATAACTTAATTTAAAGCATTATTAAACCCAAAACCAAAAATTTAATATTTTGCAGCTTACCAATCATTCGTTAGTAAGGGCGTCAGACAGGCGACAATGAGCTTTAGAATGGGACATTTTGCAAGCATTATAAACGTTCCCTAAATGCCCTATGCGTGGTTTCATAGCGTTTGATGAGTGTTAGGGTGTGTTAAAACTGATCCACAATTGAAAGTGACAGAAATAAACAAATTTTAACGTGCCACAACCACACCAAAACAGCGCCAAAAACGCCTGCCAGAGCGTTTGTGGAGCATTTCCATAGACTTAATCTCCTGCTGGAAAGATTTGCCGACAACACGGTCCGATCACACCAAATCCGATCGTGTGTACGGTTGTCCGACCGGACAAAGTGCTACGCATGCTCAGATCACATTACAAGACCAAAGCTATTGGCTACTAGCCTCTACGTAGTCCCGTCGTAGGCAACAAACGTCACCACGTTCAGAATGATCGGATTTTCCGACAACTTTGTCTGACCGTGTGTACGCAAAACCAACATCAGACAAAGTATGACGGACATGGTCCGACGGACCTGGTCCTCGGATAATCCGCGCGTGTGTATGGGGCTTTAGTGTGAACAGCACAATGTGCGGTCTATTATATCTTGTGCATAGGCGTATGAGGGGCTTTAATGCCTCTCAAGCACCTGCTTTTAATTCCAGTGTGAACTCAACCTAACACACTTAAAACTGCAAAATAATGGATGTTAACTAAAAAAAAACAACTTAAACCAATATTAAAAACAAAAGCAAACAAAACTGCCTAGACACGCACAATCCTGTCAGGATTAAATACAGTTTCAGATCTTACAAAACAAATTACTAATAAAGCAGAAATAATAATGACCCATAGATTTGGCAACATACAGATAAAAAGATATCTGCGGTCTCTAACTAGCTGTTCAAATAAAGGCTGGCTTTATCTATTAGAGGGGTCTCGCTGACAATGCTGCATGTCCCTCAATAATAATGACAACATGAGGATATTCTGTAACACAACCTAACTATTTTGTCACCAGTGACCGTGGATCTCAACAATGTGCAAAGCATAAGGAGCTGTGATCACTACTCTCTGCAGAGATGGTTGGAGCTTGGCGGCTCCCAGGCTTCAGCCCTCAAGATTGCCTTTCTGGCAGAGCCATCTAATAGTCAGGTCATGAGTTAGCAACGAGCCACATCATAAGACAAAGGTATGGGGCCAGTGGTCTAAACAGATATATCCTTGAACTAGAATTGACATAAGAAAGCACTTCTGTCCTATAGATTATAACCAATCTCACTCAAATCAAACAGATATCAAAGGCAGATTTAGCCTAGGTTCACATTGGTACGATTTCCCATGCAATTTGACATGCCAAATCGCATGCCAAATCAGCGACAACTGCCGGCAATGGCACCTTCCAAATTGGTGCGACGCCGCACTGATTCCCAAAAGTACTTCCTGCACTACTTTTGGCGACTTTGTGAGACTATTTGTATAGACATCTGTGCAGGAACCCGCACAGATGTCTGTCAAACTGCCCCCAAAGTCGGACTGCATTGCCGGGTTGAAATCATGCGAGTTTAACTGAATTCGCACAATTTTTAACCCTCAGCAATGTGAACCTAGGCTAAAATACATATTTTCCACCACTGAAGATGGTATAATAGCAAAATACAAGCGACCCTACAATAAACACCTGCATCCCTGATGATGTCAGAAGAAAATGGTAGGTGTAAACTAAGAATGCACATTTTTATAACTGGCTGTGTGTAGTGACTTTGTTCGATGTGTGCTTCTTTAAACATTTCATCAATGCATTTTTCATAAAAAGCTGTGGGCACAATTGAGCTGCTGTTTCTTTGCATGCCCTTGCCTGACTTCTGTGTACTGAAGAGGCGTTTATTAAGGGACGAATTACACCAGAACGCGGTGTGGGAAACCCACGCTCTGTGTGTGTTTCCTGCCCCATGTTCAAGACACACCTCAGTTGCGATCTGCAGTTTGTATCAATGTTTACTTAATGACACCCCAAATACAGGTCGCAAACCTGGTGCGTTTGCCGGCGGGAGGGGGAAACCAGTGTCTTTTTGTCAGCCAAGACTCCTCCTGGGAGGCAGTGGGGCCTTTGGAGTCATTTTTTTTATCATATGTGCTTATGTTCATATTGTTGTTTGTATATGAGGGCCATCTGCATTTGTTGAGTAAGCTGATATTCGATCAAAAGCCATGGAAAATAATGTAGCAGCACTAAAAGGCACTATCTTTGTTATCAGGAACTAGGCTGGAGGTCAAAGCAGAAAGACAAGAGGATACAAGGATAAGTGGGGGTTAAAACTTGAACTAAGGACTTTGTACTAAAAAGTTTAAAAACAGACGCTGCTACACTACCCATAAACCAACATAGTCAACAGGTGTGCCTCAATAATTAATCATACAGCAATAAAATCAGTGACTATTTGTTGCAATATAACACGACAATGTGAATAAATGCAATACGAATATTAACAAACAAAAAACATATTCTCAGTGTCCATTTTTGTGCAAAAGTTTTTTCGGAAACTGTTTTATTCTAAGCCTGGGTTCACACTAGTGCGATCTCAGAGATCACATGTGATTAGCACCCACACCGCAGGTACTGATCACATGCAATGTCTGAGCAATGTGAGTTCGGCCATACAGTTGTATGGCTAAACTCACATTGGATTTGCACAGAAAAAGGTGCAGGGACTTGTTTTTCCACGCACTAGAATCGGATTGCATGGGTGTTCTCACCTATGCGATCCGATTCCTGTGCGAGTTCACAGTCATTAACAATGTATTGACACCCACAGCGGTTTGCAGAAGGCAGTGTGAACTGCCTGTGGGAGAGATGCGATGCGGCAACCTGTGCTGAAATCACGCTGGTTCCCGCATCTTAGTGGGATGAGACAGGGTAAGTTCAGTAAAGGGTTAAAAGCAATGCTGGAGATGGCTGCAGCTCCCCTTTAAACAGGTTCTGAGTAAACCTAGTGGACATATGAGATGCGAATAGAAGAGGGTGCAATCATCGAAGTTTAAAACTGTTTAATAAATAGAGAAGAAAAATAAAATTGCACTCACTGCTTAAAAACTTGAATGTAGGAAGGAACTAATGTGGTCATCTGTTGACAGCTGGAGTATGCAGAGATTGGCAAGTAAGCAGCTAGTGAAGTGTGCAGAGCTCGGCAGGAAAGCGTATGGATAGCATATCTTTGTGTCGTGAAACATGTAACCATGTCCCCTGACATAGTGACGTCATCTTCGGGAAGTCCTGGAGCCTTAGTCGATCCGACCCGAACCAGCGCACATGAGCGGGGAGCTGCCAAAGCCGGGCCTGAGCTTACGTTGCACTACAGACATCACAGCAGCACCTGTCAGCCAGCAGCTCCTCTGGAGATCTCTGCTTTTTAAACCACTTTCCTGCCAAGCTCTGCATTCTTCACCAGACGCTTACTTGCCAATCTCTGCATACTGCAGCTATCAACAGATGACTACATTAGTTCCTTGCTGCATTCATGTTTTTATGCAGTGAGTGAAATGTTATTTTTCTTCTTTATTTACAGTTGTACACTTAGATGGTTGCGCCCTCTACTGTACTAATGACACTGTCTGGGAAGGGGTTAACATCCAGGGGCAATCAAGGGGTTAACTAAATGTAATATGTGCTGCTTTTACCTATAGATCTGGCTGTTTTTCTACGTTGCTCTGGGTACAGAGTCCTGTACAGGCAGTTCCATGGCCAAAACCATTAGCCAGGACCTGCTGACAAAATTATGCTGTAGCCAGTGACAACACTCGTCAGCAGGAGTGGGCATGCACATACATACAATGTACTGTGGGTGGGTGGCAAGCAGCTAAAATAGACCCATTAAAAATGGATCACCTACCTAAAGACGATTCAAGATGGCTCTTGCTGCCCTACTTCCACATACCAGAAGTGACGTAGAAGGATGTGACGTTGCGCTGAATAGCCTGTCATAGAATTCTGGGGAGTGCATAGTTTGGGTGCGAGCACTTGAGAGCACAAAGTGGCCTGGAGAAGGTGCTTTGTACTCCCCCACCTGTATAATTTTGTGAAGAAACATTTGGCTAAAGAGAGCTCACATCACTTTTAGAAGAACACGGCACAAAAACTAACGTTGTTTTAAAAATATGTTTTTATTTGCTTATATTTTTATTGAACTTATTATTCACATGTCACACTATATTGCTACAAATAGTCAAAGACTTCATTATTGTATGATTTATTAATGAGGCACACCTATTTTAAATGTTGGTTTATGGGTAGTGCAGCACCTTCATTTTCATTTTTGGTTCAGAGGGGATACACGGCTTTGGTGCAAGTAGCTTCCAAAATTAGGATAGTTATATCACTTTAACCACTTCAGCACTGCAAGAATTTACCCCCTTAATGACCAGAGCATTTTTTGCGATATGGCTCTGCGTCGACTTATGTGAAAAGGAGACTCTAATATTTGATGAACTTTAAAAGGCAGATGAGTACTATTTCTAAAAGGTAACAAAGTTTTATATTTATTTAAACAAAATAACAAAAGTTGAACAATTACATGTGCAAACAATCAAAACAATTTGAAAGGTAGTACTAGTAGGGCCTACATAAGACTAGGTCTGACAACCTCCAATAAGACTCAATCAAATATGCAATACAAAACCATTGGTTTAGCGATATACATAATAGGTAGTTTAGAGATATGCTGAGTCTTGTCGCAGAGGTAAGTCAGGCGTGTAGGTCCAACTTAGTTGACATGGTGACTCGACATGTTCCGCAATTAGAATAGCGCTTCTTCAGGAGCAATTAACTCTGAGAAAGTACATATATAGAAAAACATATTTTTATAAATTTATACATAGCATAGATTTTGACACAAAGAATAAACAATTTAGAAGAAAAAAAAAAACAATAAAAACACCTAAAAGTAAGTCCATCGCCTATAGGGGGCGTAAAAGGGCGATGGACTTACTTTTAGGTGTTTTTTCTTTCTTCTAAATTGTTTATTCTTTGTGTAAAAATCTATGCTATATATAAATTTCTAAAAATATGTTTTTCTATATATGTACTTTCTCAGAGTTAATTTCTCCTGAAGAAGCACTATTCTAAGCGCGGAACATGGCGAGCCACCATGTCAACTAAGTTGGACCTACACGCCTGACTTACCCCTGCGACAAGACTCAGAATATCTCTAAACTACTTTACGTAATTACGTATATCGTTAAACCAATGGTTTTGTATTGCATCTTTGTATTGCATATTTGATTATGAGTCTTATTGGAGATTGTCAGACCTAGTCTTATGTAGGCCCTACTAGTACTACCTTTCAAATTGTTTTGATCGTTTGCACATGTAATTGTTCAACTTTTGTTATTTTGTTTAAATAAATAAAAAACTTTGTTACCTTTTAGACATAGTACTCATGTGCCTTTTAACCGCTTCCCGACCGTCATGTAGATATACGTCAACAGAATGGCACGGGCAGGCAAAAGCACGTACCTGTACGTCCCCTTTAATTTGCCTGCCCGGGGGGCGCGCGCGCCGGTCGGCAGCTCCGTGACCACGGCCGCGGGACCAGCGGACCCGATCGCCGCTGGTATCCCGCGATCGGGTTACGGAGCTGAAGAACGTGGAGAGGTTTGTGTAAACAAACCTCTCCCCCCGCTTCCTACACTGACTGTCAGTGATCGGCGGTTCCCTGTCATCGGGAACGCCGATCAATGACGTCAGACGTACAGCCACGCCCCCCTACTGTAAAAAAAAACACAACACGTCACACTGACTCCTCCCGCCCCCTAGTGGTTAACCCCTTCACTACAACTGTCATTTACATAGGAATCAGTGCTATTTAAATAGCATTGATTTCTGTATAAATGACAAATGTCCCAAAAATGTGTCAAAAATGTCCGATGTGTCCGCCATAATGTCGCAGTCACAAAAAAAAAAAATCGCTGATCGCCGCCATTACTAATAAAAAAAAAATATTAAATAAAAATGCTATAAAAAACTATCCCCTATTTTGTAAACGCTATAACTTTTGCGCAAACTAATCAATAATCGCTAATTGCGATTTTTTTTACCAAAAATATGTAGAAGAATACGTATCGCCTAAACTGAGGAAAAAAATGTTTTTTTATATATTTTTTTGGGGATATTATTATAGTAAAAAATATTGCATTTTTTTCAAAATTGTCGCTCTATTTTTGTTTATAGCGCAAAAAATAAAAACCGCAAGGGCGATCAAATACCACCGAAAGAAAGCTCTATTTGTGGGAAAAAAAGGACGCCAATTTTGTTTGGGAGCACGTCGCACGACCGCGCAATTGTGTTAAAGCGACGCAGTGCCGAATCGCAAAAATGGTCCTTTGGCTGCAAATTGGTCCGGGGCTGAAGTGGTTAAAGTCCATCAAATATTAGAATCTCCTTTTCACAAAATTATCGGGACTTTGGCACATTAATATCTGTTTTTTCGCAGTATCACCCTGTGACAACATCTTTCAAATTGCACACTTTAATTTCTCTGCGTTGATTTAACTGACGTTGCACCCATACAAAATTGAGGTCCTTTTCTCCCACAAATAGAGCTTTCTTTTGGTGGTATTTGATCACCTCTGCGGTTTATATTTTTTGCGCTATAAAACAAAAAAAGAATGACAATTTTGAAAAAAAAAAGCAATATTTTTTACTTTTTGCTATAATAAATATCCACAAAAAATATATTAAAAAATGACCGTATTTAACAGCGTATAACACACACTTTTTTCCCTTAAAAATAGGGTGCGTGATATATGCCGACCGCGTACCTCGGAGGGGAAGGAGCGCCGACGGAATACACCGAGCCGCCATCTCCTCTCCACTCGGCTCTCACATCACACACACAATCCCGCTTCCACCACTGGCATTGGACCAGTGTTCTGTCTATCACAGGAACTGGTCCAATGCAGATGGTGGAGGCAGGACTGTGTATGTGTGACGTGAGAGCTGAGTGAGAACCGAGTGGTGAGGAGATGACAGCTCGCTGAGTTCCTGATGTTCAGGCTGCTTTGATGAGAGATGGTGAGGCCTCAAATTAGGCTAAAAAAACGTCATTAATCAGGCTGCATTGATGGGCTGCAGATGGATATCAACCAGGCTGCATTGAGGACATTGATCAGGCTGCATTGAGGACATTGATCAGGCTGCATTGAGGACATTAATCAGGCTGCATTGAGGACATTAATCAGGCTGCATTGAGGACATTAATCAGGCTGCATTGAGGACATTAATCAGGCTGCATTGAGGACATTAATCAGGCTGCATTGAGGACATTGATCAGGCTGCATTGAGGACATTGATCAGGCTGCATTGAGGACATTGATCAGGCTGCATTGAGGACATTGATCAGGCTGCATTGAGGACATTGATCAGGCTGCATTGAGGACATTAATCAGGCTGCATTGAGGACATTAATCAGGCTGCATTGAGGACATTAATCAGGCTGCATTGAGGACATTAATCAGGCTGCATTGAGGACATTAATCAGGCTGCATTGAGGACATTGATCAGGCTGCAGATTGGCATTGATCAGGCTGCAGATGGGCATTGATCAGGCTGCAGATAAACATTGATCAGGCTGCAGTCGGACATTGATCAGGCTGCAGTCGGACATTGATCAGGCAAAAAAATCGCAATACGCGTATATTGATTGGTTTGCGCAAAATTTATAGCGTCTACAAAATAGGGGATAGATTTATGGCATTTTTATTATTAATTTAATTTTTTATTAGTAATGGCGGTGATCAGCAATTTTTATCGGGACTGCGACATTTCGGCGGACAGATCAGACACTTGACTATTTTGGGACCATTGACATTTATACAGCGATCAGAGCTAAAAATAGACACCGTTTACTGTATAAATGTCACTGGGGTTAAACACTAGGGGGCGATCAAGGGCATAAGTGTGTTCCCTCGGTATGTTCCAACTGTAGGGGGGATGGGCTCACTAGGACATGACAGTGATCACTGCTCCCGATGACAGGGAGCAGTAGATCTCTGTCATGTCACTAGGCAGAACAGGGAAATGCCTTGTTTACAGGCATCTCCCCATTCTGCTTCTCCGTGCCACGATCGCGGGCCCCTGGTGGACATCAAGCCCGTGGGGGGCATACACCCGCCAGCCTGTGATGATGGAGGGACGTACGGGTACGCGCACCCGTGCCATTCTGCCGACGTACATCGGCAAGCAGCGGTCGGCAAGTGGTTAAAACGCACAGGAATCCTATTGTTTCATTTGTCAGGAAACTAATAAAAACTTTTGCTCAGGCTTTGACCTTGGCAAAGTCTGTAATTTTGTGTTTTTAGTGCCAAATCTAGGCTGACACAGGAGAGAATTTTCCAAAATGTGTACTTTCAAAACGAAGTGTGATCAGAAAAAAAAGTATGCATGTTTCCAAACCTGAATAACAGTAGTAAGAGATTTCACTGTTACTGTTGACATGGATAGACCCCTGCTCTGCCAAATATCAAACCATGTACAGGTCGTACCCAAAATTCAGGTCCAAAATTACCCACAAGGAAGAAACAGCTCAATATCTGGGACAGTCAATGTGTTTTTTTTTTCATATGAAAAATCATTTGAATAAATATAAATAATCCGATAGTTCCAGAATCTCGTAGACGAATAACTAATATGACACAGCTATGCTTCCTTTACCATAAGATAAATGGCAAAACAGAACAATATTAGCAAGCATAAAGCCCCATACACACGGTCGGATTTTCCGATGGATTCTGTCCTATCGGACAATGTTGTCGGAAATTCCGACCGTGTGTAGGCACCATCGGACATTTTACATCGGATTGTCCGACGGACAAAGTTGTATCTCCTGCTCTAAAAATTTTCCGACAACAAAGTCCGATCACACCAATTCCGATCGTGTGTAGCGAATTCCGATGGACAAAGTTCCACGCATGCTCAGATCACATTACAAGACATAAGCTATTGGCTACTAGCCTCTACGTAGTCCCGTCGTAGGCAACAAACGTCACCACGTTCAGAATGATCGGATTTTCCAACAACTTTGTCCGACCGTGTGTATGCAACACCAGTGTCGGACTAAATCCGTCGGACAAAATCCGATGGATTTTGTGGTCGGATTTTCCGACCGTGTGTATGGGGCATAACTCAGTACAGTGCAGTTTTTTATATACATGGCTATTTATACATCTGTGAATATTTATCAATGTTCGCTATTCTTCGAAAAAATTTCTATCCAAATTTCACCTTAAAAATACACAAATAAAATAAAATTTTTGCTATTCGTTGTTGCAAACAAACCTGAAATGCATTTATCGTGAGCAAGAGGGATTAGAGGCACCATGGCTTTACCAGGATAAGCATCACCTACATCCTTGTCATCAAAAACATAAAGAACAAGAGACTGAGATTTCAGGTATTTGTCTAGATCGGCATTCATGGATAAGGGAAAGCACTTGAGATCTTCAAATTGCGGATTATTGCTGCTTGCAATGGTGTTAGTATAGTGGTCAGGAAAGTAAAAAAAGCTGTAGGCCACATAAGGACTGGGCTGACTTGTACTAGTTCCAGATTTTAAATTGCTGCAGCCGTTTATGGTGATGAACAGTTCGTTCAGATTATCTTCTGCTGAACCAATGTTTTTGCCTTTGTCAACACCTACTGGCTAAAAAAGAAACAAAAAGAGGATTACATTTTTTTATCACAAAGACTGCCAACCTATATACAACTATGGACAGCTGCACCAGATTCTGTGTGCACCAGTTTTAGTAAATCTCCTCCAGTACATACAGTATATAACAAAAGTGAGTACACCCCTCACATTTTTGTAAATATTTTATTATATGTATCATGTGACAACACTGAAGAAATTACACTTTGCTACAATGAAAAGTAGTGAGTGTACAGCTTGTATAACAGTGAAAATGTCCAAATTGGGCCCAAAGTGTCAATATTTTGTGTGGCCACCATTAATTTTCCAGCACTGCCTTAACCCTCTTGGGCATGGAGTTCACCAGAGCTTCATGGGTTGCCACTGGAGTCCTCTTCCACTCCTCCATGACGACATCACGGAGCTAGTGGATGTTAAAGACCTTGCGCCCCTCAACCTTCTGTTTGAGGATGCCCCACAGATGCTCAATAGGGTTTAGGTCTGGAGACATGCTTGGCCAATCCATCACCTTTACCCTCAGCTTCTTTAGCAAGGCAGTGGTCATCTTGGAGGTGTTTTTGGGGTTATGTTGGAATACTGCCCCTCTCAGACCACAGGATATGGTTCCAGTAATCCATGTCTTAGTCTGCTTGTCTTGAGCAAACTGTTTGCAGGCTTTCTTGTGCATCATCTTTAGAAGAGGCTTCCTTCTGGGACTACAGCCATGCAGACCAATTTGATGCAGTGTGCGGCGTATGGTCTGAGCACTGACAGGCTGACCCCCACCCCTTTAACCTCTGCACCAATGGTGGCAGCACTCCTACGTCTATTTTCCAAAGACAACCTCTGGATATGACGCTGAGCACGTCCCCTTAACTTCTATGGTCGACCATGGCGAGGCCTGTTCTGAGTGGAAGCTGTCCTGTTAAACCGTTGTATGGTCTTCGCCCCCCATGCTGCATCTCAGTTTCAGGGTCTTGGCAATCTTCTTATAGCTTAGGCCATCATTATGTAGAGAAACAATAATTTTTTTCAGATCCTCAGAGAATTCTTTGCCATGAGGTGCCATGTTGAACTTCCAGTGACCAGTATGAGAGAGTGAGAGCGATAAGACCAAATTTAACACACCTGCTCTCCATTCACACCTGAGACCTTGCAACTCTAATGAGTCACATGACACCGGGGAGGGAAATGGCTAATTGGGCCCTCTCTAATTTTCACTTAGGGGTGTACTCACTTTTGTTGCCATCGGTTTAGACATTAATGGCTGTGTGTTGAGTTATTTTGAGGGGACAGCAAATGTACACTGTTATACAAGCTGTACACGCACTACTTTACATTGTAGCAAAGTGTAATTTATTCAGTGTTGTCACATGAAAAGATATAATAAAATATTTACAAAAAGTGGCCAGTATTAGAGTGGTTTAAAGAACATTCAGCAGCATTGGGGGAGTTCCTGAATGCAGAATAGATGCAAGAGATCAAGTGGGTCTTGGGATATTTCTTTATGCGTTTTTTTTAAAAGCAACATAAGACATGCATCGCAGTGTTTGTATTGTGTCTGAATCCAAAAAAAAAATTGAATCTGTAGGTAGATCCACCATGGTAGATCATTAATGTTTGCCAGATTCTGGATGTCATGTTAAGGGAGGAACAAGTCTGGTTTCAAAAAGTTGCCAGCCAAGGGTGGGGAATAATTTCTCCAATAACACGTAAATTCACTAAAGTTCCATGAGAAATGTCTGGGTTTTCAATCAGCAAAATCAGAGGACTTTACAGTGTTGTAAATGTGGGAGAGTTGTGACATTCCTGGCTGGGCAGGTCTGCTCTGTGTGTGCGTTTTGGACTGGCTTACAAAATCAAGAGTAGATTGTGCCTTCTCTTTCTGTGCTACCAGAATGAACAGTCGGTGTGCTTGTGTGCTCGCCCTCGTACTACAGAAAGAAAAAAAGAGGGCACAGATAAAGAATACAAACTGATTACCAGTGGGGAAGCATGCTTGTGCACATAAGCACATAACCCGTTTATGGATTATGCAAAGTGCAGACATGCACATCATTTTATATGGGGCCACTCCTGCACACATCATGCCAGAATGGGCGGCCCTAATGACGAGACCCAAGAGTTCAGAAATTAAGTGGTGCTGGGCGGCACATGGATACTGTACACAATCTATGAGAGCTTGGTGTACTGTATGTTATCTAAAGACAGGCTTCCAGAAGTTACAGTTTGAAAACTAGGAACAGCAATGCCACTGGAAGACTCTGGAGACCCAAAAACTGTGTACGCAAGATACTGTATATAAATAAAAAGAACACAGAGTATATAAAACTAAGGGAAAAAATAAAAACTGCAATTACCCTTTAACATGTACAGTCTGGAGAAAGGAAGAGAAAGGGGAGACATGACTGAAAACTTTAAATAAATAAAGGGGGTGAATAAGGTTCAGAAGGATTGTATTTTCAATATGAAGCCAAGCTCAAGAACACAGGGAACTCAAACTAGCAGGAGAAAAGTTCAAAACCAATCTTAGGAAATATTATTTTATCGAAAAAGTAGTTGATGCTTGGAAAAGACTTTCAGCAAAGGTATTAACACAGCCAACAGTATTTGGAGTGAAGTACAGACCTGTCAAACAAAAAAAAAAAACATTATGTATAATGTGCTAGGGTAGTCTACAAACCCAAAAAGAAAAACATTTGTGGAACAGAAACATTCCAGAAACAAAAAAAAAAAAAATCTGGGACCCAGAGAATTTAGGGAGAAATAAAGCCTTGGGACTCAAGTGGTTAAATTACTTATTATGATTGACTAGCATGTAGCTTTTAAAATACACAAATGTACACCAAATTCAACGATTATTAAAAAGAATTCCAAAAAAGAAAAAGTATCCTCAAGCAGTTAAAGTATCCCACGGCCCACTTGTTAAAAGTTTTTTTTCTCTTGCAAAGCCTTTCGTTTATACTTTTGTTGTCTTCTATATAAAGGTTTTGGCCTTTAAATATTTGGCCTAACTACTTCCTCCATTTTAAACTTAAAACTGTAAGATTTGCATATGGAAATGTGAACTTTTGAGCTGGTGAACAGGGATTAATAGGGAAATGGGAAATAACTTTAGCAGGTTTTGGTGAATACAAATAAGAATATGCATTTTCTATTTGCTTGCAGTTTTCCTAAGACATTATCATTGATTTCTATGGAAGAAATAATTACCTGATATGGATCCCTTAGGTTTGAGGAAATATAACCCAAAGCCTTTGCTCGCTCTTTGTATAATCGAATAGCTTGCTCCATGGGCACTTTAAGCTTGCACCAATACTCTAATGTGCCATAATTACTGAAGTCATTGTCAATCCCTAAAATAAAAAGCAAGATTTAATTATTTTCCAAAGCTCAGCAAGTATCTACAGTTTTTACAGTAAATGGCCTCATTGGTACTCACCAATCAATGTAGAACTAGAAAAGATTTGCCCATTTTTTTCAAGAATGTCCTGGAACTTTAGCTGACACACAGCTAGTGTTTTAAAATCAGTGCCGATTGCCAAATGAACTTCCAGCCTTACAGTATTCTTTTGTATATACTGTAGGAAAAAATCATCTACTTGTACTAGATACTGAGAGGTGAACTCATATGATGGCTGTAAGCCACTCACAATGGGTGTAGTTTGAAGCTCAAAGTCGTAGAAAGCATATGTGCAGAAGGTGACAGGCTCCTGATCTCCGAGGATGTTGACAACAACTGGAGAGAACACTACCTTTGATATGTGGATCTCAAGAAGATTGTAGCCCCTTTCTAGATGTACAGATTCATCAAATTCTTCCACATCATCTTCTTTAGTTATGTCTGGTGTGAATTTGAACTGCTTTGTGCCATATGCAATGTCTTTTAACTGGGCTTCAGTGCAAAAACAAAAACAAAAAAAACAACTTAATACAGAAGCAAAAATGAATCAGGTGTTTAGGATGTATTTAAATATGTAATAAACATAGAAACAAACATACTATGTAATAAACATAGAAACAAACATACAGTATATATTTTACATTTTTTTTATACATATACATGATTGTATATTCCACATAGTCTACAGGTTAAAGTGACCATCCTTTTCTTGGATCCCCCCGCCGGTGCTCTTAGCCCCTCCTCCCTCCTGCCAAGTGCAGGCTTACTCCCGATCCACTGGTCTGTGTAGGTCTCTTCCTCCTCATTGGTTCCTGCTGCTGTCTCAGCCAATGAGGAGCAAGAGACCTGGGCCAGCCGCTGCTCTTGTGCACATCGCTGGATCAAGATGGGGCTCAGGTTCATATTGGGGGGCTGCTGCAACAGAAGATTTTTTACCTTTATGCATAAATGCATGAAGGTAAAAACCTTGAGCCTTTAAAACCACTTTAAGCCTCTCTAATGGTTAGTGAGCTCAGCAACCTGCCATATTAAAGCACCAATACAAAGTCTTTTGAGGTAATCAAGTGGGTAATTAAGGTTCTGCAGGATTTCAGTATAAAATTGCTACTTCTAAACCTCGATCTACTGTTCATTCTGAATGAGTTTGTCATCAGATGCTTAGTTTGAATTGCCTAGGTTTGAGACTATTTTTACCATTCAAAAAACAAAAACATAAAAATAAATGTGTAATAACAATATTAACACATTATAATGAAAAAAAAAAAGTGTATATATTTCTCTTAAAGCGGTAGTAAACCGCAATTGTTGCAAGGCAATGTCATAATGTGCTAGTGTGCATTGCATACTAGCACATTATGAGAGACTTACCTTAGTTCTGTCACCGCTGAGAGGGCTGACATCTTCTGCTGGTTTTCCTTCTGGGTTTGCGTCCTATGGCTAAATGAGTGGCGGGGGGCGCAATGACGTCACTCCCACTGTATGCCGGACCTTCAGAGTGCATGCGCCGGTAATATCACCAGCTGCACTCTGAATGTCTCTTAAACTGTGCACGTTTAGGAGATATTCACAGTACCTACAGGTAAGCCTACTATAGGCTTGCCTGTAGGTACAAGTGGAAGTACAGAGTTTACTACCACTTTAAAAAAAAAATTACCTTCAAGTTTGCGAATACGAGCTGCTCTAACATCAAGCAAGTGGGCGTATTGCTCCAACTTTACATCATAATCACGACGCACACTCTCCATCCTTTGGGTAACAGCCTCCACTTCATCCTGTGAATAAAAGATCTGATAGATTAAGGAAGAAATATTTGCTGTAGTCATCTCTAAAGTGTTGGATCAAGCAGAAGAAATGTAGTGTGGCTTGATTTACAAATCTTGTTTCCTTGAGTATACAAATAATGCTGTCTTGTACAAATTACAGACATTTGGTTACCTGGTAATCTTTGTTTATTTTATGCTGCATTATCAGCATGTTTCTAGTTTTCTCAAGTTCCTGCACAGTTTCCACATGATTTGCCTGTAATGCTCTTAAAGACTTTTCAAGGTCCTTCCCCATGTCATCCTCAACTTTCTCCAGAAATTTGACCTCTCCGTTCTTCAGTTGCTTCCGTGTCTACAAAAAGGTTTTAATTTAGTTTAAATCGGTACAATGCTTTCAGGGTATTTTCTCCTATACCTTTACATGTGAATTATGAAATCAATCCAAAAATCTATTTCATTGTGCAAGGGTTAAAAACCAACAAGGTCAACTTTGGATTCTGGAAAATGTGGCACTTAATAATTCACAAAGCAGCAAAGATGTTGATGATTAACAAACTCATTTCTAATGCCAACTAATTATGACTTTATTACGAGTATATTCTGGACTGTGCTATTGTCCCGATCTGTTTGTAATTGTTATAGTGCCAAATTTAAGTCTGAGCCACATGTTTCATAAGGCTTTTTTCAAGCCACAACCAATTATATTGACAAACTGCACATGCCAATTACAGGGAGTTCCATGGCTGATGAGCAAATCTCAGCTGGAGACAGAGAACCTGCATACTTAAAACATCACAAAGATATGGAACAGATACTGAATCTGAGTCGCACACAGCAGTTTTTGTGCGGTCTTCCCCTTATATGACGTGGAATTGTTTTTAGGGACACAACACATTCATATTGATAAAATAAAGTGCTCTCAAAGGCAGCATCTGTAACAACTTACTTATCATAAAAAAACAGTTCTATATTACCTCATAAACTTCCACCAAGTGGAGTAGGGCATGTGGCTCTAAGGACACGCATGGCTGCCCAGGCATTTATGGAAAAAGATACTCAAGACCATCAAGGTGCAGCTTAAGCATAGCATCTTAAAATTAAACTCTAATCTTCGGGCAAACTAAAATAATACCTAAGTGGTGTTAACAGAATGCATTATGCATTTTGTACCATCATATTTTTGACTTCTGAAGTTCCTAATTGGCCCTGGAAATTCAGCTAATCATATAGCCTACCAGGTCTTCAGGCAGCCGGAAGTTTCTTCCTCTCTGCTGCTTTAAGCTGACAGGAGAAGTGTCAGCAGCATCACTATTCTTCTTAGCTAGAAGTCTGAAGCCGGTGCTGGAGAGGAGACAAAGCACCAGGAGATTCCTCCTCACCTATGCAGGAAACCTGGGAGGCAATCTGCTGCAACTTCTGACAGGTTACAGGTTTATGACTCATCAAAGAAATGCTACTGGCACAATACAAATCTGAACACAAGCCATCACAACAAACAAAAGGCAGCAGAAAGCTGAATGAAGATGGTGTCTGAGGTAAGTGCTTTGTAAGGACTGTAGATAGCTTAGAGGTGAGAGGAGGAGTGCTAAATGCAGTGGAGATGCTGGAAATTAAAAGGAGACCATATGACTACATAATTTAATCCACTGCAGGCCTACCTCTATAAAACAATGCAATGGTGCACATAGTGCAACATAGCCATAAATACGCCACATGTGCCTCCATTCAGCACAGCATTATGCTTAGTCCCTCCCCTTGCCACGCATACCACCCTGCATTAAAACCTAAATTACTTAAAGTCAGTAGATGTGTCCCTTGTGCTGCTGACTCCTCTAATAAGATGTCTAGATGAAGGGCCTATTCCCCTTGGTCCTGGTGGTGGCAGCTGAGGTAATCTGCCTAGCAACTGTCCACTCCTGGGATGTAAACAGAAGAGAGGGATAGCGAGAGAAACAGACCTACTTCCTGGTACTCCCTTGGTGGTTCATACTGGCCACTGCAATTGTGTTCTTCAACTGAACCTTAATCAGGTAACCCTGAAGCAAAGGGTTCCAATGAATAGGAGCAAGCTTCTCTGTACTGTGGGGGATTGGATTACTCTTTCCCAGCCCACGAGGCTGGTATCTGTTATCAATCACATGTGATAAAAGACAAAGATAGAAACGATGCCCCCTTATCAAGAAAGTTCCTTGCCTGGATGGAATGACACAGAGAGGTTGACAGATGAAGCATGCTTTTTATATATTGCGTTGGACAGGCCTTCAATTTAATTAACTGAAGAGGAATGCTACCATGAAGTCCAGAACACTCATAGACAATTTCACCGATGGATGTCTTTTTGATCTTAAAATCCAAGCAGGAGATCTTAGAGATAGAGGAATTTGTTTTCAGGAAGAAAGACTTTGGTTTGGGCTGTGTCCAGAATGAGGTCTATGTATTCTAGGCTAAGGAACGGTTGGAGAGAAGACTTTTCAAAGTTGACTACCCAATCAAAAACCTAAAGCATCTGAATAGTGCTTTGGATGTTTGCAGATAGTAAAAGAGGAGAGGAGTCCTTCAGAAGGTCAGCTAGGTATCCTGTTACCGAAATGCCTTGAGTTCATTTAAGGGGAAAAGCAGTGCAAATATTTTGCTGAATACTCTGGAGCAGAGAATAGGCCATATGGCAGTGGGACAAATGGTTTGTCTCCTATGCGCATTTGACCTCACATGTCTGGGATGTATCTGACCCAGAGAAAGGCAAACTATAACAGACATCTTCCCACTTAAAGGGCTGAGGGCACCCCTTCATTGTGAAGTGACATTGTGACTGTACAAGGCACTCTTCTTTTTGAGGAGGTAGAAGCCCCCGAATAAAACGATTTAAGAACTTTCTGTTGTGGAAGTTCTTTTCTTCCTGTATGACCACTGATGAGTGTGTCAAGTGCTCCACCAAATAAAATCTCCTCCTGGGCATATGTGAGGCGAGATTTGCAAGCAGCCTTATCTGACCAAGCTTTTAGCAATAAGATTAGCAATAAGATTCTGCATATATGGAGAGAAAAACACCCTTGGCTTCCAAGGTAGCGGTATATGATAAGCAATGAGATGAGCATGATGGGCCATGAAGATATTTGTTCTTGCAGGCTTGGGATAGTCAGAAGCTGTGAGTGAGGACAGTTATAAAGTCAAGGGTGAGTTATATACAAAGTTATGGTGGAGTCCAGAGTTAGGACAAGACAAAGGTATTAACAACTGACAACATAACTGAATAATATGGGCCTAATTAAGAGGGTTTAACTGGGCTAGGAGCAAGGTTCCTTTCGTTTCCTGGAATGGTGTGCAGGAGGGTTCCGGTTAGGGGAAATCAAAGGGGAGAAAACTCACTGCGACTTCAATCCCGTCGTGGACTGCGATGAGCAGGGGAGGCAGGGAGACTCTCACCTCCTGGAGGTCAGCAGTTGGCAGGCGGTGGTGAAGCAAATCTGTGGCGTCTGGAGGTAAATGGGCCTCG
Organism: Lithobates sylvaticus; assembly: GCA_028564925.1. NCBI lineage: Eukaryota > Metazoa > Chordata > Amphibia > Anura > Ranidae > Lithobates > Lithobates sylvaticus. The sequence continues at coordinate 147,702,227 of CM053034.1, forward strand.
TGGTCGAAGGTCTTCCATGGATGTTGATTGCAGTAGAAGAGGTAGTCAAAAGGTGCTGTACCAATCTGGCAGCTCCACTGCAGGCAAATCAAGACTCTCACAGAAGGACTGCAGATCTACCGCTTCTGCAGTGTCCTCTAACACTGTCCCTGGGTCTTTTTCATTACCCTTAATATCTGCATCCTCTAGAGGAGGCATTTAATTTTCTGACTCAAAAACAGGAAGAATATCTGGACAGCTGCACTCCAAAAACTTTTTTTGCCTTTTATTCAAAAATTCTTGTGCACAAAAATACAAGCCACAGCAGGAACAAACAGACTGTCGCTTGACCTACCTGGAGCGGTGATATCGCTCTCTCTGGCAGAAACAGCAGGGGTTGAGAAGGAGCTTGGTGAAGATGTATTTTTGCACAGGGATGGCTGTATCAAGGCCATTAGTTGTCCAAGAAAATCTGACATAGTTGCAGAAAAATCTGCCTTAAACAGATAAGCTGTGTGTTAAAATCCATTATTATTTGCTATGATCTGCACTTGTATGTGTGCCAATCGTTTTCTGACTGCATCTCCGTATATACTAATTAGTGCCACACACATTCCAGAGTCATACTCCCCTCATCACTCTGTTTATAATGTCCCCTTATGGTTTTTGTTTTTGCTAAACAAAAAAATAAAGACCAAAAATTTTGAAAAAAAAAAACATTTTTCTTTTGTTTCTGTTATAAAATGTTGCAAATAAGTACGTTTTCTCCTTCACTGATGGGCACGGATAAGGCGGCACAGATGAGGTGGCACCAGTGATGGGCACCAGTAGGCATCACTGATGGGTCACTGATATGCAGCACTGTTAGGCATTGGTAGACGGCACTGATGGGCACTCATGGGTGGCACTGAAAGGCTGCACTGATGGCCACTGATATGCGGCACTGATAGATGGCACTGATAGGCATCACTGATGGCACTAGCAGGCATTGGGGATGGGCACTGATTGGCATTTCCCTGGTGGTCTAGGGTGGCATACCTGGTGGTCCAGTGTGGTGGCATCCTGGTGGTCCTGGGCAGGGGGGGGGGGCTGCAGTGCATATCCGAGGGGGGGCTGCATTGATAAACAATCAGTACAGACCCACCCCTGTCAGGAGAGCAGCCGATCGGCTCTGCTCTACTCGCGTCTGTCAGACGCAAGTGATAAAAGGCCGACAAACGGCTCTTCCGGTTTACATTGTAATCAGCCGTGATTGGACACGGCTGATCACGTGGTAAAGAGCCTCCGTCAGAGGCTTATTACCAAGATCAGTGTAGCAGTGTGTCAGACTGCCGGGCAGGAAGTGGTTAAAATAGTTGTAAAGGCAGGGTTTTTTTTAATCTCAATGCATTCTATGCATTAAGATAAAAATCCTTCTGTGTGTAGCAGCCCCCCTCTCCCCATGACCCCCCTAATTACCTAACTGAGCCCCTTCTCTCTCCAGCGATGTTCACAATCCCCTCAGCCATTCAGGACACTCCTCCTGATTGGCTGAGACAGAGCAGCGGCGCCATTGGCTCCCGCGGCTGTCAAAGTCAGTAAGCTGATTAGGGGACAGAGGGAGCGGGGCCAGGTCGGGGCTCCGTGTCTGAATGGATACACATAGCTTTGACTCGGCTTGGGTGACTCCTGTAGCAAGCTGGTGACTGAGGGGCACTCAAAGGAGGAAGGGGCTAGGAGCAGCGAAGAGGGACCCGAGAAGCTGAGGATCCGGGCTGCTCTGTGCAAAAACAAGCCTTTAAAATCACTTTAACATCTCATAGAATCCTGGAGTGTACACTGCACTGTGCAGCAGGAAGTGCTGGGGACAACAACGTTTTCTAGTACAAAGGATATTTTTTCCAGATTAATTGAGGGATAGCTAAGGACTTGATTACTTCAAATTCTTAAACTGAATACCAATTTGAAATGAAGAGAGCTCATGATTGAGCTATTTCTCAGTCCCTCCCTTCACATACCAAAGCCTAACTAGAGAGTTAGGGCTCGTTTTAATCTCAATGATCAAAAACAAACACAAAAAAGTCACGATTTAAAATTGTGCATGCTCCTGGAATGGCGACAAGCTACATACTTTATATTATCCATAGGAAACTATTTTAAAAGCCTTTACAGGTAACCACTTTAGATTTACTCAGGAGATCTGGTGCTGGAACTTTTGCTCTCGATCTGACGTTTGCGATGATATCTCAAATGTGTGATGCGATTGCTGGTTATGTACAGACACAGGACCAACGCCTGTGTTTGCCTTAACACGCTTCAATTTAGGACACTTTATTTATTTTGTATTTAATTATTAATTTATTATTTTTAAACTGTACCTTTATTTTTTTTTACATTTTTCTTTGATCACTTTTATTGTTATGACCTCCGTTGTGATAGCAACATACAGTGACAGGTCCTCTTTACTGAGAAATATAATGCACTTTTAATATTGGAAAGTTTGATTTATGAATTACATTTTTTTTATACATTTAGTTTATTCACAGATTCATTCTTTATTCTATTAGTTCATGCAATTTTGATGTTCACATTACTCGATGTTATGGACATTTTCACAAAACTTTTTATTAAATTAAAAATGTTACTTTGTCTAGTTTACACAGCACTGCATAGATGTATAGATATTACTTGTTTTATCCCCCATCAGTATGATTGCTTTGAATATCAAAAATGAATTAAATAGTGTTTTTGGTTTGTAGTATTCAGATGCAGTGTAGTTCTGCTATAAGCATTATCTACAGTATTTGCACAAACAAAATCCCTCTACGCTACTAAAAAAAAAAAAACTAAGAAAAAAAAAAAAGGATGCTAAAATATGTAATTATAACAAGTACCAATTTACCTACTTTCTTTGCAGCATGGAAGAAATGTTTTACAGTATGAGATGACCTCACATATTGTTTATTGGTACCCAGCCCTTCTATTACACCAAGTGTATTACCATGTCAGCTCACAGAGGAGCAGAACAGGAATTACCCCACTGCATCAAGAAAAAATAAATACAATGGATCAACTGGTTAGCTATGATGTGCTGATGAGGCATGCCACAGAAGGAATAATACATTTCTACAGTACATGTTTCTGGCACAGGATTAATGTAAACATATTTGTTTTACATATATACAGTTTGCACTGTTCTAAAATGAAATCAAGGCTGTGTGTTATAATTTTAAATACAATGAATGCTCAGTGGATTTTTTTATGAGACACACATTTTGATATATATGTCTACACTACTATGAAATAAGTAGGCCATGTTATTAAATATTACATTTCTCAAAAGTTCTATAATGTTAGGTGAGGTGGAAGCTCTAGAACTAGAGGTGAGCCTTTCTGCTAAGATACTTTTGATGTAATGCTAAAAAATGCAAGACATGTAAGTGTAGACTAGCGGAACTGAGATTTTTCCTTTTTCTAACCGACTTTACATATGTCATTTGTGTATATTTGACAGGTCAATTCAAGACATAGGTAGGAGAGAGACATTACCTTTATGAGAATCAGAGCTTCACTGAGTTCAGTGACATCAACATCACTTTCCTTTAGTGGAAACAGAAAGAAGGGCAATCAGATGAGCAGAAGTAAATCTGATTTACATTGCGCTACAAAAGCTACAAGATATGCCCCGGCTCTTGAAAAAAAAAAAAAAAAACACAACAAAATAAAAAAGTATTCCCTTCTGCATTGACTGAAGCAGATTAATATTAAAATTTAATGCAACTTAGTTTTGTTTCCTATTTTCATACTGAATTTTTACCAATTACTTTGTGTTGTTTTCACATGTTTCAGGGCTGTCAGCATGCAAAAAGAAAATGTTTTCTATTATTAAACTTTACAGGCTTAGAATAGGAAATCAAAGTAGTCTTTCTTATGCATCTTTTCAAACTTTCTAAACAAGTATTTAAATTTAGATGACACATACATCTAAGTGCATTATGTCTTTACAAACTTTTAACCAATGCATTTCAAACAAATTTCGACAGGTACATATTTTGAACGATATGGCAGCCACTATAATGTGTAATAAAGTAAATGTGTCAAATGAATAAAGTCACCTTTGTAAAAAATGTTAGTCTATTCTGAAATTCATCAAGCTGATGCTTCAATTCCAGACAACGCAGCTGGAGCTTCTTATTTTCTTCATCAAGTTTCTCAGCGTGCTCTAGGGGTAGGAACCAACATCAATATTCTTGTGGCAATATTATGTTAGCCTTTTCACAAAAAAAAATTAGCACAGAACTCTCTCCAAGAGTGAACCAAATATGTTTAGCTGCATAATAAACCAACAAAGCAAGTTTCCAATATATAGTAACAGTTTGGTGTGTAGCATGCGCAATACAAAGAATATTACAATTTTACACTCATCTACCCTGACCGTACTCTTTACTGTCTAACATGAAAAAATACCTGCTACATCTAAGAAATAGTTGGAGGTCCATATGTAGGGCAGCATCAGATGGCAGTGCAAGTGAAATGCTCTGGGCTCACATGTGATTAACACTGCCCCCACTGGGTTCAAAGTAGCATACAAAGAAGTGGAACCCTTATACTCTTATGCCGCGTATACACGGTCGGATTTTCTGATGGAAAATGTTCGATGGGAGCTTGTTGTCGGAAATTCTGACCGTGTGTAGGCTCCATCGGACATTTTCCATCGGAATTTCCGTCACAAAAAATTTGAGATCTGGATCTCAACATCAATTTCAATGGACTATAGAGTTTCCGGCTCAATCCTTTTACTTGTTTCTGTTGTAGTGTGTAAGAAAACACTGAGCCTGAGCACTTTAAGAGGATGTTGCAAATTGGACTGGGAGCTGTGTGCGCCATCTCTCTTCAAGCCTACCTTTTAATAATAGGACACTTACCTGTCCCGAAAGTCCAGCGATGTTGCCACCGCCATTGCCAGTAAGTCAACCAGGTAGTGAAGCATTACGGTTTCACGCTAGGTCCCTACTGCTCATGCACGAGGCACCGCTAAGTTATTCTACTGTCACGGTTGCGGGGGAAGGAGGAGGGAGGGAGTCGAGCTGCTGACATAATTTGCCGCGGCTTTTTGGTGTAATTCCAATTACTAAAGTAGATTTACATGAAGGTTTTGAGTCCTTCACTAGAATCCATGCAATAAGAAAGTGTTTTGAAACGCATTTGGTAAACTTCATGTGAGAAACCTCAGCTGAGATTAGTAAATGGATTAATAAATGGAAAATACACTAGTGCTTTAAAAAAACAGACATAGCTTTGTTTCAGATTTTCAACACTATACACATTAAAAGCTAAAAAAAGAATTCAGAAGACTTCTGATAAATTTTTTCAATAAATACTTCCAGATATTAACCGATAATTACTTTATATGGACCATGTAAAAAAGTCACAGGCACCTGCACAGTACTCAGACAAGATACTGTTCTTTGACAACAACAAGAAGAAGAGTAGTTTACTCGCCTGTCCTGCAACTATGAATAAAGCTGTTCTAGACTGAAACGCATAAGCAGGATTACTTTAAGTTGTTACATGATCCTTGAATAAAGTTCAATGTTAGAGACAATCCTTGTATGCTGGCTTTTTATAATGTTCCAAAAAGAAACTTCAACCCTTGTGGCAAGGCGTTGGGAGGGTGTCCTGTCCTGTCCTGTGTCTACCATTGTTGGACCTTGTAAGATTGTGCAGACTATTCCCTCACAAAGAGGTCTTCGAGATATGCCATGATAGAAATGCCCTGGGATCACAGCAAGGCTAGCGTTGGGGACAGTACTTTGGAGAACACTCAGGGTGCAGAATACAGACCAAATTGTAGGGACACAAACTGGCAGTGTTGAGAATGCACAGCAAAATGGAGGTAGTGCTAATGTGCTGTAAAGTTAAGGACATGCAAGTATGCATCCTTGATGTTCACAAAGGCCAGAAACCTGGTGGATTTTATGTGGAATTTGTGGACCCCAATAAAGACATTTAGGCCTTCAGATCCAAGATGTGGTGGATAACCCCTTTTGGTGAAAAGCCCTTTTGGTTTGGGAACTGTGAAAAGGTTGGAGTGAAAACCCTGAAACCCTTCTGTCACTAGAACTATAGTGAGAACATCATAAGATCTATAAAAGCAGCATTAAGATGGGAGCTCCTTTAACGTGGATCTAGTCCATTCCCCTAAGGCCCCTTTCACACGGGGGCGGTTGGTGCGTCGGCAGTAAAGCTCCGCTATTTTTATCCGACAATTTTGCGGTGCTATTCGGCCACTAGCAGGGCGCTTTTACCCCCTGCTAGCGTCCGAGAAAGGGTTAAAACCACCGCAAAGCGATGCTGCAGCAGCGCTATGCTGGCGGTATAGCCGCGCTGCCCCATGGATTTCAATGGGCAGGAGCGGTTGAGGAGCGGTGTATACACCACTCCTTCACCGCTCAAAAGATGCTGCATGCAGGAGCTTTTTTTAACGTCCTGCAAGCGCACCACTCCAGTGTGAAAGCACTCAGGCTTTTACACTGGAGAGCCAGGAGCTTTACAGGCACTATGCAGGCGCTATTTTTAGCGCTGTAGAACCTGTAAAGTGCCTCAGTTTGAAAGGGGTCTAAGGTTTGACAGACAAACATCACAACTATGGCAGGGTGCAATGCAGAGCCTTGTAGAGAAAACAAAGAAAGTGTTTACAAATATGTGTCATGGGGGGCCTTAAACACTGGTGCATCCTCAGGAATGGTCAGTATTAGGTCCCTTTCACACTTATACGACTTGTCCCACAATTTGGGACTGCAAAGTAGCATTACAAGTAGTTTCCCATGATTTCCAATGACAGCCATTTATATTAGTACGACTTTAAGTCGTTCCCACTTCAAAGTAGTCCCTGCACTACTTTGGTCCGATTTTGATGCCACTTACACAGGCATTCCTTGAAATTGCTGCAAAAATCGTGACAAAAATCATGGTAAAATCATGCGACTTTGAAGTCGCACAAGTGTAAAAGGGGCCTTAGGGTTGGACACAGCTGGAATAACAGTTGGAATAACCCACTTTTTAATAAAGGCCTCCTCAAATGGCTATTGATCTGTAAAATGTTTCATAAAAGCAAATAGTTTCTCAGGAGTTTTACAATCAATGCAAACAATGCTTTCAATTAAGGTGTGTGTCATACAGGTTTTTATTAAGTTAGTTTAGTCTTGAGGCCTCTCAGGGATCCCATACTAGCAGCAGTGCTAGTAGAAGCTAAAAGCTGCTCTTCCATTTTTAAGGTGGTATGCACAGCATCAATATAAAATGGTTATGGCTTATTTAAGCATGGGAGATATGGCAGTTGGCTGCAGCTCCACAGGGAAAACAAATCATCTCGCAAGGATGTGAGAGACTCCTCATCAGATCAAATCTCTCAGCAGAAGACTCAGAGGTCGCTACAGCTGCGTGTATGTCAGACAAAGATTCTGAAGGTGAAAGCATTGAAATACACTTACAGCCTTTGCCTTAGGAGCTGCAATTTTCCTCAGATAAGGCAGAGGAACGGGCCTCACCCAAAGACACTCAGGAAGACTCTGAGGAGTGTATGAACTCAAGTAGAACAGCCCAAGCTGTCTGTGTCAGGCACACGAGGCAATGAAGGCTGCCCAGAACTGTTAATGAATCATAAGCTGGAGAGACCTGATAAAGAGGGACTTCTTACCATGCACTTAGTATCCAACATGCAGCACTGCTTAATAGATACAACTTAGTTGAGAACACCACATAAAACTTTGGGTACTCGCAAACCAGTTGCTGAGAGCAGTAGAGTTTCAAATGGGCAGTGGTAACTAGGTCACTGTAGGCAGCAACAAGGACTCGAAGTGGTGGTTTCTTGTGAAACTGGAGCAATGGTGAAAAATACGACATCGCACTAAATGCAGACTGCACATGCATGACACTCCACTTAATTAATTGTTCTGTTTATTACCCCACATCATGGGGACCAATGAAAAAGATATGTAATAGTGGCACCCAGGATAAGAAAAGTAGCTTGTGATAGTCAGTTCACACAGCCTATTCTCTAAATGAGTCTTTACAGACTGGGTCACTTTAGAGGCTGTGCCCTGGTTCTGAACCTTAAAAATGATCTGTGACGGACCCCCGAATCCAAAGTAACACCACCTTAGGGGTCCCCAGGCATACAGCTCACAAAGAGCAGCGTTCCCCCAAATACCAGGGCCCATAATCGCAAGGCAAGAGGCTAGCATTCAGTCCTCTCCAAAAGTCTTTGTCCCGGCTAGGTCTGTCACAAATACAATACACATAGGTCTGGAAAGTGCTGAAAGCAGATCCCATTGCCTGAAAGTCACATTTCAAGCAGGCCTTGCAATTGTCTAATCCAGCAAGCTATTACTCATACTTCCCAACTTTGAGAGACGGGAACGAGGGACACCTATTAGCAAAAGTATGTAGGCATAGGACACACCCCTTGCCATGCACCCTTAAAAGAGAATTATGCCAACAAAAAAAAAAAAAATGTTAAACCCAAGTGCTTTTTTTTTTTACCACTACTATTCCTTTTTACTAGATTTTGAAATTTACAAATGCAGCAATTTAGAAATTGGATCAAAGGTTTAGCATTGTAAAATTAAAGATAAAAATTTTCATTACAAATATATCAAAATGAGGGACAAATGAGGAGGAAAGAGGGACAGAGGGACTTTGTTCCAATTCAGGGACAGTCTCTCAAAATCAGGGACAGTTGGGAGCTATGCTATTACTTAGTATAACCTGTTGCAGATGGCTTCCTAAAGAGACTGGCTCAAGCAGCATGTAGAGACTTGACTGAAAACAATTTCACACATCTCCAGAGTGAATTGCACAGGAGTTCTGTGCGTCTTCTGGTCCCTTTCAGGTACGAATTCAGCCAAATCCCGGACTGAAATCGAAACTGAAACAGTGAATAGGGACGCACCGGACTGCTGTTGTGAGCAGCTCCGTGTGGCAGTGTGAACCCAGCCTTAAGCTTGATAAACCCAACTGTTCTGAATCTGAAAGACCCTTATTAACCACTTGCTTACTGGGCACTTAAACCCCCTTCCTGCCCAGGCCAATTTTCAGCTTTCAGCGCTGTCACTATTTGAATGACAATTGCGCGGTCATGCTACACTGTACTTAAATTAATTTTTTTTCACAAAAATAGAGATTTCTTTTGGTGATATTTATTCACTGCTGGGTTTTTAGTATTTTTGCTAAAAAAAACTAATTAAGACCAAAAATGTAAAAAAAAAAAACCTTAGTTAGACTTACCGGTGACGGTATTTCTACGAGCCTTTCAGGACAGCACCTTGGAGAGAGCGCAGCTCCGCCTTTACCCAGGAAACACTGCGTGACAACGCCCCTTTTTAAGATCAGCTGCTTCCACCATGCCTTCAGTTGTTATCGAGAAATCCTCCGACATGCTGGAAAATATAAGCAGACAGTTACCATGCCCTATAATTATACATTATACATCATAACCTAGGGAGGGAAGTAGGCTGCTGTCCTGAAAGGCTCGTAGAAATACCGTCACCGGTAAGTCTAACTAAGGTTTTCTCTCTTCGCCTTTCAGGACAGCACCTTGGAGAGGATAATCAAGAAACTTACTTCAGGGTGGGACCACTGCCTGCAAAACCTTTCTCCCGAAGGATTGGTCTGAGGCTGAGAGCAGATCCATGCGGCAATGCTTTATAAAAGTTTGAGAAACTGGACCATATGGCAGCCTTACAAATTTGCTCAGGCGATGCTCCGGCCTTTTCTGTCCATGATGCCGCTACTGCTCTGGTCGAATGGGGCAAGATTCCTTCTGGAGGCTCCAAACCTAGAGAGGCGTATGCTCCTTTAATAACTTGCTTTAGCCATCCTCCAAGGATGTTTTTGGAAGCTTTACATCCCTTGTGAGCGCCCTCCATCAGAACAAAGGGTGAGGATGATTTTCTAAAGTCCCTTGTTATCTCCAGATACTTAAGAAGATCTCTCCTGACATCCAGGGTATGGAAGGCTTCTTCTCCTGGCCCCGACGGTGAGGGGCAAAATGTAGGGAGAATAAACTCCTGTGCCCGGTGAAAATGCAGGGCTCACCTTCAGTAGAAAGGCTGGATCTGTTTTTAGAACTACCCTATCTGGTAAGCATCTCATGAAGGGCTCCTTAATTGATAGAGCTTGTAACTCGCTGCCTCTACAGGCTGATGTTACTGCCACCAACAACACAGTTTTAAACGTTAAAAACTTAAGTGATGATCCTTCTATGGGTTCAAACGGAAGCTTTGTTAGCCCTTGAAGAACCAAAGATAAATCCCATTTGGAAAAAATAACCACAGATCTAGGCTTTACTTTAGCCATAGCTCTGAAAAAACGAATTATCAGGGGCTCCCTTACCAGGGTTCTTTCAAAAAACCTAATAAAGCCGCTACCTGCGTCTTGAGCGTACTAGCTACTAGGCCTTTCTCCAATCCTTCTTGAGGGAATTCTATAACTGAAATTGTACTAGACAAACTAAAGTCCTTTCTGGAACACCATGTATTATATACTTTCCAGACCTTAAAATAAATGTCTGTCACCTTCTTCCTACTTGCAAGAAGGATAGAGATGAGTTTTTCTTATAGGCCCTTTTGTCTTAGGATTTGTTCTTCAGAAACCAAGCTGCCGGGTTGAGAAACGTTGGATCTGGATGAAAAAAAACTTGCCCTGACTCAGTAGATCTGACCTGTTAGGTAACTTCCAAGGAGGTTTTACTGAGAGGTTCATTAGGGTTGCAAACCATGGTCTCTTTGGCCAATAAGGAGCTGTCAGAATTAGTTCCGTGGATTTCAGTCTGAATTTGGCTAATACCCTTGGAATCAGTGAAAATGGGGGAAAAGCGTAGGACAGATAGAAACCCCATCTGTGGGCCAGAGCATCTATCCCCAGAGCTTGATCTGTTCTCTGGGGGGAGAAGAACACTGGTATTTTTGCATTTTCTTGTTTTGTCACCAGGTCCACCTGAGGACAACCCCACCTCTTGGCTATTGTCTCGAATAGATCCTGATTCAGAGACCACTCTGCTCTTAATTTTTCTCCTGCTGAGGAGACCTGCCAAGGCGTTTTCCGTCCCTTTTAAGTGGAACTGCCGATAGGGAGACCAAATTGTTCTCTGCCCATCTCAGTATTTGGCAGGTTAACTCCAACAAAGTTCTGCTTTTTGTGCCACCCTGTTTTGTTAGGTATAACACTGCAGTCATATTGTCCGACCAAATCTGGACATGCTGACTTCTTAGAAGTTCCTGGAAGGACAGAAGACTCAGATGAAATAGCCTTAAACTCTCTCCAGTTTAATGACCTACTCGCTTCTGGCTTGGACCAACCCCCCTGGAATAGTTTGTTCTTCCAGGTGGGCTCCCCCCCCCTGCGCTGGCATCTGTAGTCAGCCTTTGGGTTACTGGGAAGGACCAGTGGAGACCTTTTGAGATGTTTCTCTGGTTCCTCCATCACCAGAGTCATCTTTTTGCTCTTACCCCTATGACGAACTTTCCCTCCAGAGATTTCTGGAAAGACCAATTTGTCAACATGTCCGCCTGCAGCGGACGAGCATGCAGTCTGGCCCGCTGTACTGCGGGGATTGCTGCTGTCAGTAGACCCAGAGCCGACATGGCTTGCCATACTGAGAACCTTGAATTGGACTGAAGTGCCTTCAGAGCTGTTTCTATTCTTTCTTGGGGTAGACCCATCTTCCGATCCAGTGAGTCTATTTCGTACCCCAGAAACCTTACTCTTTGGGCAGGCTTTACGTTGGACTTCTGAATATTGAGAAGCCAACCCAAGCCTCTTATATGTGCTTGAGTCACTTGAAGATTGACTTCCACCTGACTTTTTGAGTCGGCGAAAAATAGCAGATAGCCCAAGTAGAGCACTATTGGGATCCCTTTCAGTTTCAGGGGTTCCAATGCTTCTGCCATCACTTTCGTGAATACTCTGGGTGAGAAGGAGAGACGGAATGGCAGGGCTCTGAACTATAGATGCCAGATCTCCCCCTTTCCCAGATTGACTGCTAGGCGCAGAAATTTCTGGGACTAGGGTGCTATTGGGATATGGAGCTATGCATCTCTCCAATCGATGGAGGCCATGTGACACCTGGGGGTCAGCAAGTTCTTCACCGAAAAAATCGTGTCCATCCTGAATTTTTTGTACTTTATGGACCGATTCAACAGCTTTAAGTTGAGGATCAGGCAGAATTTTCCCGATGGTTTCTTTACCCAGAATATATGGGACTAAAACCCCTTTTCCTTCTTGCCCCTCTGGGACCTGAGAGATGACATTCTGTTGCATCAGCTCTTGAAGAAGGGACTTCATAACCAGAGCCTTCTCCTGATCCCTCGGCAAGTTTGTTATGAAGAACCGATTTGGGGGGTCTTCTAAAAACTCTAGATGGTAACCCTGCTGGATTATCCCTAGAACAAATGGACTTCTTGTTGTTTCTTCCCAACTAAACCAGAAGTCCTGAAGCCTCCCGCCTACTGGGAGCTGGTCATTTCCTCTCTGAGGATTCCAATTTTCTTTGTTTGGTCCTTCAAGTACAGCCTTCTAATTCTGGACCAAACAACAAATCCCCTGAAAAGGGAATTTCACACAGTTTCGCTTTAGAGGCTGAACCCCTTGACCAGGTTTTAAGCCAGAGGGCTCTCCTTGCGGAATTGACCAGTGCTGATGACCTGGCAGACATTTTGATGGACTCTGCCTAGGCATCAGTCATAAATTTGACGGCTTTTAATAGAGTAGGGAAGGACTCTAATAATTCTTTCCTGGAGGTACCTGCCACCACCTGATTTTTGAGTTGGTTTGACCAGCATTCCAAATTTCTGGCCACCACTGTGGCTGCCATTGCAGGTTTCAGATTGGCTAAAGAAGAGTCCATGCTTTCTTCAGTAGCCCATCTGCTTTTTTGTCCATAGCGACTTTGAGAATTCCCCTATCCTCAAAGGCTAAGCCCGTCTTTCTGTACACTTGAGGGAAGGCAGTATCTATCCAAACACACTCCCCTTCTCCTCAAAAGGGAACCTCCTTTTAAGGGCTTTAGCGAAGGACTGTCCATTCTCTGTCCTTCCACTCCTTTAATGGAGTCTGTTAACACTTTGTGTACAGGAAAGACTATGCTTGACCTCCTCCAGCCCCTGGTACATTTTGTCATGTACTGACAGCTGAATTTTTTCTTCCTGGATCTCCAGTGTAGTATAAATTGCCTTGAGTAAATCATCAACTTCCTCAAGTGACAGTTTATATCTAGAAGCCTTGGCTTCTACATCCTCTTCCTCAACATCATACTCAAACGTTGAGGGAGGAATACTTTCCCTTTCTTCCTCAGACTCACTTTCAACTTGCACAGAAGTGGACGGAGGGAGACTGGATTGAGAACTCTGTTCTTGGCTGGAACTCTGACCACGTTTTTTCACAAGGGAGCGTACTGTCCCTAGGGCCTCTGCTATTTCTTTTCTCACTGAAGACAGGAGTTCCTTGCACCCCTGTGAGGACTCCTCCTTCACTAAACCCGCAATGCAAGATCTGCACAGGGGTTTAGGCCAAGAGTCCCTTAAAGGATTTTTACATGAGGGGCATTTTCTTGAAGTTCTCTCTGACTTAGCAGTAGCTTTCTGACACGACAGAAATAAAAGAACCCGCAGGTCCTCTTTAACTGCAGCCACTAAAGAGTACAACAAATAGACCCCAACGCCAAACACCCTAAGTGCCCAGAGTCTCAATCCCTGCTGAACTGCTAATGGACCTTTACACCAAAGCAGACAGCTGCAGGTTTAACTTAATACATGAACAAAAAACACCCAGTGATGTAAAGGAAAGAGGTCCCTCTGTACCTCTCCTACCTGGGACTGGCCGGGAGCCTGGGCGCCTGCATCCGCCATAGCTGCTGAAGATTCGTCCTCCATTTCGATCGTAGCAGCCGCCGTCCGCGCGCTTTGAATGGCTTTCCGACCGTGCCAAACAAACGGAAGTCCCGGCCAGAGGACCTGCCCCTTCCTCCTGCGTTCCAGCAGCTGGAACCAATTGCTGCTACGCCCTGCCGGAGGCCTCCACCCACCGAAACTGGCGTCCCCCGCCGTCCGGGATTCGGCGCCGCCATGCTGAGGCCTGGCATGGAACGCTCGTTTCTGAGCACAACCGCGGCCCCCCGAACGCACGGGCGATCAACCTCCGGCAGTCCATTACTCCTGTGAGCCGACGAAGGAAGGGAACACCGGAACACCTAACCCATCGTTCGGGAAGGTGCTGGGCTGGTCTTTGCGAACGTAAGCATGAGGCACTGCCAAAACCCTCGTTTTTTCCTTAAAGAGAGCGCAGCACCCCTGGTTCCCCAGCAGTGTTCCACCATGGCGGAGGAAACACTAAAACTGAAGGCATGGTGGAAGCAGCTGATCTTAAAAAGGGGCGTTGTCACGCAGTGTTTCCTGGGTAAAGGCGGAGCTGCGCTCTCTCCAAGGTGCTGTCCTGAAAGGCGAAGAGAGAAAAGCTGTTTCATAGTTTGCTATAAAATTTTGAAAACAGGACATTTTTCTCCTTAATTTCTCCTTCCGTGGATGAGGCTGCCCTGATGGGCACTGATAGGCTGCACTGATAAGGCGGCACTGATGGGCATTAGTAGGTGGCACTGATCATGAGGCACTCATGGGCACAGATTGGCAGCACTGATGGGCACTTATGGGTGGCACTGGTCGGCGTTGATAGGTGGCACTGGAGGGGACTGGTAGGTGGCTCTGGTGGGCACTGATAGGCAGCATGGATATGCACTGGTAGGTGCACTGGTGGGCACTGGAGGGCACAGATGAGGCCTGTTTGGGGTCGATGATAGGCTTTTTTTTCCTCCCGCTATCAGTGTTTACATCACATGATTAACTGTCATTGGCTGACAGCTGATCACATGGTGGGGCTAAGTCTCATTAACTCGCTGATCACAGAACGCGCAGCGTACATGGATGCCCTCCCAGCAATTAAGACCCGCGCTGTAGCCATCTTTTGGCTATAGCATGGGAGGGAGGAGGTTAAAAAGGAACAAATTTAGGATGAAGCCAGAAGTCTTTATGAGGGAAGGAGGGGTTTTCTCAGCTAAGAACACCTTACTGCCTGCATGCCTGAGCTAAGGGCAGATAGATTCCAGGAAGTAAATGCTACATGAATCACCTGCCCTTACTCAAGATGACCATGGCCAGAAATGTTAGTGGGATGTTTTTCAAAGTTTTTTCTTAGCAAAATAAACATGGAAGGATGAGTGATTTTGCCTTTAATATTAAAAATGAATTAAATTGTGTGTTTGGTCTGTGGTGCTCAGATGCAGTGTAGTTCCACTTTAGGGTTCAATTATAATATTTGGATATTGAAATAATATAGTAGATCGGAATGTGGATTGCCTCCCCTACCTTACTTAGTTTGTGCCACGGCTGCACTTTTGATGTATCCTTTGATAGACCTTCCATTCAATATCACATAAGAATTAAACTAGGCTTGACAGATTTTACATCTCGTTTCCCTTATGGACAATTGGCCGAAATAATAGTGCTTGGTCAGATCACTCAGTGTTACAAATGAGATTTAACAGTTGTCTTTAAGTGTAGAAAAAACCCTGAAGGATCAAAGGCAGCTTTTACATATACCGTATTTGCCGGCGTATAAGACGACTGGATGTATAAGACGACCCCCTATTTTTCCAGTGAAAACTTAGGTTTGGGGCTATACTCGCCATATAAGACTACCCCCCTTCCGAGGCAACCCCATTTACAAAAAAACATCAGAACCAAAAAAAAAAAAAAAAAAACATCAGACTTAACATCAGAAAAAGGAAACTGGTGAACTACAAGTCCCAGAGATCCCACAATTGGAAGGCAGCAACAATGAATCCTCTCCTCGAAAGCACCATAAATCATACCTGTATTTTAGGGGAGATCTGGAGCTGGATGTGCAGTACAGGATGCTTTGTTAATATGTAGAGCACCAAGTACACACAGTATATGATGCTGTGTTAGTACAGTAGCGCCAGGTACACTTCAGAATACAGTGTGCAGACAGTGTGCACCACTGAGCTAATCACGGCAGACATTGTATTTTACTAATCTGTTCATGGATACAAAACCTGCTTGGATTGGCAGAGGCTGTGACATCAGCCCGTGCCACTCTGACTCATGTAGCCTGCTCGGATTGGCAGAGGTTGTTACCCAATCCGAGCAGGCTTAGCAGGCTCTGTGTTCATCAGAGTGCATTGCCCGCCGGGAATGGCTGAGCGGCGCATACTGTATACATATTACAATTTTACAGAGCGCCCGGCGGACTGATATCCATCTGGCGGCTTCTTCACCCGGCGTATAAGACGACCCCCGCTTTTTGGCTGTGTAATTTCGGTGTAAAAAGTAGTCTTATACGCCAGAAAATACAGTACCTGAAGTATGTAATGAAATGAAAGGAAATGTAGAGGATTATTTTGTATTTAATTCCCTACAATATACAGTATCTCACAAAAAATTATTACATCCCTCACATTTTTGTAAATATTTTATTATATCTTTTCATGTGACAACATTGAAGAAATTACACTTTGCTACAATGTAAAGTAGTGAGTGTACAGCTTGTATAACAGTGTAAATTTGCTGTCTCCTCAAAACAACTCAACACACAGCCATTAATGTCTAAACCGCTGGCAACAAAAGTGAGTACACCCCTAAGTAAAAATATGCAAATTGGGCCCAAAGTGTCAATATTTTATGTGGCCACCATTATTTTCCAGCACTGCCTTAACCCTGAAAATTTGAGAAAATTCTGGACAGCCGCACTCCAAAAAAACGTTGCCTTTATTTGTCAAATGAAGTAAAAAAATACAAGCCACAGCAGAAAACAGTGCTTAATCATAGCTGGCCTATCTAACTGCCTTAACCCTCTTGGGCATGGAGTTCACCCGAGCTTCACAGGTCGCCACTGGAGTCCTCTTCCACTCCTCCATGACGACATCACCGAGCTGGTGGATGTTAGAGACCTTGCGCTCCTCCACCTTCTGTTTGAGGATGCCCCACAGATGCTCAAAAGGGTTTAGGTCTGGAGACATGCTTGGCCAGTCCATCGCCTTTACCCTTAGCTTCTTTAGCAAGGCAGTGGTCGTCTTGGAGGTGTGTTTTGGGTCATTAGCATGTTGGAATACTGCCCTGCATGTTCCCTCAATGAACTGTAGCTCCCCAGTGTCAATTTGATGCAGTGTGCGGCATATGGTCTGACAGGCTGACCCCCCCCCCCCACCCCTTCCCTCTGCAGCAATGCTGGCAGCACTCATACGTCTATTTCCCAAAGACAACCTCTAGATATGACACTGAGCATGTGCACTCAGCTTCTTTGGTCGACCATGGCGTGGCCTGTTCTGAGTGGAACCTGTCCTGTTAAACCCTGTATGGTCTTGGCCACTGTGCTGCAGCTCAGTTTAAGGGTCTTGACAATCTTCTTATAGCCTATGGCATCTTTATGTAGAGCAATAATTATTTTTTTCAGATTCTCAGAGAGTTCTTTGCCATGTTGAACTTTCAGTGACCAGTATGAGAGAGTGAGAGTGATAACATCAAATGTAACACACCTGCTCCCTATTCACACCTGAGACCGCGTAACACTAACGAGTCACATGATACCGGGGAGGGAAAATGGCTGATTGGGCCCAATTTGGACATTTTCACTTAGGTGTGTACTCACTTTTGTTGCCAGCGGTTTAGACATTAATGACTGTGTGTTGAGTTATTGTGAGGGGACAGCAAATTTACACTGTTATACAAGGTGTACACTCACTATTTTACATTGTAGCAAAACGTAATTTCTTCAGTGTTGTCACAGGAAAAGATATAATAAAACATTTAGGGGTGTACTCACTTTTGTGAGATATATATATATATATATATATATATATATCCTTCCTGCTCTGAACGGCATTTGAAATTTGAAGACAGTGTTTGGGGTAATTAATTTCACTATGCTAAAACAAACATATATATGTTGGCATGCTACAGATGAACTTACCAAGTTGAAGATTTGGCTTAAAAAAAAACAAAAAAAAAAAAACCTCTAAGAACACCTTCCAGGAACAAAATCTCCAGCATATAAAAGAAAACTGACTAAAAAAATATATATATTACACATAAATATTATTGGAGGGTAATCTATTATGTTTTCCATTAAATGTATGCACATTTCCTCATGATTTATCCCCTTAAGAACTTCAAAAGTATGAAAAAAATGGTAATTTGTCAGAAATCCAATGTGCTGCTAGCTTTCTGTTTGGGTTGGTAACACAGGATCTGTGATGCACTGAAATGCCAAACAATTCCGATGTCAGCCCCGCCTGCTAGAATATAGAACTCCACCTCTGTTCTTTTTGGCATATGTACACTGAGCAAAATTATAAATTCAACACTTTTGTGTTTGCCCCTATTTATCATGAGCTGAACTCAAAGATCTTCAACTCCTTTCTATGTACACACAAAAAGGCCTATTTCTCTCAAATATTGTGCACAAATCTGTCTAAATCGGTTAGTGAGCACTTCTCCTTTGCTGAGATAATCCATCCACCTCACAGGTGTGGCATATTCAGATGCTGATTAGACAGCATGATTATTGCACAGGTGTGCCTTAGACTGGCCACAATAAAAGGCCACTCTAAAATGTGCAGTTTTCCTGTATTGGGGGGGGGGGGGGGGTCGAGGGGGTCCGAAAACCAGTAACTGGTGTGACCACCATTTGCCTAAAGCAGTGTAGCACATCTCCTTTGCATAGAGTTAATCAGGTTGTTGATTGTGGCCTGTGGAATGTTGGTCCATTCCTCTTCAATGGCTGTGCAAAGTTGCTGGATTTTGGCAGGAACTGGAACACTCTGTCGTATATGTTGATCCAGAGCATCCCAAACATGCTCAATGGGTGACATGTCCGGGGGGTATGCTGGCCATGCAAGAACTGGGGTGTTTTCAGCTTCTAGGAATTGTGTACAAATACTTGCAACATGGGGCCGTGCATTATCATGCTGCAACATGAGGTGCTAGTTGTGGATGAACGGAACAATGGGCCTCAGGAACTCATCACGGTATCTGTGCATTCAAAATGCCATCACCTGTGTGCACCTGTGTTCGTTGTCCAAAGCATACGCCTGCCCATACCATAACCCCACCGCTACTATGGGCCACTCGATCCACAATGTTCACATCAGCAAACCCCACCGACTGCACACCTCTCCAAAGTGCCAGATGCCATCGAATGTGAGCATTTGCCCACTCAAGTCGGTTACGACGACGAACTGCAGTCAGGTCGAGCCCCTGATGAGGACGACGAGGATGCAGATGAGCTTCCTTGAGATGGTTTTTTACAGTTTGTGCAGAAATTCTTTGGTCATGCAAACCGATTGTTGCCCCATCTGTCCGGGTGGTTGGTCTCAGACGACCTTGGAGGTGAAGATGCTGGATGTGGAGGTCCTGGGCTGGTGTGGTTACACGTGGTCTGCGGTTGTGAGGCCAGTTGGATATACTGCCAAATTCTCTGAAACACTTTTGGTGACGGCTTATGGTAGAAAATTGAACATTCAGTTCAAGGGCAACAGCTCTGGTGGACATTCCTAGGGTCAGCATGCCAATTGCATGCTCCCTCAAAACTTGCGACATCTGTGGCATTGTGCTGTGTGATAAAACTGCACATTTTAGAGTGGCCTTTTATTGTGGGCCAGCCTAAGGCACACCTGTGCAATAATCATGCTGCCTAATCAGCATCTGGATATGCCACACCTGTGAGGTGGATGGATTATCTCGGCAAAGGAGAAGTGCTCACTAACACAGATTTAGATAGATTTGAGAACAATATTTGAGAGAAATAGGCCTTGGCCACATCTGTGCAAGTCGTAGATCTTTGAGTTCAGCTTATCATAAATAGGGGCAAACACAATAGTGTTGTGTTTATAATTTTGCGCAGTGTATATGTGAAACAATGGTGCTGTCGAAGAACCTGCCCACATATTGTGTGTAGAGAAGGGGCTCTTGGAAGATGTAGTTCTGATAGGCATGCCTATGTCAGTAAGAAATGACTTCCCTGTAGCTGCTCCTGCAAAAATGTTAAGCTAATTATGCCACACAGAGTAGTAAATGCAATTTCTTGCTACGGAACAAGATAAAGAAAAAAAAAAAAGCACTGCAGTACCACACCAATAAATATGTATTTTGCTGCACATTACCACAATTGCATGGCATTGGGCTTAATGAAGCATGGTGCCCTTCATTTTGAATAGCATGCCAACGTACTGTGTTGTAATGCATTTGAAAAGCCCATCACCAAGTCATATTAGTCACCTTGTAAGGCATAGACGATTAGTAAAAGCCAAATTACCTGCTGGACAGAAGTACATTTATAACAGCATGCAAAACCTACCTCTTTCTCTTCGCATTCTTTCAAGAACCTCATTTTTGTCGGCAAGGTCAGACTTTAGAGCAGCTTCAAGCTGGGCAATCTGAAGTTTTAACTGCTGCTCTCTTAACTTTCGTTGTTGCTCTTGACTGTTGCTCACAGTAAAGGCACTGCAGAGGGGAAAAAGTATAAATGTGCAAATAAGGATTTATATCTATCTATGGACTCTGTAAAACGGATGCTGTCAGCCAGTTGAAATACTTCATACACTATAATAACATTATTCTGCTCCCTACGAATCTTCAGGCTTAGTAAAACAGTTACTTATTTTAATATTCTTTCTATTTCCATTCAGTAAGCAGCATTTTGGTGCGAAGTGTGTGAGAGGGAGTTTCAAACAAAACAAAAAAAAAAAGCAGTGCATTTATAAAGTATTCCAACCCCTTCACTTTTCAAGTTTGTTATGTTGTAGCCTGATACTACAGTTGCTTAACTTGTTTATCTTCCTGCCCAGACCAATTTTCAGCTTTTAGCACTGTCGCACTTTAAATGACAATTGCACGGTCATGCTATACTGTACAAACTACATTTTTATCATTTTGTTCCCACAAATAGAGCTCTTTTTGTTGGTGGTATTTGATCACCTCTGTGATTTTTATTTTCTGCTAAACAGATAAAAAAAAATGTGAAAAAATAATGTTTTTTCTTGTTTCTCTTACAAAACTTTGTAAATAAGTAAGTTTTCTCCTTCACTGATGGGGCTGCACTGACAGGCACTGATAAGGTGGCACTAATATGCGGCACTGATAGGTGACACTGATGGGCACTGAAAGGTGGCACGGATGGGTACTGATAGACAGCACGGATGGGCATGGTTAGGCACTGATAGGTGGCACTGATGTACATTAACCACTTATGGACCGAGTCTCTTTCTGAGATTTGTTGTTTACAAGTTAAAAACATTTTTTTTTGCTAGAAAATTACTTAGAACCCCCAAACATACATTTTTTTCCCCCCAACACCCTAGAGAATAAAATGGCGGTTGTTGCAATACTTTGTCACACCGTATTTGCGCAGAAATTCTTGAGTTACAAAGTGGGTCTAGGGCTAGAATTATTGCTCTCGCTCTACCGATCACGGAGATACCTCACATGTGTGGTTTGAACACAGTTTTCATATGTGTTCGCTTCTGCGCGCGAGCTCGTCTGGATTTTTTTTTTCTTATTTATTTACCTTTTTTTTATTTTTACACAGTTCAAAATAAAAAAAAAAATTCACTTTTATTCCTATTACAAGGAATGTAAACATCCCTTGTAATAGAAAAAAAAAGCCTGACAGGACCTCTTAAATATGAGATCTGGGGTCAAAAAGACTTCAGATCTCATATTTACACTAAAATGCAATAATTAAAAAAAATTATTAAAAAAAAAATGGCCCTTTAATAGCTATGGGCGTAAGTGACGTTTTGACGTTGCTTGCACCCTGCAATGTCATGGAGACATGTGGGGGCCATTTTACCCTCACTCGTCTCCATGCACAGCCAGGAGAAGGACCGGATCGCCTCCGCCGCTGCCAACGGCTCCGGTAAGCACCGGCGGGAGGGGGGGGGGCCCCTCTCCCGCCGCTGATAAAAGTGATCTTGTGGCAAATCTGCTGCAGAGACCACTTTTATCTTGTAGCCGACCGCCTGCCGAATACAAGGACACCGGGGTTATGGCAGCTAGCTGCTGCAATAACAACGATATCCGTCCTCAAATTTGGAACGTATATCGGCATGCGCTGGTTGGCAAGTGGCTAATGGATGGTACTGATGGGCATCACGTATTGGCAAGCATTATTGTTTGGCACTGATTGGCATCCATTGTGGGCATTGATTAGCATCTCTGGTGGCCATGGGTGGCATACCTGGTGGTGACTAGTGGTGGGCATCCCTGGTGGTCTTGGTGGCGTCCCTGGTGGTCCAGTGTGGGCATCCTGGGGGGGGGGGGGGGGCTGCACTGATAATCAATCAGCACAGACCCCCCCTGGCAGAGGAGCAGCCGATCGGCTCTCCTCTATTCGCGTCTGACAGGCGCGAGTGAGGAAAAGCTGATCAACGGCTCTTCCTGTTTACACTGTGATCAGCCGTGATTGGACACGGCTGATCACCTGGTAAAGAGTCTCCGTCAGAGACTCTTTACTTAGATCGGCGTTGCGTTGTGTCAGACTGACACACCACAAAGATCGTTGTGATCGTGGGTTGATGCCCTGGCGACATCATATGACGTCCGGTCAGGATATCGCAACCACTTTGTCAACGTCATACTGCTATATGGCGGGCGGCAGGTGGTTAAATACATTTCTCTCTCATTATTATACATTCAGTACCCCATTAATGGCATAGTGAATACAGAATTTAAAAAATATCTGTGAATCTATAAAAAAAAAAACCCTTTACTCTACCCTTTGCCTCAAGTCTTTTTGGGTACGACGCCTCAAGCTTTGCACGCCTGGATTAGGAGATTTTCTGTCCTTCTTTGCAAATCCTCTGAAGCTCAGTCAGATTGGATTGGGACCCTTGGTGGACAGTCATTTTCGGGACTCTCCATAGATGTTTAATAGGGTTCAAGTCAGGGCTCTGGCTGGACCAAGCTACGACATTCACACATTATCCCTAAGCCACTCATGTGTTGTCTCGGCTATTGTTGTCGTCGTGTTAGAAGGTGAACCTTCGGCCCAGTGCTGGGTCTCTGTACTTTGCTCCATTTAGCTGTATGTGCTTTCAGTTTGAGAGTTGGAGGAAGTATTAATGGACTATGAGTGTGCTGTTTACCACACTCTGAATCCATTGAGAAATAAAAATCCATCTGCCGTGGTGGTTTACATGACTTGAAGTTCATTAATTCACAGATTTCTGTGAATAAATTATGGGGCTGTGTGGGCGGAGCCTCACTAATTTCAAAAGTGGCATCAGCTGCAGGGGAGAAGAACCCTGTGTACTGTCACTGGGGGCGGGGGTTACATGTTACGCGTTGCTAAAGCTGGAATTAGCCTTAAGTTAGTATTAGCCTATAAATGTTCAGGTTAGGAGGGAGTTATAGTTAAGGTTAAATGCAGTGTTCTGGCTCATTCATACCTACAATTGTTTTGGTTATTTTAGTAATGCATACTTCATAACATTGGGGCAGGAAGTGATGGAAAAACTCTTTAATAGCAACACAGTGAAAAACACAGCGGCACATCCTTAATCGACTGAGAAAGCCTCATAACTTCTTAAAATGTTGAATTGTGGCCTGTGTGGGATGTTTACATAATCAGTGCACAGATTTCTCCCAGTGCCTGCAAACTAACTTCCTATATACTTAAATGGGGTTATACTTCTATGGTAGAGATTATGGGAGTATAATCGTATTCAAGTATATAGGAAAAGTGCAGCACTGAGAGGCAGGTGTGTACCAGGGCTGGGGGGAAAAACGGTTCTGGCTTACATTAGTTTAGGGAGCTGGAATTTTTTTTAATGGAAAGCTATGATTACATTTTAAGGTTAGAATAAAAATTGGATTATGTATAAGGGTTAGGTGAGCTGTTAAGCATTGGAGTTAAAGGGGTTGTAAAGTTTAGTTTTTTTTTCTTTGTCTGAATTTCTCACTTCCTGTTTCTCCTCAGTAAACTTCACACCATCATCCGAGCGGTGTTTAGTCAGCCAGAACAGCTTACTGAAAAGCTTACTGAGGAACAGGAAGTGAGAAATTCAGACAAAGAAAACAAAGAAAAAAAACATTTAGAAGGAAAAGGTAAGTGAACTAACAATGCACTAGCTTAAAGGAACCTTTACAACCCCTTTAAGCACTAAAACGCCGGTAAAGCGGCGCTAAACATAGCGCCGCTTTACCGCCAGCGCCCCCACCGCTCCAGTGTGAAAGTAGCCTAACCTTTCCACAGGGGGTCAGTCTGTCAGTGCTCAGACCATAGGCCGCACACTGCATCAAATTGGTCTGCATGGCTGTCGTCCCAGAAGGAAGCATCTACTAAAGATGATGCACAAGAAAGCCCACAGTTTTCTGAAGACAAGCAGACTAAGGACATGGGTAACTGTGATGTGATGAGACCAAGATAAATTATTTGGTTCAGATCGTGTCAAGCGTGTGTGGCGGCAACCAGGTGAGGAGTACAAAGAGTGTCTTTCCTACAGTCAAGCACGGTGGTGAGAGTGTCATGGTCTGGGGCTGCATGAGTGCTGCCGGTACAGGGGAGCTACATTTCATTGAGGGAACCATGAATGTCAACATGTACTGTGACATACTAAAGCAGAGCATGAGCCCCTCCCTTCAGGGACTGGGCCACAGGGCAGTATTCCAACATGATAACGACCCTAAAACACACCTCCAAGACGAGCACTGCCTTGCTAAAGAAGCTGAGGGTAAAGGCGATGGACTGGCCAAGCATGTCTCCAGACCTAAACCCTATTGAGCATCTATGGGGCATCCACAAATGGAAGGTGGAGGAGCGCAAGGTCGCTAACATCCACCAGCTCTGTAATGTCGCCATGGAGGAGTGGAAGAGGATTCCAGTGGCAACATGTGAAGCTCTGGCGAACGCCATGCCCAAGTGGGTTAAGGCAGTGCTGGAAAATAATGGTGGTCACACAAAAAATTGACACTTTGGGCCCAATTTGGATATTTTGTTGTACTCACTTTTGTCGCCAGTGGTTTAGACATTAATGGCTGTGTGTTGAGTTATTTTGAGGGGGGACAGCAAATTTACACTGTTATACAAGCTGTACACTCACTATTTTACATTGTAAAATGTGAGGGGTGTACTCACTTTTCTGAGATACTCTATGCAGACTGCTCGTCTCCTGACATATCTGTAAGAAAATGCTACGCTGGAGGAACAACGTCAAGAAATTACTTAAAGCCTACGTTTAAATAAATAAAAATAAAGAATAAGCACAAGGGACATTACTTATCTTCAGTAAGATGTGTCCCTTGTACTGCTTTGTCCTCATTTAGCATCAATCTTCTTCCTATGATACCCCACCCCCATCCCTGCCACTACTACTAGAGCCCTACTATGCCTTTCCACTCACCTCCTCCATTCACAGAAGCCGTACTAAAGCTTCTATGAATGAAGCATGTGGGCTTCCCCACATCCAATTCGCATTTTATCAGGAGATTGTGACCAGCTCTCAATAGAAAAAAAATATACACTCACACACTGGCCACTTACTATTAGGTTCTAGGTATTCGGTACACCTTGCTAGTACTGGGTCGGACACCCTTTTGCCTTAACAACTGCCTAATTCTTTGTGATATAGATTCAACAAGGTGTTAGAGACATTACTTTAGAGATTTTGGTCCATATTGACGTGACAGCATCACACAGTTGCTGCAGATTTGTCGGCTGCACATCCATGATGCAAATCCATGAGGCCCTTGGAGTACGTGACATCATTGTCATGTTCAAGAAACCAGTTTGAGATGATTTGAGATTTGCTCTCAAACTGCTGGAAGTAGCCATCAGAAGATGGGTACACTGTAGTCATAAAGGGATGGACATCAGCAACAATACTCAGGTAGGCCGTGGCATTTAAACAATGCTCAATTGGTACTAAGGGGCATAAAGTGTGCCAAGAAAATATCTCCCACACCATTACACATCCACCACCAGCCTGAATCGTTGATACAAGGCAGGATGGATCCATCTGAATGTTGCAGCTGAAAACGAGACTCATCCTACCAGGCAATGTTTTTCCAATCTTCTATTGTCCAATTTTGGTAAGCCTGTGTGAATTATAGCCTCAGTTTCCTGTTCTTAGCTGACAGGAATGGCACTCGGTGTGATGTAAACAGAAGGTCGGTAATCGTTTTTTTTTCTCCTCACCCTGACAGCATGAGGAGAAAAAAAAGCCGATCACTGCATACTGTGCAAGGGACATCGGTCCTGAAGAGGAATTGGGGAAGCTGCCTAATCTGTACCAACCAGTACTGCCTGCCAGTGCCCACGGTGCCACAAATCAGTGCCCACCAGTGCATAACAGTGCCAACAATCAGTGCCACCTATCATTGCCCACCAGTGGTGCCAATCAGAGCCACTTACCAGTGCCCATAACTGCCACCCATCAGTGCTTATCACTGCCACCCATCAGTGCCTATCACTGCCACCCATCAGTGCCTATCACTGTCAGCTATCAGTGCCCATCACTGCCAGCTATCAGTGACCATCACTGCCAGCTATCAGTGACCATCACTGCCAGCTATCAGTGACCATCACTGCCAGCTATCAGTGACCATCACTGCCAGCTATCAGTGACCATCACTGCCAGCTATCAGTGCCACCTATCAATGCCCTTCAGTCCTGCCCATCAGTGCTACCCATCAGTGCCATCTATCAGTGCCCACCAGTGCCACCTCATCAGTGCCCACCAGAGCCGCCTTATCAGTGCCGCCTATCAGTACCTATCAGTGCAGCCTATCAGTGCCCATCAGTGCAGCCTCATCCGCGTACATAAATGAAGGAGAAAAATTAACTGTTTGCAAAATTTATTAACAAAATATAAAACAATTCTGTATTTTTTTTTATTGTTTTTTTTTTTTTAATTTTAACAAAAAAATTATAACATTTTCATTTGGGTACAGTGTTGTATGACTGCTCAATTGTCGTTCAAAAAGTGACAGCGCTGAAAGCTGAAAAATTGGTCTGGGCAGGAGGGGGGTTTAGGTAGGTGCCCAGTAAGCAAGTGGTTAAGCAGTTACAACAAACAGTCCAGACAAAGCTTACATAAAGTATAAAAGATGACCATTGTAAGCACCCATGTCAGTGTTAAATGGTTTGTCTCAACCCTTTAAAAGCGGAGGTCCGCCCACCACTGCAAAAATGAAAAACCAACAGCTACACATACTGCAGCTGCTGGCCTTTAATAATAGGCCACTTAACTGTCCTTGAGTCCAGCGATGTCGTCACTGCAGCTGATGTTTGCATCAGGTGTCGGGTGCTGCCACTGCCATTGCGGGTAAGGAAACCCGACAGTGTAGCCTTATGACTTCATGCCGCAAACCCTACTGCACATGCGCGAGGCACTGCTCTTCTCTCCTACTGGCTCGGCGGCAGTGGGAAGAGGAGGGAGCCGAGCCGTGACATCAATATCTGTGACCATGGCTCCCAGAAGTGGAAACAGGATATCCCCCCCCCCCAAAGGTGGCAATTGTGGCACCAGAGGGGAGGGGGGGGGCAAAAGAGCAGAAGTTCCACTTTTTGGGTGGAACGCCACTTTAACTGCTACTTTGTTTGGACATCTTGGTCTGTTACAGTAAGTTGAAAAATAACAGACTTGCTGGCAGGATTACCAGGTGAAAAAAGGCAAAAAAGCCTAAAAAAGAAAATGAATGCAGACATTACATTTAAAGTGGTTGTTAACCCACTTCTATAAAAAGCTCCCATCCCCTCTGTAATATAACAATAAGTGCCCCTGTGCCTGTGTTCTATAAAAAAATATGCTTATAAGTACCTCTAACACAGCGGCTCCAAGCTCCCATGACTCCTTGGCTCTCTCCTCTGCACGGCTTACAACTTCAGCGGGTGGGGCCAAGCACTGCCACTGACAACAGCCAGGGAGGAGAGGAAGCCAGGGAGGAGAGGAGAGAGAGAAAGCAATGGAGTCACGCAATTTTTTATATAACACAGACACAGGGGCACTTATTGTTATATTACAGAGGGGATGGAAGCATTTTATATTATTTATGAGAGCAGCAGGAACGGAGGGGGCGGGCACTGACATTAGCAGACAGACAGGGAGGGAGAACGGAGGGAGGGAGGACAGAGGAAGGTAGAGGCACGTAAACTGACCACGGTGTCAGGGCTCAGCAGCCATGATACACCATGGTCAGCTTACAGGGGGGGGGGGCATAGCCAGGCAGGATCAGCCAGGTTTTTTTAGGTGTTACTGGGGGCCAAATTACACAGCACAAGCACTGTGCTGTATTACATGGTTTAAGGGAACATGATCTGGTTTTAGTTTTTTGGGTTAACAAACACTTTAAGAATTGGTAAGCTGTAACATAATAAATTCTTGTTTTTGGGTTTAATACCTCTTTAACGAAAAGAATGATTACGCCTCACTTTTTTTATTTTTTACATGGATTACTTCACGAAGGCACATACCCAAGTATGTCATTTGTGTTCTAGTTCAAAAACTCACTAATCTAAGATGCTTTAGTTTCTTTGTTTCTTACCCTATGTTTCTAAACAAGATTTCAGCCATGGGCAGATGTCAACTCCTGAAGCAACTTGTGCTGAATGTCACACATAGTTTGTTTCCTACGGCAACCATCTTGTAAAAGTTTCATACCTCAAATATATTTATTTTGCTAAAAATAAAAAAATGTACTTGCAAACAACTGCTGATGTTTAAGAGTTCATAAGTTAGATGGTAGTGACACACAGATCACTTGCCCTAATGTTTCAGGAATTAGGCAAACATATTCCGTTCTGCTGCTTCTTAAAACCAAAGGCGCCTTACACAGCCTGCGGTTAGACAAGATGAAAGACTTTGTGGGATGATCATGGGAATGGACTTGATTTAGATTCCCAACTATGTGGAGTTAAAAAAAAAAAAAAAAGTTGGCATAGGTTGCTCACTTTGTGGGGCTGCAGTAGGAAATCGTATGTATAATACATAGCAATCCTAATTCCAGTCACTGACATAACCACAGACAAGTAAAATGTGCATCAGGATCTTCAATTGCCACCCAGCATCAACCAAAAACCAGTGCTGGGCCAAAGGGTACTCAAATTTGTGTTTATAATGCTTAGTAAAAGTCAAAGGAGAAATAGCAACACATTTTAAAGGGGACATCGATTTTAACCAGAAGTTATCCCATCTGCATCAGACATCTTAACCACTTTCAGACCGGACCAATTTGCAGCCAAAGGACCAGGCCCCTCTTTGCGATTCGGCACTGCGTCGCTTTAACTGACAATTGCGCGGTCGTGCGATGTGGCTCCCAAACAAAATTGACGTCCTTTTTTTCCCACAAATAGAGCTTTCTTTTGGTGGTATTTGATCGCCCCTGCGTTTTTTATTTTTTGCGCTATAAACAAAAAAGAGCGACAATTTTGAAAAAAAAAAGCATTAATTTTTTGCTATAATAAATATCACCCAAAAATATATAAAAAAACTTTTTTTCCTCAGTTTAGGCCGATACGTATTCTTCTACATATTTTTGGTAAAAAAAAAAAAATCGCAATAAGCGATTATTGATTGGTTTGCGCAGAAGTTATAGCGTTTTATAGGGATAGTTTTATAGCATTTTTATTAATAATTTTTTTTTTATTAGTAATGGCGGCGATCAGCGATTTTTATTGTGACTGCGACATTATGGCGGACACATTGGACATTTTTGGGACCATTGTCATTTATACAGCAATCAATGCTATTTAAATGCATTGATTCCTGTATAAATGACACTGGCAGTGTAGGGGCTAACCACAAGGGGGCAGTGTAGGGGTTAAGTATGCCTAGGGGTGTGTTTCTTACTGTGGGGGGGGGGGGGGGCGTGGCTGTCAGCTAGTGAATGCTGATCTCTGCTCCAATCACAGGGAGCAGAGATCGGCGTCACTAGTTGCTAGGCAGAAATGGGGAGATGCTGTGTACTTCCGCATCTCCCCGTTCAGCCTTCCCGTGAGACGATCGAGGGTGTCCCCGCGGCGATCGAGTCCGCGGGACCCGCGACCGGCCTCACGGGGGTCCCGACTGGCGCGGGAGCGCGCCGCTCCCAGGGCGCTCCCGATGGCACGGCAGGCATTAAGGAGGGACTTATATATACCCCCTCCTGCCTGTACGTGCCATTCTGCCGACGTATAGCGTTGTGCGCCGGTCGGGAACCGGTTAAAGTGATTTTAAAGACTCGTTTTTTTTGTTTTAAATAACAAACATGTTATACTTACCTCCTCTGTGCAGTTGGTTTTGAACATAGCAGCCCAGATCCTCCTCTTCTTGGGTCCCTCTTTGCTACTCCTAGCCCCCCCCCCCCTCCTTTGAGTGCCTCTCAGCCAGCAACTTACTACAGGGGGCACCCAAGCTAAGTCAGAGCTCCGTGTATTCATTCAGACACAGAGCCCCAACCTGGCCCTGCCCCCTCTCTCTCCTGATTGGCTGACTGACTTTGATTGACAGCTGCGGGAGCCAATGGCACCGCTGCTCTGTCTCAGCCAATCAGGAGGAGTGTCCTGGATGGCTGAGGGGATAGTGGACATCGCTGAAGAGAGAAGGGGCTCAGGTAGGTAATTAGGGGGGGGGGGGGGGGTGGGGCTGCTACACACAGAAGGTTTTTTATCTTAACGCATAGAATGCATTAAGATAAAAAAAAACTTCTGCCTTTACAACTCCTTTAATGTAATAAAATGGGAATGGTCTCCTTTCCCACATGCCTTCATCACTACATGTTTGTAAAGTTTACAGGAGAACTGGAGGGGCGTGACCGAGCGCAGGTGTCTGAGAGCAGTGTGATGTGAGAAGAGGGATGTGAGAGGTTGTATGTTACTTCTTCCTGCTCTATACCCACTGACTCCCCGGAGATAGCATGCGAGGCACAGCGAAGAAAGCGTTTGCTGATTGGGAGACTTCCTTTCATTTCCACTGACAGAGCCTCTGCATCTATATCATACTGCCTCTACTATTATACCGCTGGTTCCCCGCTTATCATCGTCTTACTGTGGCTCCAGAGGGGGATCGCATAGACTGTGGGACGAACGCTGCGGAGGCTTTCCCCCTCCCTCTCTGGCTGAATCACCGGCATACGAAACCTCGCGAGACTTCGAGCGGCAACACTGTGAGTGGCGTGCTGCGAAGGGAGAGAGGAGGTGGTGAGGAGGAGAGTGGAAATCAAGTGCAGCGCTGCCAGATTGCGGCCGGAACCCCGGGAGATATTGGGGGCGACACGTGGAACAGCGGACTGCATCCCTTGCCAGTCGGCAATAGCTGTGGCAGTGGCGAGAAAGCTGACAGAGAGCAAGTAAGAGTTTCTTTTAAATACACCTTACCAATCTATGGGACTGGCCTCACTGGAATCAATCCTTAAAAAAAAAAGGAAACTGTGGGGAATGTTCTGAGCTCAAGCTCTGGGGCTTATGAATTGAAGGCACAGTATACATAGTGTACAGAAGTGGGGGAAATAAACTTTTATTGTGCATGTCCTCATTTTCATTTTCACTGGAGGTTGAGATTGGAAAGATTGCAAGAGCTTGTATCCTGTATTTTGGAGCAATGGAAAGTAGCATTGTGAACATATGAAGAAAAAGGAGAGATAAAAGGAATAAACATTTTTTTTTTGGTTTCCTCTTTTTCTCTCCCCCCTCTCCCTTCCTTTTATACTTGAACTCAGCTGACTTTTACTATCCTCTCATCCCTGTGGTCCATCCAGGCAAGGGGCTTAATGTGCAGAAGCTGAAAAAACAGGGTTTTTTATTGGTTTCCATCGGTAAAGGCTGGGCCTTTTCTTTTTTTTTTTTTCCCCTCATTCCCTTTTTTTGAATAAAGCGGTGCTGTTATTGGGGGATAATATCTGCTCTTACTTTGCCTGTATACGGGGAGATATATAGGTCTAAAGGTACTTGAGCAGGGATGTCTACCAAAAAGAAAGAGGATCACTCTAATACGGAGGGTGGAAGCTCTCAAACAACACGCGCAGCTGCAGCAGCTAAACTAGTACGTTATGCACATACATCAGCAAACCCAGCGCATTCACCAGGCAGAGGGAACCAACACCAACAAGTGCAGACAAAACCTCCAGTTGAAATGCCATCAGCAGATAGGAGAAGCCAGGGCCGAGACACAACCGCCCCAAAACCTGCAAATAAAAAAAGCCATGCTGAGGAAAATATTGGGGAGATGTCAGCAGGTGCAACCGCCTTGGCCCCCATAATAACGCCTATAGTGGCCCCAGGGGGAGCGCCACCGAAGGGGGAAGAACCAACTCTGAAAGAAGTACTATCAGCTGTAAACGCATGTAGAGGGTCAGTAAACAGTCTAAGTGATCAACTAACTGAAATTAAGGAGGAGCTGAAGTCAATAAATCAGGAATTGCAGAGAACTGTTGCCAGGATAGTAGCAGCGGAAGAAAGGTTGAGTACGGTGGAAGATGAAGTCAATCCAATGAAACAAGAAATGAAAGTAATGAAAGAACAAATGGGCTGGCAGGCCTCAAAACTGGATGAAATCGAGAACAGGCTACGTAGGAACAACATACGGGTTGTAGGCCTACCAGAACGGAGTGAGGGCCCTCACCCCATACACTTTCTGGAGAAATGGTTCAAAGATACGTTCGGTGAAAAGGCTTTCTCACCACTTTTTCAGATAGAAAGGGCTCACAGAGTCCCAATGAGAGCTCCGCTGAAAGATGGTTATCCTAGACCTCTACTTCTAAAAGCTACTTAATTATAATGACAAGGTAGTAGCATTACAAAAAGCCAGAGAAATGGGGGACATTTTTTTCAACGGAGCAAGGGTTTCGCTGTATCCCGATTTCTCTCCAGAACTAAGTAAATGCAGAATGGACTTAAACGTAGCTTTTTAAAAAATAAGATTACCTATGCACTACTATACCCAGCACGTCTCCGGATTATGACTCTAGAGGGCCCTATGTTTTTTGATACGCCAGGAAAAGCAGCCAAATGGCTGGAAGATAATAAAATGGAACTCTAGATGGAAAGGGCTGGAGAAGGCGGGGAGGGGGAGTTGAGGGGGGAGAGGAACTGGGGAAAATGTCTTATGTATAAATATACCAATATGTGACAAAGGGGGGAGGGAATGTGGGGGGGGGTTGGGGGTGTTTTTTTTTTTTTTTTTTTTTTCTCCACATTGGGTAATGGAAATGTTTGGAGGAAAATATGTCGGGGGGGGGGGGGGGGGGTTCTTTTTTTTTTTTTTTTTTTTTTTTTTTTTTTGAGGGGAAGCATGTCGGGTTAAGAGTGGGAAGAAGTACAAAGGTGTGGGATATATGAATAGTGTGTGTTGTGTAAGGGAGGAATGGGTCACAAGAACAGCCCCTATGGGTAGCCTAGATAGGCAGAGTAGAGGGGGAGGGGGGGTGGGTGGGAGGGTGGGAGGGTCAAGGGTAGATGGATGGGGAAAATAAGGTATGCAATCACAAGTAGCACATTTCAAACACAAGGGAGAAAGGGAGTAAAAAGCAACATTGTGGCACTAAGAAGAAATTTACACGATTTGGAAAGTACACCTAAAAATTATGCACTGACAAATCAAAGGAGAAGATTTTACTTCTATCGCGCAGGGTGTATTAAATATGTTTTATTTTTTTCTTTTTATAAAATTTTTGGATCACTTGGTATATATACGGGGGTATTTTTTACCCAACCTTTCCCCTTAGACCTCTTCTGGATGTCATTTTCTTTTTCCCTCTTTTATTATTGCGGTGTTCCCGCGTACGGTGCCCTTTTTTATGTTGCTTTTTTCTTCACTTAACAATGCGGCATAAAACTTTTAATATAGCCTCCTGGAACGTTCGGGGGATGGGCGATCCAATCAAAAGAGCTGTAATTTTTTCCACAATTGATTTATATGGGGCAGACATAATCTGTCTACAAGAGACGCATTTAATGAGGGAAACAATAGCAAAATTAACCAATAAGAAATTTCAATACCAGTACCATTCAATTTTCTCTTCCTACTCGAGAGGGGTGAGCATATTAGTAA
Organism: Lithobates sylvaticus; assembly: GCA_028564925.1. Classification (NCBI taxonomy): domain Eukaryota; kingdom Metazoa; phylum Chordata; class Amphibia; order Anura; family Ranidae; genus Lithobates; species Lithobates sylvaticus. Next base: position 147,736,275 of record CM053034.1, read on the forward strand.
AAAAAGGGTTATCCTTTGTGTGTAGAGAAATTAATATAGATAAAATGGGTCGCTACATCTTTTTGTATTGCTTTATCGAAGATGAACCTTATGTACTGGCAAACATCTACATCCCTCCACCTTTCAAAATGGAGGTTCTGTATACACTAATGGAGTTTTTATCAGATAAAGAAGATACCCCAGTAACGGTAATAGGAGACTTTAATGAAGTACTTGACAGAACATTAGACAGATTTCCAGTGAAGGCTGGGATGGATGGAATAAGGGAAGGACGTTTATCCCAATTTTTGGAAGAAGTAGGGTGGTGCGATTTATGGAGAATAGGAAATCCAGACGTGCGGCAGTACTCCTGTTTTTCGGGCACATACAATACACTGTCTAGAATAGATATGGTATGGGGAAATAGAGATATATTGCAGCTAGTAGTAAAGATAGTATACTACCCAAGAGGGGTGTCGGACCACTCGCCACTGGTGATTACAATTAACACAAAGAAAAAATGTCCCATAAATAACTGGAAAATAAGCCCCTTCTGGTTGGAATTGATAGAAAAGCCAGAAGAGGTAAATAAAAAACTACGGGAATTTATATCTCTTAATGAAGGGACAGCACCAGTGGGAGTGGTATGGGACACTCTGAAAGCTTTTTTAAGGGGTTTACTAATCCAACAAGTGGCCCAAATAAAAAGAAGCTCTAGAGAGTGGGAAGAAAGAGTAAGGAAGGAGGTGTTGGAGGCAGAAAAACTATATGTACAGGAACCATCAACTGTTAGACAAAGAAGTTGGCTTGAGAAACAGAAGAAATATAAAATGCTGGTTACAAAGAAGTTGGAGAATAAACATCTCTTTCAGAGACAGAAAGCATTCGCAGAGGGAGAGAGTGTAGGCCGTATGCTTGCTCTCTTGACCAAAACGAATTCAACTCCTTCTAATATCTCGGCAATAAGAAAAGCTGAAGGGGCGATTTCCTCCCAGACTACGGCAATCTTGGAGACATTTGAGACTTATTATGAGGATCTATATAGATCAAAGAGGGTAGAGACAACAGAGGTGGCAGAGGCAATGAAGAGCTTCCTAAGGGGAATAGAGATACCGGTACTACAGGAGGAAGAAAGAGAAGCTATGGAGGCCCCTATAACCTTGGAGGAGCTACAGTCAGCAGTAAGGGGGATGGCAAATCAAAAGTCTCCGGGGCCAGACGGGTTGCCCGTAGAGATTTATAAACAGTATGGGGAGGTACTGCTCCCAGAATTACTGAAGGTAGTAAATAGCGTAGTAGTAGAAGGGAAACTGCCCACCTCAATGACAGAGGCGATTATAATCGTACTCCAAAAGGAGGGGAAAGATTTACTGGATACAGCATCCTATAGACCAATATCATTATTATGTTCAGACATTAAGATCATGGCCAGGGCGATTGCAGTTAGAATGAATAAATATATACAGAAACTCATACACCCGGATCAGTCTGGGTTTATTCCCAATAGAGCAACGAGTACCAACATTAGAAGGGTCTACCTAAATTTGCAGACGCCAACAGAAAACACGGGAAATAGAGCTATCCTATCGTTGGATGCAACAAAGGCATTCGATAGCCTAGAGTGGGACTTTCTCTGGCTGGTCTTGAGAAAATTTGGGTTTGGACCCTCCTTTATTGGACTAGTAAAAACACTCTACAATTCCCCACAGGCCAAAATTAAAATCAATAATGAATGTTCCAAGACGTTCCGTCTGGAGAGGGGGACGAGACAGGGTTGTCCCCTGTCCCCCCTCCTCTTCACACTGGCAATAGAACCGCTGGCGGCACTAATTAGATCCTCACAAGATATTCGGGGATTCCAGAGGAAGGTAGGGGAGGAGAAAACTGCACTATATGCAGATGACATATTACTCTTCCTGGGGGACACTAATAAATCCTTGAAAGAGGCAGTGCAGCTAGTGGAACGTTATGGACAATACTCGGGTCTAGTGATAAACTGGGGAAAGTCAGCACTCTTACCCGTCGACCCACTGGACAATATAGGTCTAGGAGGCATGTCGCAGTTAAAGGTAGTGGAAAAGATGGACTATTTGGGGATAGTGATAACACGGCACCCAGCGCAGTATATTCGTAATAATTTGAGCCCGTTGCTGGATAAATTTAAAAGAAAATCAGATATATGGGGGCGACTACCACTGTCAGTGGCAGGACGTATTAACCTCATTAAAATGATCTGGATGCCGCAATTGCTATATATACTCCATAATAGCCCAATATGGATAGGAAAGGAATGGTTCAAAAAGCTAGAAACCATGTTCAGGGAACTGATATGGAAGAAGGGTAAAGCAAGGATTGGGCTCTCAACATTACAAATGCCAGCGAATGAGGGAGGAATGGCTGTTCTACACCCGCACAGTTATTTTCTAGCTGCTCAGCTACAGCATCTAAGTGGATGTGGTATAAAAGACGGAGAGAACTCCAGCAGCAAAATGATGCTATTGGATGCACCTCATAGTACTGTAATAGGAAATCTTGAGGCAAACTCCTTCTCGGTCAGATGCCCAACATTGGAAATGACTGTGCGGGTCTGGAAAGCGGGCAAGGCAGCAATGGGATATGAGGGACTGACGGAATTCTCCCCCCTTTGGGATAATAAAAATTTGAGGGAAATTCAGGCCATGGGGAGAATTAGAGAATGGGAGAAGCTGGGTATAATTAGGGTAAGACAATTATATAAGGCCAACATATTGAAATCCTTCGCAGAATTAAGCAGAGAATATGGGATACCAAATACGCTATTTTATAGGTACCTACAAATAAGACATGCCCTACAAGCCCAATTTAAATCACAATTAGTGGTATGGGAAGAGATCCCCTATCTTCGAAGAATAATTAAAGGGGGAGATCTCAAAGGTATTATCTCAGATCTATACCAACAGATCAGTATTAGATCAATTCCTAGAGATACAGTGGAGAAAAATAGAGGGAAGTGGGAGAAAGACCTAGGAGCCATAACAACTGACCAATGGGAACAGATATTGGACCAAGGACCACTGGTGTCACTATCGCCATCCCAGAGAATTTCACACTTATTTTTAATACACCGAGTATACTACACTCCAAAGAGGCTGTATATGTATGGGAGGAAATCAGACGATAAATGCCCTAGATGCCAAGACTCCGGAGATCTCATACACATGATGTGGAGGTGCCCGAAGCTGCAGAGGTATTGGAGTACAGTACTGGATACTATCAACACAACCTTTGGGATAGAATTAAAACTAGAAGCAAAGGTTTGCATACTGGGATGTATGGAAGGAAGTCAGGGTCCAAAAAATATCTTGGTAGCAGTACGTAGATGCCTGTTTCAGGCTAGGAAACTGCTGGCACAAAAGTGGCAAGCAGCGAAAGCCCCCAACCTGATGGAGTGGGTCAATACAATGAACGCGACAATATGGAAGGAAAGAGTTGTATTTATCAGAAGAGGAAACTTCAATAAATTTAAAATGCTATGGGAACCTTGGTTGAGGAAAATGGGTTGCCCACCATAAAAGTGGCGTAGATAAGAGGTGCTAGTAAAAATGGGTCATAAGCACAAGATAAGAGAAAGAGGTGAAAATGAATAAGAGTCTATAACTCCCCTCTAACGAGCATATAAAATAGTGCAAATAAAGGAAACTAGTGCTTGTGTAGAAGAACCATGGGGGAGGGAAGGGAGGGCTGGGGTAGGGGTAAAAGGATTGGGAATACTAATGTAAAATATCGCAAGTCATGGCATGTGTATAAATATGTATTCTGTTTTGTATTCAAGAAAATAATAAAGAAATAAAGAGTTAAAAAAAAAAAAAAAAAGTTTACAGGAGAACTATTTGAATGATTGTTTCACAATATCAGAATCACCAGAATTCAACAGAAAATATTAACATAGGCAAAATCCGAAATTTCAGTTTCTGGTAAAAACATACAAACATACATACATTACTGTATGTTACAACCAATACATTGTTCTGATAAGAGGTCAGTCAGTACCACACATCCCATCAGGTCCTAGATTGAGATCAAATTCAAATTTAACAAAAATAATGCCATCAAAGCTATGCTATTTAAACTCTCGACTGGAATCAAATAATAAACATACTACTGGACTTATAATATGCTGTAAATGGCAGCAGGTGTTAAAGAGCAGAAGGACCCACATCATTACCTGGTCTCTGTATGAACAAAGAAACCCTAATGGCGGTGGAGAAAAGATGGCAAGGGGCTAACACAATAAGGAGCTGCCTGAATGAATGATACTTGATTAAAACCAGGCGTAAGAATGATCTAGAAAAGGAATCCAGCATTTTATGGATAACTGCTATTCAAATTGAGATCTATAGACAGTAATCTCCTTCATCTTAGCTTTAAAAGAACTTTTCTAAGAATTATATTTCAAACAAACTATGAGGATCTTGCGAGCTACCCGTTTTAAAAGTGACAAAATATATAGAAAACAAAATGTAATGGACGAGTGATAATGATCGACAGCTGCGCTAGCACTGATCATGTCCCATAAAACAATTAGAATGTCACGGTTATATGCACTATAACACTTTATGATTCACGTTTGTGGCACTATATATATCATTTTTATAAAAGTTTGTTTATCATTTTTATTTAGTCTGCGGAATGTGACACTTAACACAGAATTTATCATCACAGCAATCATAAAATTCTATTTACAGTTTTGGAACATATTATAATTTTTGTTAGTTTATCAAAAGTTTTTATTATTATTATTATTTTTCTTATTATTGCATAGTTGGCACTTTAAAAATATTTGTTGGAACTAATATTAGAAGATAGCGCAGCATAGTAATTTTCAATTTATATTGTTTTCTAAGAATTATTTACTTATTTTCTCCAGTATGTTACCACTACTCATAAAAAGCTCTTCCTACTATGCTCCCGCATTTCCAGAAGTTTATCTCCACAGCAGAATATAGCTTAGCCTAACAGATATCACTGCTGACTGCCTACTGTCAAATCTGCTCTTTGCAAGCTGTGTTGTCATTTAACATGCTATTGTGGCAATTGTGGGCACAAACAATTTCAAATACTGGACAGCAGTGATGAGAAAAATGACCATTGTTACAAATGTTTCTTATTCCTTACCACACTAATTACCTAGAGACCATCTTCAATATTTGATGTAGTGCGGGCAAGTGAAATCAAAGGATATCCCCCAGGAACTTGTTTTCTTTTTTTTTACTTTTTGGGACTTCCAATTTTTATCATTCATACAGCATTTAGCGAGTGAGTAAGGGATTTAGAAGAGGGGCATTCATAATCACTTAGTTCACAGTAATAAGAATACAAATAAGCATGTCTTATGCAGCAGCATGGCTTAATTTTCATCAGTTTACTATATTAACATCTATGAAAATACTGTATACTGTATATATGGCTTTATAGAATGATTTTGTTAGCTATGCTAGAAATATTGTCCTTTCTGAGTTTTTGAGAAATTTAAAGAAACCCCACACCAAGTTAGGTAAATGCAGGGGTGTAAATGCTATAGAATTTCGTTTTTTGACAGTGAATAAAAAAGGCCAGGATGGGCATAGTCCAGTTGAACAAGGGAACTTATACAGTAGGTTTCCTTTGAAGTTTTGAAATGCAACTTTATTTTTTTTACCAATTATAAAACAATTACAATGAGGGAATTGAGTCAAGATGGAATTAGATCAACAGAAAATGTAATTCTTAAAATGATTTAAAGCACCAGAAAATATTGATTTAATACAATTTACAATGTTCTTAATCTTAATGGTTAGGAGTTAATAAAGAAGGAGTTAACTCTTAAAATATTTGGCGATCAGACATTTCAGGAAAACAGCACTGATTGTGATTAAGTATACAGTAGACAGCCAGGTACTGTCTGCCGAAATAAAATAACAGCCCAGCGATTGCGGTCTTTGCTTGGGACTATATATAGCCAATTGCACACTGAGTATAGTAAATATTATGCATTCACATAAATGGACTTTCATACCTGCTGTACAATTTGTCAGAATTTTCCTTCAACAGATCACGCTCTTTTTCCAAATCACTGATACGACCCAGTAACTAGATGGGGGGAAAAAAACACATTAGGAAAACGAAAAACCTAAACAGAATACAGTTTATTCTGGAGAAACACTGTCCATATGTCGGCATTAACTTGATGATAATAATAATAATAAAAACAATATTCCTTTTTTAAGTTTCTCAGAAAAAATCAACATCTTTGGCATGTTAAATATACTGAACGGACGGGCATCGGAGCCGAGCAGGCTGCCAGTAGAGTTTTTCAAAACTTATGTTGAGGAACTGCACCCTATTTTCTAAAAAACATTACCACTACCTTAAAGTGGTTGAAAAGGCAGAAGTTTTTTTTATCTTAATGCATTAAGATGAAAAACGTTCTGGGGGCAGCAGCCCCCCTAATACTTACCTGAGGTCCCTCTGGATCCAGTGATGTTACAGAAGTGTCTCAGCTGCCCGGGACTCCCCCCCCCCCCCCGTCCTCAAGACAGCAGCACGGCTCCATTGGCTCCCACGGCTGTCAATCAGAGTCATTCAGCCAATAAGGAGAGAAGGGGTGTGGGGCCAGCTGTGTCGGAGTTAACTCTTTCTTTAACCACTTAAGGACCGCCTCACGCCGATATACGTCGGCAGAATGGCACGGCTGGGCACAATCGCGTACCTGTACGTGGCCCTTTAAGTGCCCAGCCGTGGGTCACGCGCGCGCTGCTGGCTGCACGCTCATGACCCGGTCCTGAGCTCCATGACCGCGGCCACAGGACCAGCGGACCCGATCGCCGCTGGTGTCCCGCGATCGGGTCACAGAGCTGAAGAACGGGGAGAGGTTTGCTTGCTTCCTACACTGCCTGTCACTGATCGGCTGTTCCCTGTCATTGGGAAAGCCTATCAGTGACGTCAGACGTAAAGCCACGCCCCCTACTGTAAAAAAAAAAAAAACACAATACGTCACACTTAGCCCCTCCCCGCCCCCTAGTGGTTAACTCCTTTACTGCCAGTGTCATTTACATAGGAATCAGTGCATTTAAATAGCACTGATTTCTGTATAAATGACAATGGTCCCAAAAATGTGTCAAAAATGTCCGATGTGTCCGCCATAATGTTGCATTTACAATAAAAATCGCTGATCGCCACCATTACTAGTAAAAAAAAATATTAAATAAAAAATATTAAATAAAAATGCTATAAAACTATCCCCAATTTTGTAAACGCTATAACTTTTGGGCAAACCAATCAATAATCGCTAATTGCGATTTTTTTTTTTACCAAAAATATGTAGAAGAATGCGTATCAGCCTAAACTGAGGGAAAAAAATGTTTTTTTATATATTTTTTGGGGATATTTATTATAGCAAAAAGTAAAAAATATTACATTTTTTTCAAAATTGTCGCTCTATTTTTGTTTATAGAGCAAAAAATTAAAACCGCAGGGGCGATCAAATACCACCAAAAGAAAGCTCTATTTGTGGGAAAAAGGACACCAATTTTGTTTGGGAGCCACGTCGCAAAAAGTGGCCTGGTCCTTTGGCTGCAAATTGGTCCGGGGCTTAAGTGGTTTAGGAGTTAAGGCTTTATATATATGGCTTTATAGAACGATATCGTTAAGAGTTAACTCCTTCTTTATTACCTGTGGTCGGCTGGGACTCAGTGTCTGAATGGACACAGGGAGCTTTGGTTCGGCTCGGGGGCCCCCATGGCAAGTTACTTGCTGTGAGGGCACTCAACAGGAGGGAGGGGCCAAGAGCACCAAAGAGGGACCTGAGGAGAGGATCAGGGCTGCTCTGCTGCAAAACCACTTCACAGAGAAGGTAAGTATAACAAGACTTTACAATCACTTTAAACAACAGGAGGCTACCTGCTTCAATGTTAGAAGTGGTAATAGTGGTCATTCACGAACCCAGGAAAAATCTGACCCTGTGTTTGTCCTATTTACCAATCTCCATTTTAAATGTGGATGCCAACATAATAACCAAAATTTCAGCAAATTGATTAAATGGGGTAGTTACCACCCTGGGCCACAGTGACCAAATGAGGGTCATGCTGTGTAAAGAGACTGACATTAATCTCTGACGCCTCTTTACAAATATTGTAGCTTGGCAGCGTGGGAAGGGGGGTGGGGGAGTTGGTGGTATTCTCTTATCCTGATTCTATCAACTTGGTCAACTGGAAAAAATTCTGGGTGATTTTTCACAAATTTGGCTGCAACCTTAAAGGGGCTGTAAAAGGTAATTTATTTTTCTTTTTTAAAATAACAAACATGTTATACTTACCTCCACTGTGCAGCTCGTTTTGCACAGAGTGGCTCCTAACCTGGTCTTCCGAAGTCCCTCGGTGGCTGTCTCGGGTCCTCCTCGCAAGAACTAAGCACCTTCATGTGAGCTCTCTCGCATGGTGGTTAGTTCTTGCGGGAGCGCTCCTGTGATACAGCCGGCAGCTATAGCCGCTAACTGTATCACTCGGCCACACCCCCTGGCGCGCCGCATCATTGGTTGTGATTGACAGCAGCGCAAGCCAATGGCTGCGCTGCTTTCAAACCATCCACTCTAGCCAATCACCGGCCAGGCTGAGCGGCTAAGAGAAGATTGGGGGCGAGTGCAGCAGGTGAACGGGCTCAGGTAAGTAAAACGAGGGGGCTGGGGGGGCAGTATTGTCGGATGTTTTTTCACCTTAATGCATAGGATGAATTAAGGTGAAAAAATGCGAACCTTTACAACCCCTTTAAATGCATAGCCTAGATACAGCTATATCCTGCACCCAACACCCGGGTATGTACCAATACTAACCTACTGAAACCCTTCACGCTGCATAGAGAGACACAGCAGGGGTGCCCATTATCCCCCGGATTATTCACCCTAGCCCTAGGAGGACAGAGGAGAGACACACACAGGGAGAGCTGCAGAGAGCAGGGCTGTGGCAGACGGAATCACGCAAACAGACCACAATGTCAGGGCTCAGCAGCCATAATTATTGTGTCAAGGGGAGGGTATAGTCAGGCAGGATCAGCCAGGTTTTTAGGGTACACATGTGCCCAAATGACACAGTACAAGCACTGTGCTGTATAACATGCTTTAAAGGAAAAGGATCAGTTTTTTTGGGGGGGTTAACACTTTAAAGTTCACTTTAAATCAGCTTGAAAGTAATAATTTTTTGTTTATGTAGCACTGACCCCCGAGGAGCTGCTGGTTTGATTTGGGATTACTGTTACCTTCTTGACCTCGTATGCGTCTAGGGGTTTCCCAAGGTAGATGGCCCAAAGAATTGCAGAAGCTGACACTGGATCCGCTTTGGAATTTTTATTTGCAAAAGAGTAGACAAACACACAGTCTCTAAATGAAGGATAGAGGGTTTAGGAAGAAAGTTCAGATACTCTTGGAACTGCTCAAAACTGAAAGTCTCCCACCACAGAATCCATAGAATAGCCACTCACAACTGGATTTTCACAGCTATCGGATAAACCTCCTCCCACCAGGCCCAGCAGCTGACAGAGTGCCCAAATAGAGCAAAGTCTCTGCCAAAGACTTGGTTGTGGAACTTATGAATAAAGCCTCGGCCACAGACTTGGTTGTAACTGAAGGATGTAGACAACTTAGAGAGCCATCATACGGTACCAGTATCTTGCAGCCGGTCCGGTGATACCGTACGAGTGTAGATTCCCTTGGTGTTATTCAACTTAGCTTACAGGCTCTTGCTGAGGAACCAGCCTTATGCATGGCCCTCTCCCGAAGAGTCCTCCCCTGGTTGCTTTCTCAGTTGCAGAGCCTCTCCACAGACGACGGCACCGGACCACCTTGGAATCCTCCTTCGTTACTTTGCCTCGGGCTAGCCAGCCTTGAGACTCGGAATTGGATGGATCCGCACCCCAGGCCATGAGAGCTCTAGGGGCTGGTCAGGAGGACCAGGACCAAACAGACAGAACGATCTTCTGGACCGGAACCCAGAAGCACACGACCCCAGCACCCTCTCCCAGAATGCACTGCAAGACGACACTCCCACCGGTCGGCTCCGAGAGAGATTGGCACCCAATGCGCCCAGCCAAACTGCGTTCTCGTACTTGCCAGAAGTGACAGCGACACCTATGGCCAAGCAGAACCCAGTGCAATCCAGCCAGACTGGGACTGAAACCATAATTTGGTATAATTAACCCGGAAACCCAACTGTGGTTTCAGGAACATTAAATTTGCAAAACACATAGCGCAGGCTCGTCAGGAGCCCGGCGCTACATTTATATAAAAATATACCCTTTAGTTTCTCTGCAGACAACACATATTAAGCTGTTGGTGAAGGCGTTATGATAATATAAATTGTGTTTGCAAGTACTTTGTGGAATACATGTTTTGGAGCTGAAGTGGGGTGAGAAGAATATTCTAAGGACACGAGAAGGCGTGCTTCCCCTTTCATTATTTTTTAACAGGTATGCTTGAGGGCCCTTTTACACTGATGCGTTTTTCCTGGATTTTTACCTTGGAAGAAAAAGGTTTCCCTTTAAATCCTATGGGATTCTTAACACCACTGTGCTGCAGGTGCAGTGTGTTTTGAAAAGTCCTGCATGCAGAGTTTTGGTGAAGTTTTTAAAACTGCACCAAAAACATAGCTTCCTATTGAAACAAATGGAAAATTGCGGCAAAAACGCATAGCAAACACACTGAGTTTTCCAGTTTTGGTCACATGTCTATTTTTCACAGGTTCAGGCAACCAAAAAAATGCACCAGAAACGAACTGGAAATGCATATAAAAGCAGGCAAAAATGCATATGCATTTTTACTGCAATTTTGCTACAGAGCAGTGTGAAAGCAGCATGATCATTTTTCACATAATCAAACACATAAAGTACCACATGGTACATAAACCAGCATTGATATCAAAAAAGGTTAAGCGGGTAGTAGTACAGAGAGCTATTACAATAGATATCTGTAAACCATACCACATTAGGTACATAGTAGATATTACACATAATATACAGTTAGGTCCATATATATTTGTACACAGGCACAATTTTAGTTTTGTTCAGGTATTTACCAAAACATATTTAAGATATAGTTATACAGTGGATATGGGCTGAAAGTGCACACTCTCAGGTTTGTTTTTGAAAAAGGATTTAGGAATTACAGCTTTTAAAAATAGCCAACCCCCTTTTTCAAGGAACCAAAGGTAATTGGACAACTGAATCAAAAGCTGTTTCATGGCCATGTGTGGGCTACTCCTGCGTTGTTTCTTAATTAAGCTGGTAAAAGGTCTGGAGTTGATTCTAAGTGTGGTATTTGCATTTGGAAACTGTTGCGGTGAACCTTCATCATGCGTTCAAAGGAGCTGTCCATGCAAGTGAAACAGGTCATTGTAAAGCCCCATACACACGCTCGGATTATCCGAGGACCAGGTCCGTCGGATCATGTCCGTCGTACTTTGTCCGATGTTGGTTTTGCGTACACACGGTCGGACAAAGTTGTCGGAAAATCCGATCATTCTGAACGTGGTGACGTTTGTTGCCTACGACAGGACTACGTAGAGGCTAGTAGCCAATAGCTTTGGTCTTGTAATGTGATCTGAGCATGCGTAGCACTTTGTCCGTCGGAATTCTCTACACACGATCGGATTTGGTGTGATCGGACTTTGTTGTCAAAAAATCTATCCAGCAGGAGATAGGACTTTGTCCATCGGACAATCCGATGGAAACTGTCCGATGGTGCCTACACACAGTCGGAATTTCCGACAACATTGTCTGATAGGACAGAATCCATCGGAAAAAATCCGACCGTGTGTATGGGGCTTAAGGCTTCAAAAACAAAAACGTATCCATCAGAGAGATAGCAGCAACATTGGGAGTGGCAAAATCAACAGTTTGGTACTTTCTGAGGAAAGAAGAACGCACTGGTGAGCTCAGCAACATAAAAAGGCCTGGACGTCCACAAAAGTCAACAGTGGTGGATGACCGCAGGATCCTCTCTATGGTAAAGAAAAATCCATTCACAAAATCCAGACAAGTGAATGACACTCTCCAGGAGGTGGGTGTATCATTGTCGAAGTCTACAATCAAGAGAAGACTTCACGAGAGAAAATACAGAGGGTTCACCATAAGATGCAAACCATTCATAAGCCTGAAGAATAGAAAAGCCAGATTAGACTTTGCCAAAAAACATCTAAAAAAGCCAGACCAGTTCTGGAAAAGCATTATTTGGGCGGATGAAACAAAGATAAAATCATAGTTACATAGTTAGTCAGGTTGAAAAAAAAAAAAGTCCATCTAGTTCAACCATAAAAATAAATAAATAAACCAGAATGTCAAAAAGAAAATAGTGTGGAGAAGACTTGGAACAGCTCATGATCCAAAGCACACAATGTCATCTGTAAAACATGGTGGAGGCAGTGTGATGGCATGGGCATGTATGGCTTCCAGTGGTACTGGGTCACTGGTGTTTATTGATAGAGATGGCCTTGCAGTTCGCGGCAAACTTTTCTTGTTCGCTATTCGCCAAACCGGCGGACATATGGCGTTTTTTGCGGCCGCCATATTCTTTTACATTGTGAAGAACTTTGACCCATGACACATCCATCATGTGGTACAGGACAGCCAATTGAGACATTTCAGCACATGGACATACCCCCTACCTTATAAATAGACCTGATCTGGCTGCCATTTTACATTCTGTCTTTTGTCAATGTAGGGAGAGGATGATGTGTGGAGCAGGGACAGTCTGTAATCACTAGCTATTAGGTCCACAAAAGTCCTTTTAAGGACTGGTATAGGTGTGCTATTGTTTGGTGTTCAGTATATAGGGGTGTAATACACTTATAATATTCTTTCAAATATAGAAAGCATATTATGGTTCATTTCTATTGTGCAGCATTGTGACTGCAGTGCTGAGCGACTCCGCAGCTGTCTTTTGTCAGTGTAGGGAGAGGTTGCTGTGTGGAGCAGGGACAGTCTGTAATCACTAGCTATTAGGTCCACAAAAGTCCTTTTAAGGACTGGTATAGGTGTACAATTTGGTGTGCAGTATATAGGAGTGTAATACACGTATAAAATACTTTCAAATTTAGAAAGCATAGTGCATTTCTACTGTGCAGCATTGTGACTGCTGAGCGGTTCTGCAGCGATACTACAAAGAGTGACAAACGCAATTAGAAAAAAGTATTATAACTGGTGTGATAGACCAGTGGCCCCCCAAAATAACAGATTGAAGCGGGGTGTTATATACCTTCTTGCACATATACTGCACTTCTCTAGAGACTTCTGTCACAGGGTCATTTAAAAAATTACAGGCAGAGGAAGAGGCAGGCCCTTCCTCATGGTTGGTAGGGGTAGGGCAGGAGCACCAGGCTTGAGCCATAGTGGGAAGTTGCAGAAGGTGCGTTCGATTAGGTCAAAGGACGCACCAGACTTGGTTGAGTGCCTCACTCAGCCCTACTCTTCTGCACCCTCCTCATCCTTTGGCTCACTTGTACAAAAAAAGCACACCGTACTATATGCCCTTACCCTCCTGTTTGAAAAGGTTGAGCGGTGTCATATTTTTGGGTCCCGCAGCGAGTTGCTGGTGTTGGTGTCAGTGCTCTCTAGCGAGGTGCTGGTGTCAGTGCTCTCTAGCGCAGTGCTGGTGTCAGTGCTCAGTGCTGGTGTCAGTGCTCTCTAGCGCAGTGCTGGTGTCAGTGCTCTCTAGCGCAGTGCTGGTGTCAGTGCTCTCTAGCGCAGTGCTGGTGTCAGTGTTCTATCTCAGTAGCCACTCCATCACCTGTGGTTAAACCCCCAGTACAAGTGTCAGCACCACCTATACACCCAAGGGGAACTGCACGCCAGGTGAAACAGCAGCAAGACAGAGTCCAAACAATTAGAAGACCCGAGCCAACTATGGCTCAGGTCACCCCTAAATTTGGGATACCCGCTACAATAACTTATAAAAAAAAAAATGATGGCAACCTTTCCTAAAGCAGGATTATCTCCTGCACCCCCTTCATAGCCTGGCCTGGCCTTGCCTCTCCTCCATGGCCTTCATGCGTTCCTGAATTGACAAAATTTCACAGATAAAAAAGAATGCTTGTCGTTGTCGATCCCAGATTCGCTTAATACTTCTGGTATGTCAGTGTCTATGTTGTGGGACTATGTGTGCACAGCTAGTACGTATTTTGTGGCTGCAAATATGACCTGGAGGTTTTTAATGTTCGCCTGCCATTAAAATGAATGGGGCCCCCCGTGACCTTGCGGTTCACGAACATTTGTGCAAGCTCGCGAACCGTCCCGTCAGATGTTCGTCCATCACTATTTATTGATAATGTGACAGAAGACAGAATCAGTGGGATGAATTCTGCAGTGCTTAGAGATGTACTGTCAGTCCAGATTCAGCCAAATGTAGCAAAGTTGATTGGTCCACGCTTCACAGTACAGATGGACAGTGGTCCATAATACACTGCAAAAGCAACCCAGGAGCTTCGAAGGAAAAGGAGTGGAATATTCTGCAGTATTCCGTCAGTGAAGATGAACCCCTGCACTTGGGCTTCACGCGCCTCTCTGTGGATGAGAGAACCCTTAGGAGGGTTGAGAGATTGTGCCTTTATTGTGGCCAGGCAGGTCACTTTTTGAAGTCTTGTCCTACCCGTCCAGGGAATGCCCAAAGCTTGAGGTCCTGTCACGAACAGACCTTAGGTGGCATTGTTTCGTCCCCAGTTATCCAGAAGGATAAATCCCTGGTTTCGGTTACCCTTTCTTGGGCTGAGTCGTCCATTGACTCCAATCGACTCTGGGGCTGCAGGCCTGTTCATTGATGCTGCCTTTGTATCGAAGCACTAGATTCCACTGCAGCTGCGTGACGCTCCACTTGCCATTGAGGCTCTTGACGGAAGACCTCTACAGCCTTCCCATGTGACTCATGAGACTGTTTCATTGTCCATGGCCGTAGGGGCTCTTCACCATGAGATAATCCCATTCCAAGTAATTTCCTCACCTAAGTTTCCGCTGGTTATTGATTATCCTTGGTTACAGAGGCACACCCCCTCTTTTGATTGGCTCCATGCTGAGGTTCTCTCCTGGTAATTACAATGCAGTAAGACATGCTTCCAGAAGGTAGCCAAGGTCCTGTGCACTTCTCTTTCCTCCCTGCCGGAGGAGTGCTGCGATTTTAGCGATGTCTTTGCCAAAGGTCAAGCTGGTAGTTTTCCTCCACACCGGTCGTATGATTGTGCAATTGACCTTCAACCTGGTGCCATATCCCCTCATGGCCGGGTTTACCCTTTGTCGGTCTTGGAGGATAAGGCCATGGAGGAGTATGTTGCAGATGCACTTTCTCAAGGTTTTATCCGCAAATCCTTGTCTCCTGCTGGTGCTGGTTTCTTCTTTGTGAAGAAGAGTGGTGACCTGAGACCTTGTATTGATTATAAGGGTCTCAATCGTTTCGCAATTAAGAATGCCTATCCAATTCCATTGATTACGGAGTTATTTGACCACCTCAAGGGAGCAACGTTTTTTACGAAGCTAGATTTGAGAGGGGCACACAACCTTGTGAGGATTAAGGAGGGCGATGAGTGGAAAACTGTGCTTAATACCGGAACAGGCCATTATGACTACCTCGTAATGCCTTTTGGCCTTTGTTTCTGCTCCTGTGCTGGCACATCCATGTTACCTTTTATCCTTGAGGTTGATGCTTCTGAGATTGGAGTTGGCGCCCTTCTGTCTCAACGTCCTACCTCTAAGAGCGCTATGCATCCTTGTTGCTACTTTTCCAATAAATTGTCACCTGCGGAGTGTTATTACAAGATTGGTGACAGAGAGCTGTTGGCGATCATTTTAGCCCTGAAAGAATGGAGACATCTACTCGAAGGAACAACTGTGACAATTCTCATTCTTACTGACCATAAGAATCTCACATTCATGTCTGAGGCTAAACGCCTCTCTCCCAGAAGGGCGCGATGGACTCTTTTCTTGTCTAGTTTCAATTACATTGTCTCATTCTTACCCGGTACTAAGAATGTAAGGGCTGACGCTTTGCCACGACAATTTTC
Organism: Lithobates sylvaticus; assembly: GCA_028564925.1. Classification (NCBI taxonomy): domain Eukaryota; kingdom Metazoa; phylum Chordata; class Amphibia; order Anura; family Ranidae; genus Lithobates; species Lithobates sylvaticus. The sequence continues at coordinate 147,752,300 of CM053034.1, forward strand.
CTCCACGTCCAAGATGGAGTCTGTTCCGGTTCCTGTGATTCCTCCAGATCGTATTCAGGCTACGGTTCACACCAGTCTCACTTCTTCTTTGGGTGACAAAATTCTTGCTGCTCAGGTTCATGCTCCTCCTGAGAAACCTTATGACCGCTGCTTTGTTCCAGAGAGTCTCCGTACTGCCGTGCTCCAGACTTACCATTCTCCAAAGGCTGCTGGCCAACCTGGGAAGAATCTACTATTTTGGGCCATTTCCCAACAATTCTGGTGGCCTAGTATCCTTGCTGATGTAACTGTCTTTGTAGCTGCCTGTTCCGTGTGTGCTCAGAGTAAGACTCCACAATACCTTCCAGTGGCCCTCCTACAACCCATACCCAATGGAGATTGGCCCTGGACCCACCAGTCTATGGATTTCATTGTGGAGTTACCCAACTCCCAGGGCAACCCAGTTATCCTTATGGTGGTCTCAAAAATGTCTCATTGTATTCCACTTAAAGTGGAAGTAAACCCTTCACATGACTTTGGCCTACAGGTAAGCCTCACACTTAAGAAGTTGCCACTTCTAAGGAACTGGCTTCCATTTTTGCTTGGGAGATCTTTCGCTTACATGGGCTACTCAAGGTGATTGTCGGGGGCTTCGTTTTCAGGTAAGTTTTTCATATGAGCTAGTATGCTATGCTAGTATGCTATGCTAGTATGCTATGCCTTATCATTATGCCTTTGCCTTGCATGTCTTTTTTTTTTTTTTTTTTAACAGAGACCTATTGCTCAAGCTTATAATGGAATGATTTTTTCAAACTTTTCCGGGTTGAGAGGAATGTATAGAATTTGCATAATTTTTATGTAATCAGCTGTGACATCTTGTATTTTGTGGACTTGACTATATGATTTTCGGGAATATTAATAAAGATAAATATTTTATATAAAAGTACTGTGATATGGGTTGCCTGCAAAGTCCACTGGGAGTTGGCTTTGTTATTTTTTATTGATATAGCTTGGGATGTTGTCATACGCAATTAGATCTCTACCACTATTCATACTGGGTTATTTGTACCAGTACCATGTAAATGTTTTGTTTGATATTCCTAAAATACATATTGTTATAGAATAATAAGTTGCAGGATTACTGTAACGTTAACGGGCATTGATACATTTGGCCTGAGTATTTAGGTTTCAATGAGCAAGAAAGGGTTAATCAAATAATAATAAAAAAAAAGGTACAGTGACACTTCTTGAACACTAAACTGAGAAAAAAAAAAAACCCATAGAAAACAGAGGAGAAAAAAAAAGAAGAAACCTCAAAAGACACTGTTGACAGGAGATTTGATATCCGAAACCTCTGACACAGATGACTCAACTCATCTATTTTAATGCACAATTTCAATTACTAACGCTTTAAAACATTATAGAGTGAACCACTGGCAAAAAAAAAATAAAAATGCTTGGCATGGCTTCTAGATAGAACAAAGATGTCTTCTTTTTGTACAATTTCATTTTAGCCTATGTTACAGTTCACTGAATTGAAAGGTGGCTAAATTATTAAATAGATGTGGTATTCATAGTCATAATTTCCATATCTAGCTTAAGAAAAGTTCTGTTACTAAACCTCACAAAATGATAAAAATATCCACATTAAAAGAAGGAATAGTAAGGAAGGATAAAACCAAGTATACCATATTGTACAGATACATGTCACAATAGGGCTGTTGTATGAAAATATAATTTTCCCAGTAAAAGTTGAGACCTATTTGGTTGCTACAGGCAACACCTTGATTTTTTTCCATATTTCTTGGCTTCTGTTTATATACTTTGAAGGGTTTCCAATGATTTAAGAATATTTATATATTTCTTGCATTAGTCTAACTAGAATGTTCCGTGCCAGTATCATTTCTATAAATATTCTTCCTCTACATTTTATTTACACTGTTTTACTTTAAATCAGGCATATTTGTAGTACAAATGTAATTAAAGCTGAACTCTAGGCAGATATAAATGATATAAATGCATTAATATATATTTACATTTAAAGCAAGCAGTGTAAGTGCCTGAGTTTGACCTGGTAACAGATTCTTGCAGTTCCCGTACAGCAGAGCTCTGAAAGAGGGTGGAGCTGGACATAGAGCCAATAGGGTGTTCTGCAGTGCTCATGTGCTATCAGAGGGCATACCGATTGGAGGAGAGAGCATTAAAATGAACTCATCAGTCCTTTCACTTCCCAGAACAGGACAGAATGTCTCCCACCCTGTAATTGTACTGCGTGGTATTAAACATACTGGATGAACAGAAATACAATTACGTTCACAGATAAAACAGCACTCATACATTTTATTTCATTTGTGTTATCAGCTGCTTGCCCATGATTTATCTTTAAAGGACTACTACTGTATGGCAAAATGCAAACTGACTAATAAAAACACAATGTTAATAAATTATTTTGATATCTAAGCTTTCTAGCAACTGCTTAAAAGACAAAGCATAATAATAATAATAATAAAATATTATTAGAGCATTCATTTATATGACAGAATGGCCATGAAAGTTCATTGTTGAATAATGTGACAAAATAAAAGCAGATACATTACATTTTAACAGTACATGGAGAAAGCCAAATTCAATATAAGATGTGCTAAAACATAAGGCAATAATACATTCATTGATCACCTAAAACTATATTACAAAATTAGGCAAAAATTATACAAGGGATCCATAAATTATAAAAGTATGGCAAGTCCACAAGCCAAAACTTCAAAATGCCATACCCTAAAAGCTAATAATAAGCTATAAGAGGTGAGAAGTCTCCTATTGCTGGATTATCAATTATAACAAAAAAGAACAAATGCAGAAATTACATAAAATACATGACAGGGATAGTGGAAAAAAAAGTTGGCGATAGTTCCAAACAGTGGAGCCCAGTAAAAAAAAAGGGAACAATTATAGATGAAGTTATATAAGCACACAAAAAGAAAATTTGAAAACAAACCTCTTCCACCCTTTTCTGAGAGAATGTGCTCGACTGCAACTGTTTCTCAAGATGGAAACTTTTCAAACGTTCTTCTTTAAGTTGGCTGTTAAGCTTGTCCACTTCATTCAGGAAAGCATCTTGATTAGACTTCACGGTCTTCAAATGCTGATTTAAGAAAAATATCAAAAATACAAAAATGAGAGCACAGAAATCTATTAAATAAAATATCTAAAAGCAATTCAAATTTCAACTCCTTTGCAAATCATCAACCATGCTGACGTGCTTACATACTACATTGGACTACACAACTGTAGTACAAAAGAAAAAAAGTCTGAACCACGTACACCTAAAATATTCAACACCCAAGCATAAGCGAACAATTGTGTTATCTGCATTCCAGTGCAGTCAAGAGTCAATCTTATTGAATAGGACAACCTTTCAACAACTGCATAGTCTGTCAGAACCAGCAGGGGACTGTTTGCCAGGCCAACAGACATAACCAGATCTTGAACAAAGATCACATATCCATCATTTAGGGGCAATGTCAAAGTGTAAAATAAGGTTAGAGAGTTGGTAGTAGGCTAAAGCAGTGTTTCCTAAAAAAAATTATGGGATCCAAATTGGGTCCAGGAAGTATTTGGGATGGGTCGCCACTTGATTTTGTTTCCAAGTGCAAAATCATCAAATCCATGGCAAGTGATAGCAAACTATGAATGACCGCACAGACATGTAAAGGGGGTTAGAGTGAGTAGGTGGAGACACCTCCCAAGGGTGGAGGCAACTACCCAGACAAGGTCATAAGGTGAAGAGACCCCATGGTGTTTGGAAAGGTCTACTGTTAAAAGAAAATATAACTAGGATTTTATTTCCCTTGGCTTTACTAAAGCTTGTAGAAATGGAGAAGTGAGGCTGCAATGTGTTCTCTGTGGGGAAGCCTTACATTTAAAAAGCTTGTACCAAAACACCCACAGGATGAAATTAAAAAAATATTTAAGGACAATGCAGAAAGCTTAAAAAAAATTATAATAATCATAATAATATTAAAATCAGTGTTTTGACCATGCAAAATAAATCTATTCAAGGCAGGATCAGCTTGTAATACAGTAAGCTGTGGGTAGCTAGCTAGTCCCATACTACCTCTTTAGGTAATGTTATGCAGTGGTTCCCATGTTCTTGATCACCTCATGATATATTATAAATACCGAGCTGCACTTACTACTTTTTTTTAACATATGGACAATGCATTATTTGTTTTTGCATGGCTATTCTGACAGTTCAGTAAACATTGTCTTCCTGGGTCCCAGTACAGTAACAATTTTCTTATTTGGGTTTTCCGAGATTAAAAAGTTTAAGAATCCCTGAGGCTAAAGGAAATAACAGCCTGCAAGGCTATATAAACAAGTCCCACAACACTGGGGCGACACGAGTTCCAGCAGGTGGCATAAGGCACAGGATCTGGGAGTGCCTAGTCTTCACCAAAGTCTCTGACAGGTCAAATTTATCTAAACTGCAGGACATATCCAGTCTGTGGGCTCTGAGATTACCTCGCTGTTGACAGACCTTGAGGTAATCAAAGGCCACAGAATATAATGATTCAAAGAGCAGGCGGTAGACAGAATAGTCATGAGGTCATGGGGAGGTAAAACCCAGGCAGTTTTACATCCCCCAGACTGCCGACATGTACTGTAGATCTGTTGAATTTGTGCTTGGACACAAAATCAAGTGAGGAAACATTCCAAACACATCAGTGACCCAGTTTGGGTCCCAATTTATAGCTATATAGGAAACACTAGTGCAAAGTGTGCAGCTTGGGTGTACTTGCATTGACTCAGCACAGAAAAAAAAAAAAAAAAACAGGGTCAATCGCAGGACTTGTTTATGAAAAATGCTGAAAAAAAAGAAAGAATTATTATTAGAATTATTTACTGTAAAACCTTTTTCTTGAAGTCAATTGAGGGAAATTGTGCTTCATGAGTTCCCAAAGTTGGGTTAAACCACCGCCTACAGGAGGCTTTGATAGAAACCGTTAAAGCCAATACCCTTATTAACCCACCTCCAACTACCATGCCTCAGTTTTGTGTGCAATCAGTACACAGTGTCAATAACACAGAGGAGCGGGACCTGTGTCCCTTAATTGACTTTATGTGGCAAGTACAAAAAAAACATATTTCTTTTTCATCTGTTGAGAGACACAGAAATTCTTAAACAGTTGGGATGTCCAAAAGCAGTCCAAATGAGAGGGGGGGCAACAGCCACGAGAGGCCCCACAGATAAAAAAAAATAGTATCTGAAGGAGTCAACACCCAAATCAAGGCTAGAAGAAACATAAGTGCAAACAAAATATGATAATTGCCATGACCAAGAGGAAGGCACTGAGGATCATCCACCAAAAAACATGTGGACCAAATGTAATACTAAAACACAAGAAAACTGAATTTTAGGTATTGTGGTCAAAAAGAAGAAATGTATGCTGGGCCAAGTCCCAGAACAAAACAGATCCCTAAGGGGAAGTTCAATCAGACATACCAAAGACAATTTGATAAAAAATAAAAAAAAACTAGAATACATGATCCTTGAGTTCAGGGAAAGAAAATTTGGACAGGAATGCATGACTAAGTTTAGGGGTCAACAGCAGAAGGCTTAAGTTTAACCACTTGCTTACTGGGCACTTAAACCCCCCTCCTGCCCAGACCAATTTTTAGCTTTCAGCGCTGATGAACCTTGAATGACAATTGCGCGGCCATACAACACTGTACCCAAATGAACTTTTTATAATTTTTTTCCCACAAATAGAGCTTTCTTTTGGTGGTATTTAATCACAGCTGGGATTTTTATCACGTTTAATAGTTTGTTATAAAATTTTGCAAACAGGTCATTTTTCTCCTTCATTGATATGCGCTGATGAGGCGGCACTGGTGGGCACTGATAGGCTGCAGTGATGGGCACTGATAGGCACAGATAAGGTGGCACTGATGGGGGACAGATAAGGTGGCACTGATGGGGGACAGATAAGGTGGCACTGGTAGGTGACACTGATGGGCACTTATAGGTGGCACTGTTGAGGCACTGATTGTGGGCACTGATAGGCAGCACTGTTGCCTTTTGTTAGGTGGCACTGGCAGGGGGCACAGGTGGGCACTGATGAGCTGGCGCCAGCCCACCGTGTTCGGAACTGATGTCCCTCTCGGCCACCGGTGATCTGATTTTTTTTCGCTAATCGCCGCGCGCGCCCTTCAGCGTGCCCACTCGTACACGGGACTACATCAATAGGCGTAGTCCCGGCAAAGCAGGTCCACGCTGATCTCTAGTGGTTAACAAACCAAACTCTTGACTTCAGGGAAAGGGAGTGCCATGAAGTTACCCGATTAGATAATCATTCTTGTAAAGAGATTACGAGTGTGAAAGCCCTCACCGCATACAATCTAAATAGATAGAAGGGAAAGTCTTTTAAACTGGAAAAAAAATTGAAGGGCGCAAACCATGAATATTCCTAAAAAGGAGGGTGATCACCTACATAAAAAAATGTAGACAGGTGCGTAAGAACACCAGGACTATAAAGAGGAAAAAAGCTATCTCCAGCCAACACCAAGAGGCGTTCCTGGGGTGTAAAAGCTACACCCCAGGAAATTTGAGCCATGCGGCTTGAGTGGTAAGTAGGCTCTGACTGCCTACAAAGTACTGCTGCCCTAGTAAATGAAGGGTGGGGCACCTGCCTAACCCCATACCAAATATATGGTTCATCCAAACTACCCCTGAAAGAAAGCATCATCCACTGAGAAGCCAGGGGTAGGAATCCTAGCGTGCTTTCTAGGAATATTCTGTTGATAGAGGATAGGTGAGAGGGTGAAATCTAAGGAGACTTTCCCTGATGCCCACAGTTCAGCTACAGAAAGAGGCCACACAAAGGCCCCCCCGGATTCTGTTATGCCTCTTAGGAGGAATTTGCAGTAGCTTCCCAGCGTGTCCCATCTGCTGACCATCCATGGGAATACAGGACCCTCCAGCGATGGATATTTCCTTTCAAGGAGAAAGAGAAGGGAGCTCAAGTGCTGAACCCTCTTTCAATCTGGGGACTATCCAGTTGAGGGCAACACATTGAATCCAGGAAAGACAAAATAGTCACTAATGACACACTCAGCATAGTAGGTAGGTCAGACAACTTGTTAAACGGTAGAGTTTTCTAAGCTTTTTGAAGATGAAGGCAATGCATCATTCGAGTGACATCCAGCAGGTGTCAGTTTGGGCAGAGAGAGAGAGGGAGAGGGAGTGAGAGGGAGAGAGAGAGAGGGAGGGAGAGAGAGAGAGAGAGAGAGAGAGAGAGAGAGAGAGAGAGAGAGAGAGAGAGAGAGAGAGAGAGAGAGAGAGAGAGAGAGAGAGAGAGAGAGAGAGAGAGAGAGGAACCAAAGTTGGATATCCGGCAATACATCAGATGATAAGACCTATTATTCAAAGTTTAAGAATCCAAGTAATTGATTAGGGATGGTCTCTTGAGAGTCCTGCAATAAGGATGACAGGAAAAGGCGCTAGGGCTAGTACTGTGAGCAAGGTCTGCAACTGCTAAAAGACTCTGAAGAGTCAGGTCCTTACTTGGTAGAGGCTGATCGGTGTTGACCTTGTAGGTCAAGAGGTTCCTTAGAAGGATATAGGACTGAGGAGAGTTAAAGGATATCTAAAGTCTTCTTTGTTTTTTTTTTTAAACAAACATGTCATACTTACCTCCTCTGTGCAGTTGGTTTTGCACAGAGGGGCCTCAATCCTCCTCTTCTGGGGTCCCTCAGCGGTGTTCCTGGCTCCTCCTCTTCTCGAGTGCCCAGTCAAAGAAGCGCTATCCCTCAGGGCAACCGTGCAGGTGCGCTCCCGTGTCCTGCTGCTGCACCCATTGACACAGACAGCCGGACTCGGCTCCACCCCCCAGCTTCCACGTCACTGGATTTGATTGAGAGCAGCGGGAGCCAATGACTGCGCTGCTATCAATCTATCCAATCAGGACCCAAGACGCCGGCTGGAGCGGGTCTGCTTGTCCCCATCACAGGAACGATCGGGCACAGATAAGTAAAAGGGGGGATCTGCAGGGCTAGTGCACTACAAGAGGTTTTTCACATCAATGCATAGAATGCATTGAGGTGAAAAACTGCAATGGTTTATAACCCCTTTAACAATCCCAAGGTGTGCACCATATTGAAAGGGAAAAGATCCCTGTTTCAGGGAGGCGTTTGAGCTTAAGTTAACTCTAATCCCTATGATAGATTCCTACCAAAGTAGAAATCGGAGTTCCCAGGATGTGGTAAACCCAAATTTTGGAATATGCATATTGGGATGAAGTAATAGCAAAAGGGTGAGGAGGGGCAGCTGGAAGAGGTGTATGACTCAAGAGTCTAAATTGGAGACTAAAGAGGAAGCTGAGTTGAGACAACAAGGGAACTGAGCAAGCTTGGAAGGTAAAATAGGCAAAATGAACAAGCAAGCCTGCCTGCATGCAGAAGGTTGAACAGAGGGGAAAAAGAAGATCTAAATTTGAGCCCTGCGGCTTGAGTGGTAAGTAGGCTCTGACTGCCAACAAAGTACTGCTGCCCTAGTAAATGAAGGGTGGGTCACCTTTGCCAAGTACCCATTGTCAAGAGCAGGTTGAAGGAGAGGACTCCCATTTAAGGTCAACTTGTGTCAAAGTGTTCTATGCTTATCAACAAATATCTTCCATGCGAGACATGAGCTCAAATCTTTGTAAGAGGTGATTATATTGCTTCAGATGTGCTTCACATGTTCCATGATAGAGAGGACTTCCCCAGTGATAAAAAGATTCTGTGGAGTGATTGAGCCCATTGAGACGCAGTTTGACAAATCAATACAACCACCAACACAGGACAGAGGATCACATGCTTAAAAAAAATCTGGGATCTAAGTAGGGAATGTAATAGCCTGTCATTTAAATCTCTAAAAGTAAGGACACAGTCAGACTGTTTGTATGCTTGTTAAGGTTATTCAGGTTGAAAAAAAGACACTAGTCATAAAGAAAAAAAAAAAAAACACACACACACACACACACACACACACACACACACACACACACACACACACTTCATACAAACTGTTTTAAACCCACAGATGATCCAGGAGGAAGGAAAAAAAATGACATTAAAGCATTATCCAATTTACTCCAGTTGGGGGGGATTCCTATCTGATCCCACATTAGGCAAGTGGATATTCCCTGGCTCAACTACCTCTGGTGTGATTACCTCAAATATTAGTATCTAGTTACATTTTATAACAAACTACTGAGTTGGCCAGAACCAATTCTTGAGGGAGTCTATTGTGGAGGTTAAATCTCCAGATGTAAAGTGTGCCCCTTTGTCCTCCCTAATTACCTGAAAGTGAAAAACTCAAGTTCACTATGTTGACCACTTATGTATTTACACATGTTGATCATATCCTCCTTAACTGCCTCTTCTCAAGACAGAATAAATTCTGTTCAGCTAATCTTTCCTCGTAGATGAGTGCCGTCATGTCTGCTATCAGTTTGGTTGCCCTTCTCTGCACTTTCTCTAGTTCTCCAATATCCTTCTCAGTGCTCAGCTGTCGGTTAATTGCCAACCCTCATCGTTCCACAGTGCCTCACCTGGTAATCATTTCCTGCTCATCAGCCAGCCTCTTCTGGCTATTTAAACTGCCTGGTTCAGTTCTCCCATGCCTTCACCTTGGCCAACATATCTGTAGATTCTCTGCTGTGTTACTGTTAAAGACTTGCCTGGCTGACGTCCCTTCTGGTTCCTGATCCTGTCTGCTGCCTCTGACTATGCTAATCTCTGGCTTCCTGATTTACTGGCTTGCACTGACTACCCGCTTTGATTACCGAACCCTTGTTTTGTTTTGACTACATTTACTATTTGTACCATTTTTTACCACTATATTAAAGGTGTGATTTTTACTGAATTTTCAGTCTCCGTCTGATTCATGGTTCCGGACAATATTCTAGATGAGGTCTTACCAATGATTTGACTCTCTGGAGTCTATACCACTTTCCAAACTAGAAAGTATTTTGCTCACTTTAGAATTTGTAGCTTGGTACTGCATGCCATTATTAAGTCTGTGATCTACCAGAACACCCAGAACACCATTATAAGGTCTGTGATTTACCAGAACAAACAGATCCTTCTCCACCATTGACACCCCAGCTGTTTTTCTCCTAGAATGTATGATGCATGATTGTTTTTAGCCCCCAACTGCATAACTACATTTATCAATATTAAACCTCATTTGCCACATAGTTTCCCAAATAATTAGTGCATTGAGACGAGCGTGTAAATAGGCGATAACCTCTAAAGATATAATTACACGGTATAACTTGGCGTTATAAGCAAATGAATATGGTACTGTTAACCCCCAATCCTAAATCTTTTATAAATATAAAAGTAAGGGTTTCATCACTAAATCTTGGGATACATCACTAATAACCTTAGACCATTTCAGAGTATGAATCATTAACCACTACTCTCTGAATACTGTCTTTAAGCCATCTATTTACAAACTTTTTCAAAGCCTGTACACTTACAGACCTTACATATAAGTGGTGTATGGGGAACTGTGTCAAACTCTTTTGCAAAATCCAAGCATACTATGTCCACAACAACCTGGGGCTCCTAGTAGATGACAGGCTCGGAAATGGCATGTAACAATGGCATGTAACAGCTCGGTTACGCCAAGCTGCTGCAAGCAGAGCCAACAGAATTATTAGCATTAGAGCTGCACGATTCTGGATAAAATGAGAATCACAATTTTTTTGCTTAGAATAAAGATCACGATTCTCTCACAATTCTCACGGTGTAACATCTTTTTTCACATTATACAAAAAAAAAAAATTGGGCTACCTTTACAGTTTCGTTTTTTTTTTTTTTTTTTTAAATAATAAATTTTAATTTAAAAAAAAAAATAAAAAATTGCGTTTGAAAAACCGCTGCGCAAATACAGTGCGACATAAAATATTGCAACAACCACCATTTTATTCTCTAGGGTCCCAACTAAAAAACAAAATATACATATCACATCACGTTTGGGTGCTCCATGTAATTTTCTAGCAGAAAATAATGATTTTTACTTGTAAGCAACACATGTCATAAAAGGTTTGGTCTTTAACTGGTTAAACTTCCCTCATCTACATACAGAGTTCTTTCCTATGATAAGAGAACAAAAAGATACTTTGTTTCTACTTATTCTGCATTGTACTAAAACTTGGCAGGCTGCCTGGATTTTTTTTTCCAGCTGTGAGAACTCTCTGCACTTGTTAGAAAGATTGTGACATGCTGTTTTGAAGATCGGGAAGGGAAAAAGATTGCAATTTTGATTTTTAACAATTAATCGTGCAGCTCTAATTAGCATGCATTAAAAAAACTACAGAGATAAAATGATAATTCTGACATTCTACAAAACTCTGGTCCGGCCACATCTGGAGTATGCCATCCAGTCCTCAAGAAGGATGTGCTGAAACTGGAGAGAGTCCAGAGAAGAACAACAAAGCTAATAAAGGAATAGAGGATCTCAGCCATTGGGAAAGACTACAAGCATTGAACGTATTCTCTATGGGAGGTCTTTGTCCACGGCAGCTCAGGTAGATAAGGAAACAGAGAAAGAGAGGCAACTCCTCATAGAGAGGGGATATGATAGCGATATACAAATACCGTACTGGTGACCTTAGCACAGGGAAAAAACGTTTTAGGGAGTTTAAAAAGGCACGTGGCCATTCACAGAAACTGGAAGATAAGCTGTTTAACCTTAAACTGGGTAGAGGATTCTTTACTGTCAGCGCAGTAAGTATGTATTCTCTTTGGAATTCTCTTCCACAAGCAGTGGTATTCACAGAAACTGGAAGGGAGCATGGATTTTAAAAATCTATTAGATGGGCACCTTGACGATCCCAACCTACAGATATATACAATTTACTAATGACATAAATACACACACACCCCCACACAGGTTGAACTGGATGGACTGGTGTCTTTTTGCAGCCTTACCAACTATGTTATATGTAACAAACAAGGTTTTGCTTACCTCCTCAAAAAAATAAATCAGATTTGTTTGACAACTTCTGTCTTTGATGAATCCATGCTGGCTATTGCTTAACTTTTTATTTTCTAGCAAAAGCTCTTCTGTGTGGTCTTTTATTAAACACTCAAGTATCTTTCCAACTATAGAAATTAAAATAACTGCTCTGTAGTTACTTGGTAAAGACTCAGATCCGTGGTTGTGGTGGTGTGGTTGCAAAGGCTAAGACCCCTTTCACATTGGTGTTCTTTTCAGGCTTTTAGCGATAAAAATAGTGCCTATAAAGCGCCTCTCTAGCCACCCCAGTGTGAAAGCCAGAGTGCTTTCCCATTGGGGCGGTGCGCTTGAAGGGTGGGAAAACAAGTGCTGCAAGCAGCATCTTTGGGGCAGTGTGGGGAGTGGTGTATACACCGCTCCCAAAACACCCTTCCCATTGACATGAATGGACAGCGCTGCCAAAGATCCTGCAAAACGATTCGGCAGCGCTGCAACACGGGCACTTTTAACCCCTTCTTCGGCCGCTAACTTGGGTTAGAAGCACCCCACTAGTGGCCGAAAAGCGCATTCTGTGCATTATGGTAAAAAACCTTTACCAGCCAAGCTCCCTCTCTGCCCTCCCTAAAAACTTACCTGTGCCCGATCTCATTCCAGCGCTGTGCCTGAGAGCAGCAGGGCTGCTCTTTACCTCCTCACTGGACTTGGAAGCCATTGGCTCTGGCTGTTGTCAATCAAGTCCAATGACGAGGGAGCAGGGCCAAGCTGCACTGTGTGTGTCAATGTATCAATAGACATACACAATGCGGCTCGGGTTAGAACCTGTACGAATAGGGGCGTTAAACAAAGGCAGGAGGAGCACTTTCGGGAGACCCCAGAAGTAGGATCAGGGCTGCTCTGTGCAAAACCATTGCACAAAGCAGGTAAGCAAAACATGTAAAAAAGAAAAAAAAATATTTAGCTTAGCTGTAAAATCCTTTTCCTGGAGTACATCATGGGACACAGCGCCTTAAGTATTACTTAATGGGTTATAGGCCACCTTCCGGTGATGGACACTGTTTATACCCAATCCAGGAAGTTCACTCCCTATATAACCCCTCCTCCTTCCAGGAGCACATCAGTTTTTGTAGCAAAGCAATATACTTAAATCCCAAAAAAGAGAGGAGGGGCTTATGTGTCCCATGATGTACTCCAAGAAAAAGATTTTACAGGTAAGCGGTTATAAAAATCCTATTTTCTTTATCGTACATCATGGGACACAGAGCCTTAAGTAATTACTTAATGGGATGTCCCATAGCAATGCTACTTGAGGGGAGGAAGACACAACCTGGAGGGTACCCCCAGACTTGGGGACCTATACTGCTGCCTGCAGCACACTGCAACTGAAGGTGTTATCCTTATACCTCCTTACATCGGGTTGATAACATTTTGTGAATGTATGCACTGAAGACCAAGTTGCGGCCTTACAGATCTAAGCCATGGAGGCCTGATGACGCACTGCCCAAGAAGCACTAACCACCCTGGCAGAGTGCACCTTAACTTGAAAAGGGGGAATCTTACCCCTTAAATCATAAGTTTGAATTATCACTTGCTGAATCCACTTAGCGACAGTGGATTTCAACGCTGCCTGTCCTTTCTTAGGACCCTCTGGCAGAATAAATAAGACAGTCTTACGAATCTGAGCTGTTGCCTTTAAATAGATTTTCACTGCTCTCACCACATCAAGACAATTTAGTGACTTTTCTTCCCTGGAACATGGTTTTGGAAAAACTATGGCAGGACAATATCTTGGTTCAGGTGGAAATCTGACACCACTTTTGGTAAAAAAAAACTGGAAGAGGGCGCAACACCACTCTGTCCTCATGAAAAATTGAATATGGCTCTTTACAAGAAATAGCAGCCAATTCCGAAACCCTCCTTGCTGAGGATATAGCAACCAAAAAAACCAGGGAATATGTTTTATTGGTTCAAATGGCTGTTTTTGTAACACAGACAAAACTAAATTCAAGTCCTAAGGGTTCAAGGGAGGTTTGATGGGCGGATTAAGCCGCATCACCCCTTGCATGAAACCTCAGACTAAAGAATGTGTAGCAAGCGGTCTTTGAAATAAGACAGATAAAGCTGAGACTTGGCCTTTAATAGTACTCAAGGCCAATTTAATTTCTACCCCTAATTGCAGAAAGGCAAGAATTCTGCCTATGATATATATCAAAGGGTGCCAACCCTTGGATTCACACCAGGAAACATAAGCCCTCCAGACTCTATAATATAAAGCTCTGTGCAGGGGGTGTGACCGGATGTGCGAGCTGTGCGGAGAGATGTGTGAGGGAGAGGAGTGAGAGGATGTCTGTGTGATTCCCTCCCGCCTTACCGCCTCTCTGATATGCCGTGAAACCTGAGTGTTTCTCCCTTCTCAGCATAGCAGTGTAGCAGCATTGCAAGATACGGTTCGACACATCGACGAAAGACGTGAGAGACACGTGGGCCGCGAAGACTTTCGGCGGTTTCCGATCCGACCCGAGTCATCCCGAGCCGGACCTGGCTGTGTATGGGCGAAAGGAGCCGAGAGTGACATCACACGCCGTCTGCAACACGCCGCTCGCACTGTGCAGAGAGCGGCGAAGGAGACCGTGTTGAATATCGGTCAGCCGGTGTGGAACCATACGGCATACGGCACAGAGGTATTCAATCCTCTGGGGGGACCAGCGGGTTAATAGTGCAAGGACCGAGCGAAGCTGGGAGAGCTGGACTGAAAGCCTGATTGAAAACCACCTGCTGACCCCACATAGACCTTCAGTGCTGGACATGTGAGTAACATGCAATGGAATAAAGGGGAGACATAGTGATGCGGTCTTGTGCCTGTGCCTTATAAACTATCATTAATGATGAAATGAAATGAAATGAATGAAAGCCATATTGTTCATAATGGTGACACAAGGCGGACTTTCTTTATCATCTGAGAGAGATAGTATATACTATCTACTAAAGGTCCAATTATGTATGTAAGAGCTGGAGCGGCCATTGTATATTGCTGAGTGCATGTTTGGCTATCAGTGCTTTCATGCAGGAAAACTGTGAGTTCAAAAATGCTATATGCCTGGCTGCTTGCACCCACACATAAGTAAAAGGAAAAAAACTGGCCTGTCTGGCTGTCAAGGCTCTTATTTATGAAGTAACACCGCTGATATATGAACGTCAACTGACCACCTAGCTGGCTGTCTGTATACCTCCACGTGAAAAATCTCTCCTCCTGCTTGCTATTTATATATCTGCCAAGGACTATGTATATAAGAGCCGGAGCGGACATTGTATACTGCTGAACGCATGTTTTGCTACTAGTACTTTCATGCAGGAAAACTGTGATTTCAAAAATGCTGTGTGCCTGGCTGCCTGCACCCATACATAAGTAAAAAGAAAACACTGGCCTGCCTGGCTGTTAAGGCTTTTATACATGAAGTAATACCGCTGACATACCGCTGATATATGAATATCAACTGACCACCTAGTTGGTTGTCTGTATACCCCCACGTGAAAAATCTCTCCTCTTGCTTGCTATTTATATATCTGCCAAGATCTATGTATGTAAGAGCTGGTGCGGACATTGTATACTGCTGAGTGCATGTTTGGCTATCAGTGCTTTCATGCAGGAAAACTGTGGTTTCAAAAATGTTGTGTGCCTGGCTGCTTGCACCCATACATAAGTAAAAGGAAAACACTGGCCTGTCTGGCTGTTAAGGCTCTTATACATGAAGTAATACCGCTGATATACTGCTGATATATGAACGTCAACTGACCACCTAGCTGGCTGCCTGTATACCTCTACGGGAAAAATCTCTCTGCTTGCTTGCTGCACCCGCTGGTAGTGCTAAGTAGTTAACTTCACTGTTTGTGTTCTATCTGAAATGAGGAGAGGGTGATCTCTCTTCCGAGGACCATATATGGAAGAACTGTTGCTGCTGACATAACTACGGTTGAGTGTAACCTGGGCCGCTTTCTCTTTTTTTGCTGGCCGCTCTGGCCCCTGGTGTTGAAAAAGCCTTTTTTTTTTTTTTTTTCCTCTGACCCCCGTGCTTAGAAGAGGGGGGAAAAGGGGGGGAAGGGGAAATATAAATATTGTGTGAAATAAGAGGAGAAGGGAAAATGCAGCAGCTACGATCTGCAAAAGATAAAGATAAAAGTGTCCAACAAGCAGGTATGGCTGCTGCAGCAAAACTAGAGCAATTTGCACACACAACTGGGCATACACTGGGGCAACCCATGCCGCAGTCTCCCCCAAAAAAAGGGACCCAGTCCAAAATCCAACAAGGAGGTACAGGAGAGCGAAAGAGTCAAGGGCAGAGCCAATCAAATGCGGCAACACCAAGGGCCCAGGGGGTAAAGACACAGACACAGGGAAGTAAAAACACCGTGATCGCAGATCAAAATATAAAAATATAAAAACAAGCACAGAAGCAATTGGGGTTGGGGCAGGACCCGCCCCACCTCTGGAGAAAGAACCCACATTAATGGACATTTTTAAAGACTTGGGCGAACAGATGAGGGGGGTCAAAGAGGACTTGGCACTGGTAAGACAAGACATGCAAAGGATAGCTGAGAGAACTACAGTCTTGGAAGGAAGGATCAGCCAGGTGGAGGATGATGTTCTTCCACTGGTTAAAGAGATGAAGAACATGAGGGAGCAGTTACACCGGCAAGCCGTTAAATTGGAAGAAATCGAGAACAGGAGTCGTAGAGATAATATTAGGATAGTGGGAATGCCTGAGAAGAGTGAAGGATCCAACCCTACTGAATTTTTGGAAGGCTGGTTAATTGAGACCTTTGGGAGAGAATCCTTTTCAAGATCATTCAGCATCGAAAGAGCACATAGGGTGCCGTTCTGCCCACCACCAGCAGGAGGCTATCCACGAACCCTGTTAATGAAGTTCCTTAATTTTAAGGACAAAGTGACACTTCTGCGAAAAGCCAGGGACAGAGGGAATATCTTTTTTAATGGGATTAAAATTTCTTTTTATTCAGATTTCTCTCAGGAGCTGCAAAAACGTAGAGCAGAATTCACCCAGGTCAAACGTTCGCTACAAAAGTTTAAAATTCAGTATGCTCTTTTATACCCGGCCAAACTGAGGGTAATGGCCCTGGGGGAAACCCGGTACTTTGAGGATCCAGGAGGGGTAGAGAAATGGGTGGAGGAGAACAGGGAAAGGTTACTGGCATTGTGATAAGTTGTGGTACTCAGAATAGATTACACGAGGGGGGGGGGGGGGGGTGGGGGGGGGGTTGGCACAGTGGGCGGGTACGAAAGGATGTTGATAAGGGTGTATGTGAAGAAAGGGGTAAGAGTATGGGATAAGGTCACTGATAGTCCCCGGGGGGTTCACCGAGAGAGGTGGGGAGGGGGGGAGGGGGAGGGGGGGGGAGGGATGGGTATGGGTAATATTTCAGATCAAAGGTGTGTAAAGGGCCAAGGGAAAAAGGGTATATCCACTGATAAAAAAGAGAATCACGATAGACGCACAGAAGAGGGAAGTAAAAAGGGAGACACACAGAGCTTTTCAACGGGGAACCACTAGGATAATGGGTGAAAACACTGCTATAGAGATAAAATACTACTGATTAAAATACATTGGGTGAAAAATGATGCAATCTAAAATATTAAGAATTGGGTCATGGAATATAAGAGGGTTAGGTACAGCGGGTAAGAGGGCAATAGTGTTTTCTATGATGAGGAACTATGGGATTGATGTGGCTTGCCTGCAGGAAACCCATTTGACAAAAGAAACAGCCCAGCAACTACAAAGGCAGAATGGGGTATACCAATTTCAGTACCACTCGGTTTATGGTTCATACAGTAGAGGGGTTAGCATAATGGTGAAGAAAGGGGTGAATTTTTCCTGCACGCAAGCCATCTCAGATGAAATGGGCCGGTATATTTTTCTCTGTTGTCAAATTGAAGATAAAAGGATGGTGATAGCAAATGTGTATGTCCCCCCCCCATTTAAAATGGAGATCATGCTTAAATTAAACGAGTTCCTGTTGGATAAGCAGGGAATACCAATCATAATAATAGGTGACTTCAACCAGGTATTGGATTACAATATGGACAGATTCCCAGCCCAGAGGGCAGCAGAAAACATGAAGAAAGGGCAGTTGAGTCGGTTTATGGAGGAGGTGGGTTGGATAGACTTCTGGAGGGTGCGGAACCCTGACGTTCAGCAATTTTCTTGCTGGTCGGCCACACACTCCACCCTCTCCAGAATTGATATGGTGATGGGAAACGATAGGGCACTGGAGCTGGTAGAAGCAGTTGAGTATTGGCCAAGGGGGATCTCGGACCACTCCCCTCTTATGCTTAGTTTAAAGATAGGGAGGGAGGAAATATTGAGGGGGTGGAAAATTAACCCGTGCTGGTTTGAGATACTCAGAAGTATAGATACCATCCCACCAACACTGAGAGAATTTATTGTAGTCAAACGCAAACACAGCAGAATCAGGGATTATATGGGATACCCTTAAGGCTTTCTTGAGGGGATTATTAATTCAGCAGGTGGCGAAGTACAACAAGGGGGTAAGGGCACAGGAAGAAAATAAAAGGAGGGAAGCGGCTGCAGCGGAGGCTAATTATATTCTAGCCCCAACAATGGAGGGGAAAGAAAAATGGATGGAAAAACAACAGGAATATAAATTATGTGTAATCCAGAGAGTTGAGACCAAACAGTTGTTACAGAGGCAGGAGGCCTTTATGGAAGGAGAGATGGTGGGGAGGATGTTGGCCCAGGTGGCAAGGGCGAACAGGGCCCCCAGTAATGTATCAGCTATTCGGAGTAGAGACGGGGGGGTAACCTCGAACTCCAAAAGTATACTGGAAAGTTTCGAGGAGTTCTATAGGGATTTATACTCCGCACGAGTAAGGGGAGCGGGGAGATCAATGATGGAGTTTTTTGGGGAAGGTAGCCCTTCCGAAGATAACACTTGAAGAAAGAGTTGGTCTGGACTCCCCAATAACGCTCTCCGAATTACAACAGGCTGTAGCCGACATGGCAAATCAAAAGTCTCCGGGTCCGGATGGTCTCCCAACGGAAACGTATAAATACTATGGGGATATCCTGCTCCCGGAACTGTTGAAGGCTTTAGGGGTGGCAATGGAGGTGGGTTATCTCCCTGAGTCAATGAGAGAAGCTACCATCATCGTACTTCATAAGGAAGGGAAAGATCCCCTAGACGCCGCTTCGTATAGGCCAATCTCCCTTTTGTGCACGGATGCAAAAATTCTAGCTAAAGTTATCTCAGCTAGAATGGAGAAAGTTATTCCAAAATTGGTCCACCCTGATCAGTCTGGGTTCATAGCAAACCGATCAACCAGCACAAATATAAGGAGAGCTTTTTTAAATCTTCAAACACCAACAGATAATATAGGGTCGAAGGCGATATTATCATTGGATGTGACCAAAGCCTTCGACTCTATAGAGTGGGAATACATATGGCGTATACTGGAAGAGTTTGGATTTGGACCCACGCTGATCGGGTGGATCAAGATGCTCTATGACAGACCAGTAGCTAGATTAAAAATTAACAATAGATTTTCAAATCAAATAAAATTGGAAAGGGGAACCAGGCAGGGGTGCCCTTTATCGCCCTTGCTCTTCGCGCTAGCAATGGAGCCCCTTGCGGAGTACATCAGAAGGAGCCCTGACATTGTAGGTTTCCGTAGGATCTTAGGAGAAGAGCGTATAGCATTATATGCTGATGATATATTGCTCTTCCTGGGGGACATAGAACACTCATTGGAGGAAGCAATGAAAGCTGTGGAGAAGTTTGGTAGTTTCACGGGTCTAGAGATCAACTGGACAAAGTCAGAGCTCCTTCCGATGGCCGAAATAAGGGAAGGGATGCTATGGAATAGCCCTAAATTAGCAGTCGTAGATTCCCTTAAATATTTAGGGATCAGGATAACAAGAGACCCCAATCAATACTTGCATAATAATCTGATACCAATATTGGGGAAGCTTAGGGAGAAAATTAAAATATGGAAATCCCTCCCCCTGTCTAGTGCCGGTAGATGTTCATTAATAAAAATGATTTGGCTGCCCCAACTGTTGTATGTGCTCCATAATGCCCCCATATGGATCCCCAGAAAATGGTTTGATAAAATCGAGAGTCTATTTAGGGAATTGGTTTGGAAGGGGGGACAGGCAAGAATACGGCTTCGTACTCTGCAACTCCCATCAGGGGAAGGGGGTCTTGCACTGCCCAATCCTGAGATATACTATCTAGCGTCTCAGTTACAACAATTAGTGGGATGTTGTGCCCAAGAGGGAGGGTCCCCTAATGGAAAAATTATTTTGACGGGCGCGCTACATGAGACCATAATAGAAAATTTAGAGGCAGGGTCGTTTGGGGCTAAGAACCCAACAACAAAAATGGTCAGTAAAATTTGGAAAGTCGTCAAAAAAAAGTTAAAATATACGGAGATTAACATATATACCCCAATCTGGAACAACAGCAATCTACAGGAACTACGTATAATGGGGAAAATCAGGGAGTGGGAAAATAGGGGAATTAAAAAAGTGAGCCAAATATACGATGGTCAGGCCATAAAAAAAATTTGAAGTACTAAAAAGGGAATTTGATATCCCTCAGAATACACAGTTTAGTTATCTTCAAATAAGCCATGCCCTAGAAGCCCAGTTTCGAAACCAACCTATGGTATGGGAGGAATTACCAGTGCTACAGGTTATTGGGGAGCCAGGATCCACTAAAGGATTAATATCTGTGATATATAAACTACTGAACAGAGGGACCCTAGGCGAAGTAAAGCTGTTGGAGGTAAAAAAAAAATGGGAACAGGATTTAGGTGCTATTCCACAGGGACAATGGAAGAGAATATTAGAACTAAGCACGATGATATCGGTTTCGCCCGCACAGAGATTCTCGCATTTGATGCTACTCAACAGAGCGTATTACACACCAAAGTTGTTATGGAAATTTGGAAGAAGACCTAATGATAAGTGCCCGAGGTGCCAGGGGCTGGGGGACCTGGTCCATATGGTATGGAGATGCCCCAAGCTCTTCCGGTACTGGGAAGGGGTGACAAAAGTATTGAAGAGTATATTTAAAAAAGAAGTGGAAAGGGAAGTGGTACTTTGTATCCTGGGGTATAGACAGGAAAAGGGTGAAACAAAAAGTACAACAGTGGCAATATTAAGGGGCATGTATCAGGCCAGGAAGACGATAATGATGAGATGGCAATCACAGATGCCACCCACACTAAAGAATTGGATTGATATAATGAATGAAACCCTCCCGAAGGAGAGAGCCGCGTATATAAAGAGATATAATATGAAAGAATTTGATAGGATGTGGAGACCATGGATAGAGGGAATACACCAGATACAGTTGGAATAGAGGGGGGGGGGGTGGGGGGGGGGGGAGGTGGGAAATGTAGTAGGGAAAGGGGGGATAATGAGAGAGGAGTAAATCCAGGAAATATTACTCAAAAAGCGGCTCCCTCCTTCTTTTAGTGGAGGGAATATAGAGTGCTCTTTTTTTTATCTTCATAAAGAGGTATACCTATGTGTTAAGTACAAAATGTATGTAAAAAGGATACTAGTCCTGGAATATTGTGTTGAGTTGTAAACATGTTTTATAGGTGGAAAAATTAATAAAGATTATAATTAAAAAAAAAAAAAAAGAAAAAAAATATTTAGCTTAGCTGTAAAATCCTTTTCTTGGAGTACATCATGGGACACAGCGCCTTAAGTATTACTTAATGGGTTATAGGCCACCTTCCGGTGATGGACACTGTTTATACCCAATCCAGGAAGTTCACTCCCTATATAACCCCTCCTCCTTCCAGGAGCACATCAGTTTTTGTAGCAAAGCAATATACTTAAATCCCAAAAAAGAGAGGAGGGGCTTATGTGTCCCATGATGTACTCCAAGAAAAAGATTTTACAGGTAAGCGGTTATAAAAATCCTATTTTCTTTATCGTACATCATGGGACACAGAGCCTTAAGTAATTACTTAATGGGATGTCCCATAGCAATGCTACTTGAGGGGAGGAAGACACAACCTGGAGGGTACCCCCAGACTTGGGGACCTACAGTGGTGTGAAAAAGTGTTTGCCCCCTTCCTCATTTCCTGTTCCTTTGCATGTTTGTCACACTTAAGTGTTTCGGAACATCAAACCAATTTAAACAATAGTCAAGGACAACACAAGTAAACACAAAATGCAATTTGTAAATGAAGGTGTTTATTATTAAAGGTGAAAAAAAATCCAAACCATCATGGCCCTGTGTGAAAAAGTGATTGCCCCCCTTGTTAAAACATACTATAACTGTGGTTGTCCACACCTGAGTTCAATTTCTCTAGCCACACCCAGGCCTGATTATTGCCACACCTGTTCACAATCAAGGCATCACTTAAATAGGAGCTGCTTGACACAGTAAGGTCCACCAGAAGAGCCTTAAAAGCTACACATCATGCCGAGACCCAAAGAAATTCAGGAACAATTGAGAAAGAAAGTAATTGAGATCTATCAGTCTGGAAAGGGTTATAAAGTCATTTCCAAAGCTTTGGGAATCCAGCGAACCACAGTGAGAGCCATTATCCACAAATGGCGAAGACATGGAACAGTGGTGAACCTTCCCAGGAGTGGCCGGCCGCCCAAAATTACCCCAAGAGCGCAGCGACGACTCATCCAAGAGGTCACAAAAGACCCCACAACAACGTCCAAGGAACTGCAGGCCTCACTTGCCTCAGTTAAGGTCAGCGTTCATGCCTCCACCATCAGGAAAAGACTGGGCAAAAATGGCCTGCATGGCAGAGTTCCAAGGAGAAAACCACTGCTGAGCAAAAAGAACCTTTAAAGCTCGTCTCAATTTCTCCACAACACATCTTGATGATCCCCAAGACTTTTGGGACAACATTCTGTGGACCGATGAGACAAAAGTGGAACTCTTTGGAAGGTGTGTGTCCAAGTATATCTGGCGTAGAAGGAACACTGCATTTCAGAAAAAGAACATTATACCAACAGTAAAATATGGTGGTGGTAGTGTGATGGTCTGGGGCTGTTTTGCTGCTTCAGGACCTGGAAGACTTGCCGTGATAAAAGGAACTATGAATTCTGCTGTCTACCAAGAGATCCTGAAGGAGAATGTCCGACCATCTGTTTGTGTACTCAAGCTGAAACGAACTTGGGTTCTGCAGCAGGACAATGATCCTAAACACACCAGCAAGTCCACCACCGAATGGCTGAAGAAAAACAAAATGAAGACTTTGGAGTGGCCTAGCCAAAGTCCAGACCTGAATCCTATTGAGATGTTGTGGTATGACCTTAAAAAGGCCGTTCATGCTCGAAAACCCTCTAATGTAACTGAATTAGGACAATTCTGCAAAGATGAGTGGGCCAAAATTCCTCCAGGACGCTGTAAAAGCCTCATTGCACGTTATCGCAAACGCTTGGTTGCAGTTGTTGCTGCTAAGGGTGGCCCAACCAGTTATTAGGTTTAGGGGGCAATCACTTTTTCACACAGGGCCATGATGGTTTGGATTTTTTTTCACCTTAAATAATAAACACCTTCATTTACAAATTGCATTTTGTGTTTACTTGTGTTGTCCTTGACTATTGTTTAAATTGGTTTGATGTTCCGAAACACTTAAGTGTGACAAACATGCAAAGGAACAGGAAATGAGGAAGGGGGCAAACACTTTTTCACACCACTGTATACTGCTGCCTGCAGCACACTGCAACTGAAGGTGTTATCCTTATACCTCCTTACATCGGGTTGATAACATTTTGTGAATGTATGCACTGAAGACCAAGTTGCGGCCTTACAGATCTAAGCCATGGAGGCCTGATGACGCACTGCCCAAGAAGCACTAACCACCCTGGCAGAGTGCACCTTAACTTGAAAAGGGGGAATCTTACCCCTTAAATCATAAGTTTGAATTATCACTTGCTGAATCCACTTAGCGACAGTGGATTTCAACGCTGCCTGTCCTTTCTTAGGACCCTCTGGCAGAATAAATAAGACAGTCTTACGAATCTGAGCTGTTGCCTTTAAATAGATTTTCACTGCTCTCACCACATCAAGACAATTTAGTGACTTTTCTTCCCTGGAACATGGTTTTGGAAAAAACTATGGCAGGACAATATCTTGGTTCAGGTGGAAATCTGACACCACTTTTGGTAAAAAAAAAACTGGAAGAGGGCGCAACACCACTCTGTCCTCATGAAAAATTGAATATGGCTCTTTACAAGAAATAGCAGCCAATTCCGAAACCCTCCTTGCTGAGGATATAGCAACCAAAAATACCAGGGAATATGTTTTATTGGTTCAAATGGCTGTTTTTGTAACACAGACAAAACTAAATTCAAGTCCTAAGGGTTCAAGGGAGGTTTGATGGGCAGATTAAGCCGCATCACCCCTTGCATGAAACCTCAGACTAAAGAATGTGTAGCAAGCGGTCTTTGAAATAAGACAGATAAAGCTGAGACTTGGCCTTTAATAGTACTCAAGGCCAATTTAATTTCTACCCCTAATTGCAGAAAGGCAAGAATTCTGCCTAGGATATATATCAAAGGGTGCCAACCCTTGGATTCACACCAGGAAACATAAGCCCTCCAGACTCTATAATATAAAGCTCTGGAAGCTGGCTTCCTTGCATCAATCAGGGTAGAGATAACTGACCCAGAAAGCCCACGTTTCCTCAGAATGTGGATTTCAATAGCCAAGCCGTTAAATCTAGAGACCGTAAGGTAGGATGGAATATCGGTCCCTGTGAGCAGATCTGGCCATAGTGGGAGGGACCATGGGCCCTCCACTGCCATCTTTACGATTTCTGCATACCATGACCTTCTGGGCCATGCTGGTGCCATCAGAATTACCGGCTTTCTTTCGAACTTGATCCTGCAAAGAAATCGAGGCAGCAACTGAATAGGGGGGAATGCATAGATCAGTGAGAACTGATCCCACGGGGTCACCAACGCATCCGTTCTGCATGCGAGTGGATCCCTTGTTCTGGCCACAAAGTTGACTAACTTCATGTTGAACCTGGACACTAGAAAATCTACGTCCGGAGTCCCCCATCTTTGGCAAACAGCCCAAAATATGTCGGGGTGAGGAGACCATTCCCCTGGGAATAACTGCTGGCGACTCAAGTAGTCCGCCTGCCAATTCTCTACTCCTGGAATAAAGACTGCCGATAGGCACGAAACATTCCTTTCTGCCCAAGTTAGAATATGATTCACCTCTCTCTGCGCTGAGAGACTTGGTGATTGATATAGGCCACAGCTGTGGCATTGTTGGATTGAATTCTGACAGGACAATCCCGTAACCTGAAAGTCCAGGCCTTTAGAGCCAGGACGCACTGCCCGAATCTATAGGATATAGATGGGCAAGGTTCTTTCGGTTCTTGACCACTGTCCCTGGACAGTTGCCTTTTCTAGTACTGCTCCCCAGCCTGAAAGGCGGGCATCCGTTGTTACCACTTTCCAAATGACTGGTCTGAAGGATTTTACTTTCAGCAGATTCTGGGTTAGTAACCACCAAGTGAGGCTTTGGGATATTCTTGGGGACACTCTTGGGGAAAGCCACATTGGCAAGTCTAAAGATTGAATTGTCTTGTTCCAAGTCGACAGGATATTGTTTTGCAACAGTCTTGAATGGAACTGGTCATAGGGAACTGCTTAGAATGAAGCCACCATGGTTCCTAGCAACCTCGTGCAAAGGCAATTGGAGGGATCGCCTTTTGACCTGACCATCCGCACCAGCTCTTCTATGGAATTGATTTTTGCCTGAGGCAAGTACACCTTTTCCTGGGCTGTGTCTATGATCAGACCCAAGTACTCCAGCCTTTTTAGGGGTATTAAGGAAGATTTCTCTAGGTTGAGAATCCAACCCATACTTTCCAGACAATTGGTTGTAGTGCGTACGCTTTGCTCCAAACGAGTCACTGACTGATCTATTAGCAATAGATCGTCTAGGTACGCTACAACTGTTATGCCCTGTGCTGTGCCCTTAACCTGGCTAGAGGTGGGGCCAGCACCTTTGTGAACACCCGAGGTGCTGTGGCTAGCCGGAAGGGCAGGGCTACAAACTGAAAATGCTGCTGTTCTAACTCGAAAAGCAGAAACTTTTGGTGAGCGGGAAATATAGGGACATGTAGGTATGCATCCCTGATGTCGATTGATGCCAGAAGTTCTCCTCCTAGAAAGATAGAGACTACTGACCTGATTGTCTCCATGCAAAAGGAGCGGATCTTCAGGAACTGGATTTAGATTTTTGGTTTTGGTACCATAAAAAGATTTGAATAAAACCCCAGACCTCTTTTGTGGGGATCTGTATGAACCTTTGAGATATTAATCGGTCTAGTGCCTGAAATAGAAATTGTCTTTTCTCTGGATCTTTGGGAACAATTGACCTCAGGAAATGAGATGGTGGAAAGTCCCGAAATTCCAGCATGTACCCCAGCGTTACCGTGGAGATGACCCATCTGTCCTGAATTTCCTGGGTCTGACCCTGAGATTTTCCTCTAGAGTCAGAGGCCTTCGCCACTGCCCAGAGGCGGAAGTCCCTGGCGCAGGGGAAAGACCCCATTTAAATGAAGGGCGTTTATACTTTCTTTTGACTGGTACATTTCCTACTAGAAATTGTTTGGATATATTTGTCCAAGTCTCCAAATAGTCACTCCCCATGAAAAGGGAACCCAGTTAGGAGGTTTTTACATGGTGCTTCAGCTGACCAATTTTTTAACCACAGGATACTATGCATATGCACAAGCATAATCGTAAGGCGGGACGCCTGGTGAATAGAATCTTTAATGGCATCTATGGCAAAGCATAATGCTTTTGATAGTTCAGCCAATTCCTGAGCTTGTTTTGCAGGAACCTCTCTAAGGGCCTGTTTAAATTGGTCATTTAGGGATTGACAGATGCCTAATGCAGTGACTGCAGACTGAGTAATGGCACCTGCCAAGGAAAAATTTGATTTTAAACAGGGATTCCAACTTTTTATCTGTTGGATCCTTAAGCATTTGTGCATTGTCTACAGGACAAGTTAGGCCTTTATTCACACTGGAAATCGCAGCGTCAACTGCTGGTACATTCCATTTTTTGGAGAATTTCTCCTCCAGGGGATAGAGAATTGAAAATATCTTAGGAGGGAGAAAATGCTTATCCGGGTGATCCCATTCAGCAAAAATAAGCTGTTCTAGTAATGCATGTGCAGGAAACGCATGCAGAGGCTGAGAAGGTTTTAAGGAACCCAAGGAAGAAGCCAAGCTTTCAGTAGACAGCGTTAGGGGCAGCATGAAAGTGGAACAAACCATCTCCGCAAGAGTTTGTATCAGCAATTTCTCAGATTGTGAGGCTGAAAATGGTTAATTTACCATTGTTTCCTCCACAGAGGAATCATCAGTTTGTTTTTCCTCCTGATCGACTGAGGGTAACACCTCATCCTGAGCCCACTGTTCCCCTTGCAAAGGTTCTGGGGGAGGGGGATCTAGCACGCTTCCTATCCATTTGAATGGAGGATGCGATTAAAGCCACTAATCTTCCTTCCAGACCGTGCAGGGAGGAGGAAAGGACATCTTCAGTCACGTATACAGGGGCTGAGATGTGAGAAGCAACTGCATCATCAATTTGTTCCAATGGCTCACCCTGGCTTTCCATAACTGGTAATTCAGGCGAGGATGACAGTATGGAAATGCGACTCCAGATCCTAGCGCCTGGGGGTGAAACCTTTACTTTTTTTGCTATAATAAATAGCAAAAAATAGTCACACTGGGGATGCATGAGAGGTGCTGATAAGAAATATGCAAAGAATTACAAGTGATATCAACATTTGTCTTGTTCCTTATTTGTACTTTTTGTAACTAAGATGGCGCTGACTTATTGTTTGTGCAACTTTCTTAAGTTCTGACCAAGCCTAAAAAACAATACTTACAGATGTTACCATATTAGGAAAGTTTTGTAAAGACACTCTGGATTTGGCAATAAAGCTGACAATGCATCATGAGTCACCAGTGTGTCTTAGCCAATGGCAGGTTGCCAAATATTACCTTAAAAGTAACTGCTAGTGAATTCCCGTGTGTGATTTTCTTGAGGAACTCTTTGTTGCAGGAGGTGTTGTATTCCTTGTAACCCGTTTGTACCGGTACATCTGTAATAAATCTGTCTTCCAATCAACATGACCGGAGTTGACTGATTAGTCAAAGAATGGAATTTTATTGACAGTGCTTTTCAGGCGCTTTACAGACGATTTTTTTGGCTCTAAAACGCCTGAAAAGCGCCTCAGCGTGAAAGGGGTCTTAAATGACAGTATTGCTTCACTTTTAGATTTTTTAAATGCTCTTACTATTAATAGCTATTTTAACTTTGGACATGAGCCACATGTTTTATTTTTAGCCTTTTTGTACATGGGAATATATTTTGGCAGTGTTCGCATACAGCCAAAATTTTAAGCATTCCTATTTCTGTTCTGCGTTCTTTAATGCCAATATTTCCTCCCGTCTAAATCTTGGAGAGCAGCCCTCAGCCTTAGAAAATGTTCTCTCTTAAAATTAAGCATTTTTAAATTTCCAGCATGTGCTTGTTGTTTACAGCTTACATTAAAAGAAATCATGTTATGGTCACTGCGACCCAGATGTTCCTTTACATGAGCATTAGTAATAAGCTCTGCATGGTTTGAGATTACCAGGTCCAGCAGAGTACTATGAACTGTACCATAAAATTGTCTTGGTGTATAACTTTCCAATCTGCTAATATTCCAGCAGTGCCATTACTCCGATCAATTCGGAGTCTGCACCTCATCATTGAAGCAGAACTGCGAGATTTTCAAAAAATCCCAGATTAGTACACCCCCACACAGAAAACACTAAACAGTTATTACATTTGTGAAATGTCTTACTGTTTAAGAGATACGTCTGATTTAACTTTCAGGAAGTCAGCTCTGCGATTCAAAAAATACATCATCTTTTTCTGGCAGGGAGGATCTCTTAGAACAGTGATTGCATCATATCCTCTTATCTCTCTCTAACTATAATTAGCCTACATTTCCCATGAATCCTTGGGATTGGAGAGAATGTGGGAGGTACACTAGGCTTGTACATGTAAATGTGACCTCGCCCACTTCAACATAAATCACACCCCTCATTCTGCAGCCAGCAAGCCATACATAACACACGGTATGATAGGTTACAGCCTTATAAATGCAAAGCCTTTTAATATAAATGCATATTAATATAATAATAATTGAATGCATTTAATAAATACATTTAAATTAAATTAACCACTTGACCACTGGGCACTTAAACACCCTTAATAACCAGACCAATTTTCAGCTTTCGGTGCTCTCACACTTTGAATGACAATTACACATACAACACTGTACCCATATTTTTTGTCCTTTTTTTCACACAAATAGAGCTTTCTTTTGGTGGTATTTAATCACCTCTGGGTTTTTTATTTTTTGCGCTATAAAAGAAAAAATGACTGAAAATTCTGTAAAAAAAAATGAATTTTTCTTTGTTTTTGTTATAAAATTTAGCAAATTTGTTTTTTCTTTGTGAAAGTTATAGAGTCCACAAGCTATGGTGCAAATCTGAAAATTGATCACACCTGAAGTACTGACGGCCTATCTCATTTCTTGAGACCCTAACATGCCAGGAAAGTACAAATACCCCCCAAATGACCCCCTTTTGGAAAGAAGACATTCCAATGTATTTAGAAAGAGGCATGGTGAGTTTTTTGAAGTTGTCATTTTTTCCCAAATTCTTTGCAATATCAAGATTTTTTTTCATTTTTTTTTTTTTCACAAAATTGTCATATTAGCAGGTTATTTCTCACACACAGCATATGCATACCACAAATTACTCCCGAGTATGGCGATACCACATGTGTGAGACTTTTACACAGTGTGGCCACATACAGAGGCCCAACATGCAGGGAGCACCCAGGACAATCCTGACATTTCTCTCCTACATGAAAAATCATCATTTATTTGCTAGAAAATTACAAAACATTATATATGTTTTTTTAGCAAAGACCCTAGAGAATACAATGGCGGTCGTTGCAACTTTTTATCTAGCACGGTACTTGCGCAGCAATTTTTCGAACGTGTTTTTTTTGGAAAAAAAATGTTTTGTGCTTTACAAAAAACAAAACTGTAAATTTAGCCCAATTTTTTGCATAATGTGAAAGATGAAGTTACGCCGAGTAAATAGATAGATACCCAACATGTCACGCTGAAATGGCGCCAAACTTCGCTACTTAAAAATCCCCATAGGCTTTAATTTTTTTTACTGGTTACATGTTTTGAGTTACAGAGGAGGTCTAGGACCAAAATTATTGTTCTCGCTCTAACGTTCGCAGCGATACCTCACATGTGAACACCGTTTTCATATGTGGGCGGGACTTACGTATGCGTTCGCTTCTGCGTGCGAGCACACGGGGACAAGTACGCTTTAAAAAAAATATAATTTTTTATTATATTTTACTTTATTTATTTTAGTTTGACCCTTTTTTTCCCCCCAAAAACATTTTTGATCACTTTTATTCCTATTGTAAACATCCCTTGTAATAGGATATGGCATGACAGGTCCTCTTTACAGTGAGATATGGGGTCAATAAGACCCCACATCTCACCTCTAGGCTGGAAAGCCTAAAAAAAAAAAAAAACGATCCTGGCTTTGATCGTAGCGAGTATCAGGGTATTGTTGGGTATTGCACTATCGCAGGGTATGGCAGAGTATCGCAGGGTATCGGCAGAGTATCGCAGGGTATTGCAGAGTATCGCCGAGTATTGCAGAGTGCAGGGTATGGTAGAGTATCGCAGGGTATCGCAGGGTATGGCAGAGTATCAGGGTATGGCAGAGTATCGCAGGGTATGGCAGGGTATGGCAGAGTATCGCAGGGTATGGCAGAGTATCGCAGGGTATGGCAGAGTATCGCAGGGTATGGCAGAGTATCGCAGGGTATGGCAGAGTATCGCCGGGTATTGCAGAGTATCGCCGGGTATGGTAGAGTATGGCAGAGTATCTCAGAGTATCGCAGGGTATGGCAGAGTATCGCAGGGTATGGCAAGTATCGCAGGGTATGGCAGAGTATCGCATGGCAGAGTATCGCAGGGTAACGCAGGGTATTGCAGAGTATCGCAGAGTATCGCCGGGTATTGCAGAGTATCGCCGGGTATGGTAGAGTATCGCAAAGTATCGCAGGGTATTGCACAGGGTATGGCAGAGCATCGCAGGGTATCGCAGAGTATCGCAGGGTATGGCAGAGCATGGCAGAGCATCGCAGGGTATGGCAGGGCATCGCAGGGTATGGCAGAGTATGGCCAGGGGTATGGCAGAGTATCGCAGGGTATTGGCAGGGTATGGCAGAGTATGGCATAGTATTGCGGGGTATGGCACAGTATTGCGGGGTATGGCACAGTATTGCGTGGTATGGCACAGTATTGGGGGGTATGGCACAGTATTGTGGGATATGGCACAGTATTGGGGGGTATGGCACAGTATTGGGGGGTATGGCACAGTATTGGAGGGGATGGCAGAGCATCCATCCATCCATGCTGAGCCATCCCTCCATACCCTGCAATACACTGCAGGCTATTGCTGTGTATTGCAGGGTATGGAGGGATGGCTGGATGGATGGATGGATCGGTGGTGGCAGAGCAGGCTGCGGGCACTACAGATCCCGCCCACAGCACTGCTGCCACCGATCCCTCCCCCTTTCCTCTCATACTGTACCGATCGGTACAGAGAGAGGAGGAGAGAGGAACCGGCGTCATTTGATTTGCTTACATGTGATCACTCCGTCATTTGACAGCGATCACGTGGTAAACGGCCGCGATGAGCGGCCGTTTACCGTGATCCATGATCCGCCGGGTCCTCTGGACCCGGCGATCATGGATGCTCTCGAGTGCAGGGGGCGCGCAAGAGCAGAATTCTGTGAGGCCGTTAATTAATGGCCTCCCAGAGTTAAGCAACCACCCTGTAGCCGTTTTTCGGCTATAGGCCGGTTGTTAACTGGTTAATAAATGTAATGCATTTAATATAAATGCAAACCAGTGCTGCGTCACTGGTGTCAGTGTCATGTCAGTGTCCACCAGTGCCACATGTCAGGGACCACCAGTGCCGAATGTCAGGGACCACCAAGTCAGGGACCACCAGTGCCGCATGTTAGGGACCACCAGTGCCGAATGTCAGGGACCACCATGTCAGGGACCACCAGTGCCGAATGTCAGGGACCACCAGTGCCGAATGTCAGGGACCACCAGTGACGACTGTCAGGGACCACCAGTGACACTTGTCAGGGACCACGAGTGCCGCTTGTCAGGGACCACCATGTCAGAGACCACCAGTGCTGCTTGTCAGGGGCCACCAGTGAAGCTTGTCAGGGACCACCATGTCAGGGACCACCAGGGTAAAGCCGGGATCATTATCAGAAATCACTTGTATGACACAGCAGGGATCTGCCGCGGTGTCAGATATTCTATGTGAGAACACTGATCGTTGATACCCAGGCACATCAGCGAGATTGGTGTTCTCATATACAATGCCTGACACAGTGGAAGATCCCTGCTGCGTCACACAAGTAACTACTGATGATGATCCCTGCTCTGCATGGAGATAGCAGGCGGGCGGCTGGGATGGAGTGGAACGGCGGTGACTGTCAGGAGCAGAGGAGGAGGGAGAAGGAGGACACCTCCTCCATGGGCGGCACAGACCGGGGGCTGTGAGACCCCTCCACCCACTACTCGTCTGCTTCCTACCGGCTCACTTTCAGAGGACTACAACGGGGCATGTCAGACAGCTGGCTGAGCTTAGGAGAGGAATAGAAGCCAGCAGTCTTACAAATAGAAAGTCAGCAGGCAATAACAATTTTTCAGCAAGTTCAGCAGTCTATTACAGAGGAAATACAGAGCTCAGAAGAACATAGATGGCAAGGTTGGTGAAGGTAGGAGATCAGCAATAAGGACACTGAAAACCTTTTTTGGCCAGACTTCTGCTTTAACACTGGGTGGTCTGTAACAAACTCAAATATTTAACTTTGAGGCACACACACCCATATTCGGCTCCACTCATAGGGTTTCAGCATCATCACATTCTCCATTAACCAGGTCCTCTTTTACACTCACTTTAAGATCACTTCTCACACAGAGACAGACACCAGCACCTTTTAGTTTTACTGTCTCACTGAAAGAGTATGGACAGTAATATTAATAGCCCAATCATGTGATGAATGAAGCCAATATTCAGCAATACCAATTTAATCATAGTTCTCTTCCTGCACCAAAGCCTCCAACTGACCACTTTTGCTTGGCAGACATCTGGCATTGGTGAACACTTTAATTCACTTCACTTCCTACTCCGGGGGGCACTGTCACTGGTTGAAAATAATGTGGCCGTGTGAGGCTCCGCTCACCCGGCCACGTCACTTATTCACAGTGCTCTGTAAATGGGAAAATACAAGTACCGACAGCCTTTGTGGCTGTCGGCCTGCACTTTCAAACACAGGACTGGCCCTCCTTTCTGTGAGCCTCATACCCCTTCCCCTAGCTACATTAACCCATCTTCCTACCTGAACATCATTGTCTTACCCCGACACTACCTGCTTAGTTTGCATGTTCTCTCTGTGCCTGCGTGGGTTTCCTCCAGGTACTCTGGTTTCCTCCTACACTCCAAAGACATGCTGGTAGGTTAATTGGCTCCTGTCTAAATTGTGTTCTAAAATAAATTCTAAAATATTATGTACATGTATAAATGTTAGTTAGGGACCTTAGATTGTAAGCTCCATGAGAGCAGGGACTGATGTGAATGTACAATACATATGCAAAGTGCTGTGTAAATTGACAGTGCTATACAAAGTAATAATAAATTTGCTTCTCCAGATGTCTAATGTGAGTATTAATCCTAGAGCTATTGCTCTATTAATTTATACATATGGCACACTGAGCTGAGCTAAACTTTCAACCTTTCTACACTCAGTATCCCAGTTACAATATCCACTTGCCGACTACCCCATAGCAGATTTACTGCTACAGGGCGTCCACGCTGTGCAAAATCACGTATATATAAGTGATTCTGCACTTCCGGGTAGGGGGGGTGGGCGCTGCCAGCGGACCGCCTTTTCTGTGATTTGTCACAGCAGAAGCTGATCAGCGGGTTCCTGCCAATGGATGGCACCCACCGATCGTCCCGACAGATGGGAAGTGATAGAAAATCTATCACTTCCCTTAGCAAAAGCACCACACATAGGGCACATAAACTCTGGGTAGGCACACATTTAATCCTTTGATCACCCTAGCTGTTTAACCCCTTTCCAGCCATTGTCATTAGTAAAGTGACAGTGCATAGTTTTAGCACTGATCGCTGTATTGGTGTCACTTGTTCCCACAAAGTGTTACAATGTCACTTATTGCCGCCATTGCTAGTATAAAAATGAAAAAATAAATATTCCAGTATACAGTATATCCCACAGTTTGTAGACACTATAACTTTTGAGCAAACCAAAAAAATACTAAAACCAAGAGAAAATAAAAAAAAAACCCACATTTTTTTTTTTTTTTACTTTTTCTTATTTTCTGTTGACTTCAATCAAGATGCTTGATACACGGTAGATATTAAAAAAAAAATTAAATAATCAAATTAATTAGGAAGTGGGAAGAAATCACTTAGCTTAAATTTCCCTTTCAAATGCTTTCAGGAGAGGCCAACGATCTTACATATTTTTTTTCAGACCTTATAGAGTAATGACTTAAATACCAGATGAAGTAGGAACATCTTTGCACTGTAAAACACCATAGGCCTAGAACAGCAGGACAATCATCCAAATATGTAGAACGTACTGCATCATTCAGGTTAGAGACAACCCCTATAAATCTAAGTCATCTGCCTCAAAAAGCCTCCCTAGAGGTAGACTGTGAGGACTCAATCTAAATCAGAGAAGGCTACAGAAGCCTCATTCACATTCAGGGCCGGACTGGGAATAAAATTCAGCCCTGGAAAAAATTTCATACCAGCCCCACAGCATTATTATACCAGCGCAACAGCATAACGTCATTATTTTATGGTTCATGAAAGGGAAAAACCACACATTTTAAAGCACATTTGAAGACTATTATATACAGAAATGACAGATATGAAATCACATAGGGCTTTATACATATATATATATATATATATATATATATATATATATATATATATATATATATATATATATATACACGGGGGTGCTGAAGAGCGCTGGGGTGGGGGCTGGAGAGCACTGTGGGGGTGGGGGGCACGGGGGGGGCTGGAGAGCACTGTGGGGGGTGGAGAGCACTGTGGGGGTGGGGAGCACGGGGGGGGCTGGACAGCACTGTGGGGGGAGACCACTGTGGGGGGTGGGGAGCATGGGGGGGGGCTGGACAGCACTGTGGGGGGTGGGGGGCTGGACAGCACGGGGGGGTGGGGGGCTGGAGAGCACTGGGGTGGGGGCTAGACAAGGACCTGGAGAGCAGGGGAGGCAGAAATAACAGGGGTTGAGAGCATGGGGGGGGGGGCCAAATAGGAGAACGTACTGCATCATTCAGGTTAGAGACAACCCCTATAAATCTAAGTCATCTGCCTCAAAAAGCCTCCCTAGGGGTATCCAGGCACACTGTTAGGGCTGTACTGAGTACTCACAGCCATCTCTCCTCCTGGGAGCTGGCCGGGTCTGTGTTCTGCGGCCGCGCACCGCGCTGTAACACGGTCCCGCCCCCCCCCCACTGTGGGGGGTGGGGAGAGAAGGCTACAGAAGCCTCATTCACATTTAGAGATTGGAGCCCAGAAGGGTCAGCTCCACACTCTGCCAAGGATGTGGTTGATGCATGCATAGGGCCTCTGCAAGACAAACATTTTCCAGAATGTAGCTTAAAAGGTGTTGGTTCCTTTTGGGGATACAAAGTAAAGGTCCTTATGACCAGTAAGGAATTGTGGGCTAAGGTCACCTATTAAAGAGGGCTGTCCTCTGTGCATCCTAAAGAGGACAAGTTTTACTGCGCCCAAAGTGAGACAATACCTTGCATATTTACAAAACAAAGCAATTGGTGCTGACAAGGGTTGCAGAATGTGACCAGGTCACTGTAGGTGAGCATTTAAAAAAGACCAGAGACCGGGTGATCCAGGTGGTGCTTCAGAAGCAGGAGCAGTGGGATGGTGGTTTCTTTAGGCTGAATATTGTAGCAAGGAGCACAACACCCCACATCACTAATTATGTAAGTGCTTAAAATCCTCAGCCTTACCCCAGTGAAACCAACAAAGAAGGGAAATTTTCAAAAAGTGTGCCAACTGTACCTCATTGAAGTAATTCTTGGTTCTTTAGCCCAAATGACCTCACTCATAAAGTGAGTCCTCAGACACCAAGGTACGACAGCCCTGGACCTGGATAGTGCTTTACAGCTAACAGTACACAAAGGTATGGAATAACAATGCAGAGCAGAGTGTCCAAAAGGTAACATTCCAGACTATCCACACAATCTTCCAGTCCAATGGGCTATGGAAATGGCCACTAAATCTGTTGCTGAGGATACACCCATCTAAAAAGCTGAAAAACAGAAGTCACCAAAGAAAAAATATCTACCATGTATTAAGCATCTTGATTGAAGTCAACAGAAAATAAGAAATAGTAAAAAAAAAAAAAAAATGGTGTTTTTTTTTTCTTTTCTCTTGGTTTAAGTATTTTTTCAACCAGATTAACTGTGACCACATAATAATAAAGCTAGCAAAATTATAGTTAAACTTTATCCGTGGTGCTGAGGAAAAACGTGCCAAACACCTAGGACACTAGCAAAGATTGACTTCTATCAAACAGGCCTGTTGGAATATTTTTTTCAATCAGTGGCTGCAGCCGCTGATCAGTGTATTCTTACAGTGGAGAGTCCCCGCTGTCAGAATACAATGTCTCGGGAATCAACGGGGAATATTCCTCTGTCCACCTTGATTAGTTATGGCTAATTTAATATTTCTAAAACATTCTGAGAGTCCATCCATAGCCCTTACATAGGGACAATACATTCATGGCCAAAAATATTGGCACCCCTGCATTTCTGTCAGATAGTGCAACACTTCGCCCAGAAAAATGTTTACAATTACAAATGTTTAGGTATTCTCATGTTTATTTCTTTTGCTTGTATTGGTATGACACAAAAAATTTGAGAAACAAAAAAAGTTATATCTGACACATTCTACGCAAAACTCCAAAAATTGAATGGACAAAATTATTGGCACCTTCTCAAAATTGTAAGAAATAATTGCATTCCAAGTATGTGATGCTCCTGCAATTTGTGATTAAAATCACCTGTATCAATTAACAGGTGCTGACAATATACAAATCACACCGGCTACTAATTAAAATGGTGAAAAAAAAAAAAAGACTAATTTGTTCTGTTGTGTTTCTCTGCGTGCCACAAACATTTTGGAAACGCATGGACAATCTAAAGGTTACAAGTCCATCTCCAGAGATCTTAATATTCCTGTGTCCACTGTGCGCAACATTATCAAGAAGTTCACAGCCCATGGCACTGTAGCTAATCTCCCTGTTTGGGTTGTGGACGAAAGAGAAAAATCTATCAAACAGTTTGCCAAAACTTACCTGAGGAAACCAAAATCCTTTTGGGAGAATGTGCTGTGGACAGATGAAACAAAATTACAGCTTTTTGGTACAGCCCATCATTCTACTGATTTTAGAAAAAGAAATTAAGTATTTAAAGAAAAGTATATAGTCCCTACAGTCAGACATGGAGGTTCACTGATGTTTTGGGGTTGCTTTGCTGCTTCAGGCACTGGATGTCTTGACAGTGTGCATTGAATTATGAAATCTGGAGACTACCAAAGAATTCTGGGGTGCAATGTAGGGCCTAGTGTCAGAAAGTTGGTTAGGGGTCTTGTAGCAGGACAAGGACCCAAAGCACATGTCAAAAAGCACCCAGAAATAGTTTTGCTGGAGAGTACTGAACTGGCCAGCAAGGAGTCCAGATCTAAATCCTATTGAGCACCTGTGGAGAAATCTCAAAACAGCAGTTGGGGAAAGAAACCCTTCCAATCTGAGAGACCTGGAGCAGTTGGCGAAAAAGAGTGGTCCAAATTTCCAGCAGAGAGGTGTAAGAAACTCATTGATGGTTACAGGAATCGATTAAATTCAGTTACATTCTCCAAGGGGTGTGCTACCAAATATTTAATTGAGCATGGCAAAAATTGTGTTCAGTCCATTTTTGGAGTTTTGCGTGGAATGTGTCAGATTTGGCTTTTTGTTTCTCCACTTTTGTGTCATACCAATACAAACAAATGAAATAAACGTGAGAATGCCTAAACAATTGTAATTGCAACACTTTTATGGGCAAAGTGGTGCATTACCTGACAGAAATGTAGGGGTGCCGATATTTTTGGTCATGACTGTATATCCATTAAACGTTGGCAAAAAAAGTGCACAAAACACTTTGCTACTAAAGATTTTCAGTAGTGATGGGATTTACAGTGTAAAGAAAAGAATAGAATATAATCCAGGTAAATGGTGATACAATGGCAGTAAGCAAGTCTTTGAAGGCATTACTCATAAAATTCTAAAATAAATAAATCATAATAATAATAATAATAATAATAATAATAAATTGCAAGGACATTGCTTAAGCCAAAAAGCAGAACATTATACCTCTTGAAGTGCATGAAACTTGCTCTCCATCTCAGCAAAAGCCCTGTTTTTTTCTGTCAGCTGTTTCTGGAGCTTGATCATTACAACATTCTCTTTGATTGTTGCCCTGTGATAAAAAAGTGCATGTTTAAAAGCTGATTGATAAGGCACATAAAAAGTAGACAATAACAGGTTCAAACGCAATCACCTTGATTTACTAAAGCAATTGTGCATGTTAACTTTGCAAAGGAATCCCTGTCTTTGCAAGGGAAAGGGAGAAATAGATTGTACTTACTGTAAAATCTTTTACGATGGGAAAAAGAATGTGGAGCGCACGCAGCTCTCCATTTAGTGAATGATATCAGCAATTAGTTCCTCAGCCTTAACATTTTTCACCGTAGGATGGCAGTGGCAGGAGTTTTAAAATGCTGGTGCCCAGCAGTAACAACTGGGATATAGCTCCCAGAGCTTCAGCTCACTGACCTTACTCAGTAAGTGAGCGTTCAGAGACAGGATCACACCAGAGGCTTTGACATGGCCCTGGATTCTGAATGTGCTCTGCAGCCAAGTATCTTGATTAAAGAAAAAAATATAATGATAATATAAGAATAAAAATGCTAACACATTTCTAGTTAGATTTTTTTTCAGCAGAGCTGAGGGAAAGGCACCCAACTTCCTAGAACACTACAAAAAAACAAAACAAAACTGGGGCATTATGGTTAAAGGAATGGTTATATGGGGGGGGGGGGGGGGGGGGGGGGGGGGGGGGGGGGGGGGGCTGACCTTCAATGTCAGCATTCAGCGTTCAAACCACCTGTAGGAAACAGTACATAGCAGACGGTTTCATAATTCCTAAATTCCTGTGTCGCTCAGTGGACCATAAAAAAACTGGATTCTTGCTGTTACATGATTGGCTGATTGAAGTCAACAAAGCTTCACCAAGCCAAGTAAAAATTCACTTTGCAAAATGAACATTCTCTTCTGCTTTAGTAAATCAGGGCCATTAACTATGCATACGTGGGAAATTACATGAATATTTCATCAATGTTCTGAGGTTCAATTTGCTAAAGTAATGTTTACTATAATTTTTCATTTTAGAGCTCGCCAGATTGTGTTTGGAGGGACCCATTAATACATTGTTTACTGCTTGGGTATACTAATGACAGATTGAGGATATACACATGTACAAAGAAAGCAATGGTACAAAGACTGACAAAGATCTGACTGATAACGAAATAGGCAAAGACAAATATGCTGGCTCATGATATTAAACATGGCAATGTGTGAATGGAGCAGACCATTAAAGCTGAAAAAGAATCAACTATCTTTGAAACAGCATCAAAGTAGGGCTGCTGAGAGTTCCTACCCATTGTAACTCAACTCTTTTCTTTACCGACTACACTTCATTGTATCTAGAAATACAGAGAAAGCATATTCTATTAGAAAGTACAGAGTTCACCATTTTAATCATTATTAATAGGTGTGGTCAACTAGCATGTGAATGTGTACTTTTAAAAGAACTCTGCCCATGGTTAATATTTTTTGTTTGAATTGTGAATAGTGTATCTTGTGTATAGGCTGACAGTTATAAAAACCCAGAGGGGCATATTCATAAAGCAGTGGATGCGACATATACCAAACATTCAATGCAGGTGGATCCTCCTAGTGTTCATCTTAAGTTAATGTGATAATTCACTTGTAGTGAATGTCTGATAAATGGCACAATCACGGCTCCTTCTGCTAAGTCAGACCTATAGTTCTGCAATAAGCAAAGCTTTATGCTCTCTTCTGAATGAAAAGCTCTAGATATAAATCAGCTGTGTATCAAATCTCTTCAATGGGATCAATAATTTAAAGTGGTAGTAAAGTCAGTTATTACAAAACTTGCTGACAGGCAGGGTTTTTATAACAGAAGAGACCCTAGCGAACTCTTCTGTCATAAATCTCCCCACCTGCCTGTCAGCGAGTACAGTCCGCTCTGTGTGCTGCTGCGATGTGACTCCTGTGTGCAGGCACCAAAGTGACGTAGCCCCGGCACAGCTAATCAATTGGCTGAAAAATCGCAAAACCAGAAGAAAGACCAGGCGAAGATATAAGCTGTTGGGTACAAGAGAGAGCGGTGAGAGTGCAGAACTGGAGGGCTGTGTTTGTAGGCAAGTCTGTCATAATGCAATAGTATGCAGTGCATACTAGAGGTCGACCGATATGGGTTTTTCTCTGGCCGATGCCGATGCCGATATTTAGAAATCGCGGCGGCCGATGGCCGATATAGGATGCCGATTTTTTTGGGCCGATATGTTAGGCCGATTTTTTTTATTTTTTCCCTTCATCTCATAAAATCTAATGAGATTTCACACTGGGGCGTTTTTCAGGCGCTTTTGGGCTAAAAATAGTGCCTGTAAACTGCCTGCAAAACGTCTCCCCTGCAGTCTGTGTGGAAGCCCGAGTGCTTTTACACTGAAGCGATGCGCTGGCAGGACCTTAAAAAAAAAAAGTCCTGCAAGCAGCATCTTTGGAGCGGTGTTAACTGCTCCCCCACCACTCCTGCCCATTGAAATAAATGGGCACCGCTGCTGAAGCGCCTGCAATGCGATTTGGCAGCGGCGATTCACGGGCGCATTTAACCCCTTCCTCGACCACTAGCTGGGCTATAAGTGCCCCACTAGCAGCCGAATAGCGTCGCTAAAATGACAGTAAAGCGTCGCTAAAACTAGCAGCGTTTTACCGTCAACGCTGCCCGCTCCAGTGTGAAAGCAGCTTTAAGTGATACAAAAAATTTCCTACATTTAAACATTTATTAAACAAAACAAACCTCCAATCAGTTCACTTGTATGTATAATTTAAAAAAAAAAAACTATATATTAAATACACAAAAATAGGTAATCAAAACTTTAGGACGAAAAAAAAAAATAAAAATAAAAAAAAATAAAAAAATAAATCGGCAAACTTTACTGTTTTAGTTTTAAAATCATTAGTGTATTTTTTTCCAAAAAAAATGCGTTTGAAAGACCGCTGCGCAAATACCGTGTGACATAAAATATTGCAACAACCGCTATTTTATTCCCTAGGGTCTCTGTTAAAAAAACATATATAATTGTTGGGGGTTCCAAGTGATTTTCTAGGAGAAAATACAGGATTTTTACTTGTAAGCAACAAGTGTCAGAAAAGATTTAGTCTTTAAATGGTTAAACTGAGAACTTCTCCACACAGCCTTGAGTTTATTCATTAAGTGTAAACATTGTAATCATTGTAACACTTTGGTCTTTTTTTGGCAGAATGCCCAGAGAGGAGAAGGGGAAGACTGAGGCAACTTGCATTGACTTCTATTACAGAAGTCTTTTGCAAGTCACGGCTGAAGTTATAATCAGCCTTTTTTATCAGCAGAATCGGCCGATGCCGATTAATTAAAAAACGCCAAATATCGGCCGATATATCGGCCGGCCGATATATCGGTCGACCTCTAGTGCATACTAGTACATTTTGGCTTAAAACGGCCAGGGAACCATTTTTTAACAAACCAGTATAGACTTTACTAACCCTTTAAGGGTCCATACACACTGGCTTAAAAAACAGAATCACTAGGATGTGTCATGGTTATGCAATAGAGTTGTCTGCTTACATGTCTCCATGTGTTCATCTCTAGAGATCAGCCGACCATCACCTGACTGCTTTAATAATCCCTCCTTTGGCAGGGCTCCACCCTAGCTCCTATCAGAGGACTCTATATTAACCTGTGCACTGCAGGCCAACCCTGCTGATCAACCTTTGTGTGTTTGGCTTTCTGTTACCTGCTGTGTGCGCGCTTCAGTTGTTCTGTTACTGACTTTGGCATGTCCCTGACTATCCCTGTTTGCCTGTGACCCTGACATTCTGGCGTGTCCCTGACTACCCCTGGTTGCCTGTGACCCTGAACCTTTGGCGTGTACCTTGCTGTCCTTGTTTGCTTGTGGCCCTGACCTTGGCTTATCCCTCACTATCCCTGTCCTCCTGTTGCCTACTGTGGGTGTGAGCTGGGGGACGCGACCTGGAGCCAGTTGCAGCCCAGTCCATCCTCACCACTAGAGGCTCTGGTGAACACTAGCTGGCTCTTAGACTCCGCGCCCCAGGGAATTTACGCTCTAACCCCGGTGGGATCCGTCTTGGTGTCCGGCGGCCCTGTCTTCAGTATCACCTTGACTCCTGTCCGCTGCAGTCAGCCATAGGGTCCACTACCTTGCGGTGCACTCCTGATCCCTACATTGTGCATCTAGCCTCAGGGTGACCTGACAGGATGCTAGCGGATTTGTAAGCATGATACTGACTCGATTGTCCTGAAGTTGTCTCCTTAGCATTTTCTGTGAATGTTCAACGTTAACATTTCAAATTATTGCTTACCTCTCATTAATGGACTGCTCATAAGCTTCGCTCGAATCCAGTTTTACTGTGATATATGATCGTTTCTGTCCTAGCCCTAAATTTAGGGAGGATTATCTGTTCAATGTGTACAGTATTGATATCTTTTATCACCATTGTAACAATGTAATGTTTCTACCTTTTCTACTATTGAAAAATTCAATGTATTTCAGTAAAAGGAAAAAAAAACAAACAAAAAAAAAAAACACTGCTTCTGGAGGAGTTTAGCATTTTGCCAGTAGAATACGCTAATTTTATCATATGTGTCCATGCATGTTAGCACATTTAGAGGCTGCACTTTTGAGATCATTTTTCTGAACACTAAACACTAATGCCCCGTACACACGGTCTGATATTCCGATGGAAAAAGTCTGATCGGATCATGTTGTCGGAAAATCCAATCGTGTGTGGGCAGGCTTTTTCCATCGGAATTTCCGACATATAAAATATGAGAGCAGGATCTAAAATTTTCTGACAACAAAATCCGATCAGACTTTTTCCGATCGTGTGTAGAGAAATCCGACGCACCAAGTGCCACGCATGCTCAGGCTCAGAAGAAATTTGGAGACGAAAGCTATTGGCTACTGGCCTCTACGTAGTCCCATCGTACATTTTATATGTCGCCTTGTTCGGAACGATCAGATTTTCCGACAACTTTGTCCGACCGTGTTTCGGACAAAATCCGTCGGAAAAAAATCGATGGATTTTGTGGTCGGAATGTCCGACCGTGTGTACAAAGCATAAAGAAAACAAAGAACCTTCTGTTTTGATGCACCTGTGTAGTATTTAATTGATTTAAACTGAAAATCATGTTAGGATTTAATACTAAGGCCTCCAGCTCCATTCTGACTATACAAAATAGAAAAAAGTATTCAATTTTGTAAACGACAGGAAACAAGAAGGAAGTTTGATGCATTGAGTTCTAAACATATAAAAGGTGGTATTATATTATATCTGAACTTAAAATTACTTTGCTCTTAGGCCCCTTTCACATTGGGGCGGTTTGCAGGCGCTATTGCGCTAAAAATGGCGCCTGCAAACCGACCCGAAACAGCTGTTGCTGTGTCTTCAGTGTGAAAGCCCGAGGGCTTTCACACTGAAGCGGTGCGCTTGCAGGACACTGAAAAATGTCCTGCAAGCCGCATCTTTGGGTCGCTGTAGGAGCGGTATATTTAGCGCTCCTATAGCGCCCGTTCCATTGAAAACAATGGGGCAGCGCTCCGAACCCGCCCGCAAAACGCCGCTGCAGCGGCGGTTTGCGGGCGGTATTAACCCTTTTTTGGCCTCTCGCGGGGGGTAAAACCACCCCGTTAGCGGCCGAAATGCGCCGCTAAAACGACGGTTAGGCCGGCTTCACACTGGGGCGGTGCGGGCGGCGACGGTAAGCAGCGCTATATTTAGAGCTGCTTTACCATCGTTTTAGCCGCGGTATGCGGCCGCTAGCAGGGTCGTTTTAACCCCCGCTAGCGGCCGAAAAAGGGTTAAAAACCTCCGCAAAGCGCCGATGCAGCGGCGCTTTGCCGGCGGTATCCCCGAGGTGTCCCATTGATTTCAATGGGTAGGAGCGGTATAGGAGCGGTGAATATACCGCTCCTTCACCGCTCCAAAGATGCTGGTAGCAGGACTTTTTTTTTACCGTCCTGCTAGCGCACCGCTCCAGTGTGAAAGCCCTCAGGGCTTTCACACTGGAGACACAGCAGCAGCTGTTTCGGGTCGGTTTGCAGGCGCTATTTTTAGCGCAATAGCGCCTGCAAACCGCCCCAGTGTGAAAGCAGCCTAAAGCGGCGCTAAATATAGCGCCGCT
The DNA here is from genome assembly GCA_028564925.1 of Lithobates sylvaticus. NCBI lineage: Eukaryota > Metazoa > Chordata > Amphibia > Anura > Ranidae > Lithobates > Lithobates sylvaticus. The sequence goes on from CM053034.1 coordinate 147,797,130, forward strand.
TTCCCGCCAGCGCCCGCAACGCCCCAGTGTGAAAGTAGCCTTACAGTATCTCACAAAAATGAGTACACCCCTCACATTTTTGTAAATATTTTATTATATCTTTTCATGTGATAACACTGAAGAAATCACACTTTGCTACAATGTAAGTAGTGAGTGTACAGCTTGTATAAACAGTGTAAATTTGCTGACCCCCCAAAATAACTCAACACACAGCCATTAATGTCTAAACCACTGGCAACAAAAGTGAGTACACCCCTAAGGCCGCGTACACACGATCAGACTTTCCGGAGGGATTGTCCGCTGGACTAGAGTCCGCCGGACATTCCGACCGTGTGTGGGACTCCGGCGGACTTTTTGTTCCCAAAAGTCCGGCGGACCTAGTTTTAAGTTTTTACCTAAAATTGTCCGCTGGACTTGCGAGTTCGGCGGACAATCCCGCCGTCTGTGTACTAGTCCGCGGGATATTTGAAATGAACGGACTTGCCTCACACACGGAGGAAAGTCCGTTCATTTAGAACGTGACTCCAGGTAGACGGGACTAGCGAATGAAGTCAATGCCGCCGTGCTAGCCCCGTCACCTAGTATGGATTTAAAGGGGAATCCCTACGCCGAAAAAATGGCGTGGGGGGTCACCCCCAAATCGATATCAGACCGTTATCCGTGCACGCAGCCCGGCCGGTCAGGAAAGGGGGTGGGGACGAGCGAGAGCCCCCCCCCTCCTGAGCCATACTAGGCCGCGTGCCCTCAAAACCTACTGCCCCCCCACCCCAAAGCACCTTGTCCCCATGTTGATGAGGACAAGGGCCTCTTCCCGACAACCCTGGCCGTTGGTTGTCGGGGTCTGCGGGCGGGAGGCTTATTGGAATCCGGGAGCCCCCTTTAATAAGGGGGCCCCCAGATACCGGTCCCCTACCCTATGTGAATGAGTATGGGGTATATGTACCCCTACCCATTCATCTAAGGGAAAAAAAAAGTGTAAATAAAAAAAAAAAACAACACAATTTATTCTTCTTATTTCTTCTTTCGTCTTGGGGGGTCTTCTCACAGGACTCCTCCGCTAGCTTCTGCTCTTTTACTGCTCTTTTACTAGCAGAGGAGCCCGGCTTTCTCCTTCGTCGCTGCTGTCTGGGGGTCTTGTTCCGACTTCGGGGGTCTTCTGTTCTTCTTGCCGGGCCTCCGCTTTCTTCTTCCAGCTCTTTTACGAGCGGTGGCCCGGGCTTCTGTCGCTGCCACTGCCGCCTTCTGCTTCTTGCTTCTTCTGATGTTGACTCATTTAATCGCCGTCTCCTCTTCTAATGGCTCAGACGTGTTGTGCTGACAGTTATATAGGGACAAAGGGGCGAGGCCACCGGCTCATGTCACATTGTGGCCCCGCCCCCTTATGATATCACATGGAGGATGCTGGGACTGTGACATCATATGGTGGCGGTGTCACCATGTGACATGAGCCGGTGGCCCCGCCCCTTGTCCCTATATAACTGGCAGCGCAACATATCTGAGCCATTAGAAGAGGAGACGGCAACGAGTCAACATTGGAAGAAAAAGGAAAAAGGAGGAAGGAAAAAGGAGGAAGTGACAGAAGCCCGGGCAACTGCTCGTAAAAAAGCTGAAGCTGAAGAAGAAAGCGGAGGCCCGGCAAGAAGAACAGAAGACCCCCAGGCGGCAGCGGTGACGAAGAAGAAAACCGGGCTCCTCTGCTAGTGAAAGAGCTAGTAAAAGAGCAGAAGATAGTGGAGGAGTCCAGCGAGAAGACCCCTGGAGCTGTGCAATAAAGTATTTAAAAAAATTGTGTTTTTTTTATTTACACTTTTTTTCCCTTAGGTGAATGGGTAGGGGTACATCGTACCCCATACTCATTCACATAGGGTGAGGGGCCGGTATCTGGGGACCCCCTCCTGGATTCCGATAAGCCCCCCCGCCCGCAGACCCTGACAACCAACGGCCAGGGTTGTCGGGAAGAAGCCCTTGTCCATAACATGGGGACAAGGTGCTTTGGGGTGGGGGGGCTGCAGGGCCCCCCTTTCCCCAGGGCACCCCCCATGTTGAGGGCACGTGGCCTGGTACGGCTCAGGAGGGGGGGGCGCTCGCTCGTCCCCACCCCCTTTTCCTGACCGGCCGGGCTGTGTGCTCCGATAAGGGTCTGATATGAATTCGGGGGGACCCCCACGCCGTTTTTTTCGGCGTAGGGATTCCCTTTTAAATCCATACCAGGTGACAGGACTAGCAAGGTGTCAATGTCGCAGATCGAGACAGCGGCATTCACTTACTTCGCTAGTCCCGTCTACCTGGAGTCACGTTCTAAATGAACAGACTTTCCTCCGTGTGTGGGCAAGTCCGTTCATTTAAAAAAAAGTCCCGCGGACTGTCCGCCGGAAAAGTCCGGGCATGTGTGGGCAAGTCCACACGTTTGGAAAGTGCGGTGGACCTCCGCTGGAAAGTCTGGCGGTTTGTCCGGCGGACTTAGTTCGCCGGAAAGTCCGATCGCGTGTACGCCGCATAAGTGAAAATGTCAGAATTGGGCACAAAGTGTCAATATTTTGTGTGGCCACCATTATTTTCCAGCATTGCCTTAACCCTCTTGGGCATGGAGTTCAACAGAGCTTCACAGGTTGCCACTGGAGTCCTCTTTCACTCCTCCATGACCACATCACGTAGCTGGTGAATGTTAGAGACCTTGCCCTTCTCCACCTTCTGTTTGAGGATGCCCCACAGATGCTCAATAGTGTTTAGGTCTGGAGACATGCTTGGCCAGTCCATCACCTTTACCCTCAGCTTCTTTAGCAAGGCAGTGGTCGTCTTGGAGGTGTGTTTGGGGTCGTTATGTTGGAATACTGCCCTGTGGCCCAGTCTCCGAAGAGAGGGGATCATGCTCCGCTTCAGTATGTCACAGTACATGTTGGCATTCATGGTTACCTCAATGAACTGTAGCTCCCCAGTGCCGGCAGCACTCATGCAGCCCCAGACCATGACGCTCCCACCACCATGCTTGACTGTAGGCAAGACACACTTGTCTTTGTACTCCTCATCTGGTTGCCGCCACACACGCTTGACACCATCTAAACCAAATAGGTTTATCTTGGTCTCAGACCACAGGACATGGTTCCAGTAATGTCCTTAGTCTGCTTTTCTTCAGGAAACTGTTTACAAGCTTTCGTGTGCATCATCTTTAGAAGAGGCTCCCTTCTGGGATGACAGCCATGCAGACCAATTTAATGCAGTGTGCAGCGTATGCACTGACAGGCTGACTCCCCGCCCATTCAACCTCTGCAGCAATGCTGGCAGCACTCATACATCTATTTCCCAAAGACAACCTCTGGATAGGACGCTGAGCACACGCACTCAACTTCTTTGGTTGACCATGGCGAGGCCCGTTCTGAGTGGAACCTGTCCTGTTAAACCACTGTATGGTCTTGACCACCATGCTGCAGCTCAGTTTCAGGGTCTTGCCAATCTTCTTATAGCCTTTATGTAGAGCAACGATTTTTTTTTTTTCAGATCCTCAGAGAGTTCTTAGCCATGAGGTGCCATGTTGAACTTCCAGTGCCCAGTATGAGAGAGTGAGAGCGATAAACACCAAATTTAACACACCTGCTCCCCATTCACACCTGAGACCTTGTAACACTAATGAATCACATGACACCGGGGAGGGAAAAATAGCTAATTGGGCCCAATTTGGACATGTTCACTTACGGTTGTACTCACTCTTGTTGCCAGTTTGTTGAGTTATTTTGAGGGTACAGCAAAGTTACTCTGTTCTACAAACTGTACACTCACTATGTTACATTGTAGCAAAGTGTAATTTCTTCAGTGCTGTCACATGAAAAGAAATAATAAAATATTTACAAAAATGTAAGGGGGTGTACTCACTTTTGTGAGCTACTGTATGTATTATGTGTGCAGTTAACACAAATGAAAATAATTAGCAAATAGTAACAAACAGTCTGTCTTATAATACCTGACACGATTAGACATGTCCTAACTGATGGCAATCTACCATTAATATAAAGCAGGCAGAAGCTACCGAATAGATTAAAAAAAAAAAAAAAAAAAAAAAAACATTTTGGACATTGTGAAATTTTTGATAACCTCTGAATATAATACAGATTTCTTTTTGTTTTTCTTGCACTCTTTGACACTTGTGCACATACTAGAAACATTGCCACAAGACAATCTTGAAACCAGAAAACCAACTACAAAGCCCCAACATCTGTAATCCAGCTGACGACCTGAAATGCTTATTTTTATTCTTAGAAAAATCAAAGCTTGATGTGTTTTGGCATCATCTGCTTCATTGTCCTTACAATAAAGATAAACAAGCTCTTATGACTGGGTTGATTCCAAATAAAAAAAAAAAAAGTGTCCTCATGTTGAAATAACAGACGCATAGAACACGATACACCCATAAATTATGGTTGTGATGAGAGGAAACAGCACTGTGGTCCACTGTGCATTCTAACACAGGGAGCCTTGCTTAATACTGAATATCTTCTGCCACACATCAAAGAAAAAGTGTGGGTGTCTTCAAATGGCCCGGTCTGGCTGGATGCCTTCTCATGCTCCTGGATATGATCCTTTTTGGGATGGTTAAAAAAAATATATATTTTCACGAGGTTTATAATAAAAGATACAGTATATGGTTAAACATCACACATATACCATTATATTTCTTTTTTTTGTCTGCACTGTATATAGTTAATATATTTACCACTATAATAGAGTACACTCGGCTACCTGTCCCAGCCCGGTGTTTCTACAAACTACATTTCTTTCCAGTTTTTCTAAAGAAAATAAATGGCAGCATAGAATCTAAAATAAAATATACGAGACACTGAAAATGATTTTATTATGTGATGATAAAGCCAGATCATTCTATTTTTATTTCAAAAGAGAACAAGAGGTTCTGGTTGAAATCAGACGCTCAAATTCTCCTTGGTTATTGAATACATTGCTTTTTCTAAGGCCACCAATAGAAATAGAAATGGTTGAAGATCATTTCACATTATTTCTCTAAATCTTGGAATAACCCATACTCAAAGCTCCAATTTATTCTGACAATAAAAAGTCATGAAATCAAAAAACACCATCAAAACTTTCAGTACTGATCTTTGACTGGATTCAGGACATAATTATTCAGCATAGTTGTATTAATTGTGAAATTTGTTTTACAAAAATAAATGTGGTCATAAAATGACGCTTAAGGTAAACCAGAGCATCAAATATTCAAAAATGAATAAATGTCTAACACTCCTGAGTTGTTCGTTATTGCTATTAACCTTTTCAATACTGCGCCATAGCCAAAAGATAGCTACGGCATGGCTCTGTTCTGGGAGGGCGTCCACGGATGTCCTTCCTGAACACTCCTCCCACACACCCCCTGTGGCGCATTGGGTGCGTTCTATGATCAATGTGTCCTTTGGCCACAGCTGATCACAGATCAAGGTAAAGGGCCAATCACAGTGGCCCTTTACCATGTGATCAGCTGTGTCCAATCACAGCTGACCACATGTAAAACAAACTTGACGGTTATCGGCATTTCTTCCCTCACGTGATGTCACAGCGTGAGGAAAGGAGAGTCAGTAACTGGCAAGTGTGAAAGAGGACATTTACACTAATAATCAGTGCCCTGATGATCAGTGCAGCCCCAACAGTGCCATCTATCAGTGCCGCCTCATCATTGCAGCCTCATCAGTGGCCATCAGTGCAGCCTCATCAGTGCCATTAGTGCAGCCTCACCAGTGCAGCCTCACCAGTGCCCATCAGTGCAGCCTCACCAGTGCCCATCAGTGCAGCCTCACCAGTGCCCATCAGTGCCACTTTATCAGTTCCCATCAGTAAAAAAAATTGTTTAAAAATTGTCAGCCTTTTTTTGTTTGTTCGGCAAAAAGTAAAAATAAAAATGTCATCACCATTTGTTAAAAAATAAATAAAAATGTCATATGGGTATAGTGTTCCATGACCGCGCAATTATCATTCAAAGTGCAACAGTGCTGAAAGCTGAAAATTAGCCTTGGCAAGAAGGAGTATTGAAGTGGTTAAACAAGTGTAAGTCTTCAGATCTGGACACTGCAATCATCACATTGGGCACATGAGGTGTGCAGAGAGTCAGGGTAGAGGTACAACACTCTACTGCTATGAAAAAAGAAAGATACACAACATTCTTGGAAGCCAACTTATGCCGCGTACACATGATCAGACTTTCCGGCAGACTTGGTCGTGACTCGAGGTACTACGGGACTAGAGAAGAAAGTCGGAGAAGGATTGAAACCTTGCGAGCCCCGTCACCTGGTATGGATTTTGAGGGTAACCCCCTACGCCAAAAAGTCCATACCAGACCCTTATCAGAGCACGCAGCACGGCCGGTCAAGAAAAGGGGGTGGGGACGAGCGAGCGCTATTTTCCTAACCTCTGAAGCTTTTTTCGGTGCTTCTAGTCCGGAAGTGACATGTACAATTGAGATAAAATTATTGGCTCATTTTCTATACTGTAATCTGACAGTTGGAGATGGTGTGACATGCTGCCACAGACCCCAGGACTGAGGCTCAAAAAAATAAATAAAAAAGGAATACCCTGCTTGGGTAAAGTTTCAGGGAGTCTGTCACACCACCCTAGTCTATAGGAGAGCAATAGGCATATGACCCATCTACTAAAGAATTCCAGTGAAGGAATCAAAAAACGAATAAAAGCTTTACATTCTTGAAGCCCTGTCACCACCTAATGAAGACATAAATCGGAAGTTACTTGTGTTGATATTTATAACCTTTTCCATGTGCTTCCTGTTCATAGTAGATGAGAGAAGCAATTCCTTTGTGGGCTGTTGGGGGAAAGAAAATATTATTTTTGATAGGATCTAGTAGATTGCACCTTAACAAGGAAGAAACTCTATCCTTTGGACTTGAATGATGACTGGTCTTATCCACCTAGAAACATTGGAGAATGAAGACCCTCAGGAAGCACAAAGAGGGAATCAAATTGCCTAACATAGATGGTAGCCAAGAGCTAGACTCTCACAGCATGTAACATGTCAAGGCAGTGGGGATACATTTCCTAGGGATGTTTTGCAGCAGGACATACTGTAAGAAGGGAAGGGCATTGTCTTGGTTGAGGTGGAAACCACCTTATGGTTTAGAAAGAAAAGAGGCAACCTCATTATTGTGTAACACTAGGAAAGGCTCTGTACAGGATGAGGTTGCTACCTCAGAGGCCCTCCTCAGAGAGGTGAAAACAACAAGAAAGGACACCTTGTATAAGAGGTAACACAAGGGAATATCCCTAAAATGTTTGGAGGCTGAAAAAAACAGATTAAGTTAATGGAGTCACAAGAGAAAGTATGGGGGGGGGGAGGGGGGAGAAAGGTGTGCGGCACTATGCACAAAGGCCTTAACTAAGGGGTCTCTGGAACAGAATGGCCAAGGTAGAGATTTCTCTTTACTGCTCTGCTTAGGAATTCACGATCCATCCATTGTTTTGATTTAAGTGGTGTGGAGGAGTAAGAGGCTTCTCCTATTAAAAAGGGGACTTTGGAGGTATATTCATATATACAGTGGTTATAGAAAAGAATCACTTCCCTTTAAAATAATCACATTTTGTTGCTTTGCAGCCTGAAATGAAGACAGACTCAGTTTTTGTTTTATCCAGCTGTATTTACACATGTATTATTAGTCTTTATGCATGCTGGTTCCATTAAGATTTAAATAAAATAATTGTACTTTTGCATGTAGACCATGAACTTTGGTGCATTTTTCAGTTTCTTTTTTGCAAACTTGGAGAGATTAAATTGAGTTTGAGAGTCTTAACTAGGCTTTTATTCTTTGTAAGTTTAATAACTGAATACTTATCAGTGACTCCCATGTTCCTCCCATGTGCAGTGGGGGTTTAAACATTGGGGACCTTGAGGATTTTAATATTTTAGGTTTGTCATTGTATGTGTACGTGAGCCTTTTGATACCCATTTTTTTCGGCCCCTAATTTTGTATACCCATAATTTAATTTAATAATAAAAGAAAATTTATTTTTTGAGTATCATTGGTAGTCTGATCTAATATTTAATGAACAATTTACTGTTATTTTTGAATGGTGTTTTATTTTTTAGTTGTATCACTGTTTTTGAATCACTGTTGTCATCAGAGCGAGAACAATATTTCTAGCGCTAGACCTCCTTTGTAACTCTTAACTGGTAACCTGTAAAAAAAATTAAAGCCTATGGAGATTTTAAAGTACTGTAGTTTATGGCCATTACACGACTGTGTGCAATTTTAAAGCGTTAAAGGGGGTTAAAAAAATGGGGTAAATATTGTGTTTTGCTTTTTTTTTCATTCATTAAAGTGTTTTTTTCCCCCAAAAAATCGTGTTTGAAACATTGCTGCACAAATACTGTGTGACATAAAAAATTGCAACAACTGACATTTTATTCTCTAGGGTCTCTCCTAAAAAAAAAATATGTATATTTTTGGGGGTTCTGAGTAATTTTCTAGCAATTTTTTTTTTGATTTTTACATTTTTTTTTTTGGAGAGAAATGCCAGGGGCCAATTGGCTTGGGTGGCAAGTTGTTAACCTTTGTAGCCCAGAAATGTATGTGGAGGATGGGCTATTCCTCACCGTGGTTTGAGTCTGTACTACCTATGACGTCATTACATCAGGTGCAGGGACATGACGATGTTAATCCGCTGCTCCCGCTCAACATATGAGGTAGGGCAGCATCCTCCCCAGTCCCATTTATGAAGTCCAGGGTTTAAAGGGAAGATTAGCTTCTGATGCAGCTGGTGTGATACCGGCAAAACCAGTCAGACTACTCCTGACCACTACGTGCTATATCCATCTGGCTGGCTTCCTATGATACTTTGCACTCACCTTTGCATGGCTAAAGAATCTTCCCTATATATGGATATGGATACAATGCATTCTGAAGACAGATGGCTTCTAAATGAGCATGAACTGATAAATGGATGATATGCCCTTTTGTGTTTTCAATCCAAATTTATTAAAGATTTTCATATAAACAAGAGAAAGCATGGAAACAAAATATTGAGCAGACAGATAACAAATCCAACCTATAACAACAAGAAGAGGAAAATCATATCACTTACGCCTCTCAAAAAAAATAACTACACATAAAAGCCAGAGTTCGGCTCATCACGGATCTGGTGGACAGATTACTGGGAGGGGCTGGGGAAGACCCAGCCGTCATGGTGCATGTTGGCACCAATGACAAAGTCAGAGGCAGATGGAGTGTCCTAAAGAACGATTTTAGGGACTTAGGAGCTAAATTGAGGAAAAGGACCTCCAAGGTAGTATTCTCAGGAATACTACCGGTACAACGAGCCACACCAGAAAGGCAGAGGAAGATTAGGGAAGTAAACAAGTGGCTGAAGAGCTGGTGTAGTAAGGAGGGGTTTTGGTTCCTGGAGGACTGGGCTGACTTCTCAGTCGATAACTGGTACTATAGAAGGGACGGACTGCACCTAAATGAGGAGGGTGCAGATCAGCTGGCAATGAAGATGGCCGAAAAGTTAGAGGGGTTTTTAAACAAGGCGATGGGGGGAGAATCCAGAGGTAGAGAAAGTCAGCGTGGAACATATTCCAGAGGGTAGTATTGGGGGCATTAGTGGTAGGTTGACCAAAGCACATAAACCCAAGGTAAGTATAGTAGCAAGTCCTAGTTGCAATCTTGGAACACCCAATAAGAGGATAATATGCAACCGATCTAAACTAACTTCACCAATGCCAGGAGCCTGGCGGACAAGATAGGTGAACTAGAGATACTATTGTACAAGGAGGATTTGGATTTTGTGGGAATTTCAGAGACCTGGTTCAACAGCTCTCATGATTGGCTGGAAAACATATGAGAGCTTGAGCCCATATATCAAGAATAATGTACAAGTGAATGTGAGCGATGCCATCACTAAGAGAGCTAGGGAGGAGGTGGAATCCTTATGGGTAGAGCTCCAAAATGGATGAAGCTAAGGGGAAAATAATACTGGGAGTATGCTATAGGCCTAGAGGGAGGAAGGGGAGACAGATCTCCTATCACAATTTGGATTAGCAGCAAGGGTGGGAAGTGTTATCATAATGGGGGATTTTAATTACCCAGACATAGACTGGGCGGAGGGAACCGCGCATTCATCTAAGGCTCGCCAGTTCCTAAATGTCTTGCAGGACAATTTTATGGGTCAGATGGTAGACGCACTAACTAGAAATAAAGCGTTACTGGATCTACTAATTACCAACCTTACAGACCTGATCACTGATGTGGAAATATGGGGCAATTTAGGGAACATACAAGGTTGAGGGATCATCATCAGCATTCAGACTTTATAAAGAATGCAACAAATGCAAGGGTGCAATAAGGATGGCTAAGATAGAACATGAAAGACACATAGCAGAGGAGAGAGAAAAAATCCCAAATAATTCTTTTAGTATGTAAACAGTAAAAAAAGGAGGGCAGACCATATTGGCCCCATAAAGAATGAGGAAGGACATCTGGTTACAAAGAATTGGGAGATGGCAAAGGTATTGAATTTATTCTTCTCCTGTCTTCTCGAGGGAATCGGGGGGCTTCCGTAACCAAAACTGCAGTGTTTATCCTCATGACACATCACAGGAAGCACCTCCATGGTTAACAGAGGACAGAATTAAAATTAGACTTGGGAAACTTAACATTAATAAATCACTGGGACCAGATGGCTTGCACCCCGGGGTACTTAGGGAACTCAGTCAAGTAAATTGCCGGACCATTGTTCCTACTGACTGGAATGGTACCAGCTGATTGGAGAAAAGCCAATGTAGCACCAATATTTAAAAAGGGCCCTAAATACATCCCTGGGAATTACAGACCAGTTAGCCTAACATCAATAGTATGTAAACTCTTGGAGGGGATGATAAGGGACTATATACAAGATTTTAGTAATGAGAACGGTATTAGCAGTAATCAGCATGGATTCATGAAGAATCGTTTTTGCCAAACCAATCTACTAACCTTCTATGAGGAGGAGGTGAGTTGCCAGCTAGATAAAGGAAGGCCTGTAGACGTGGTGTATCTGGATTTTGCAAAAGAATATGACACAGTTCACCATACATGTTCATACATGTTTATTGTACAAAATAAGGTCCGTTGGCATGGACCATAGGGTAAGTACATGGATTGAAAACTGGCTACAAGGGCGAGTTCAGAGGGTGGTGATAAATGGGGAGTACTCGGAATGGTCAGGGGCGGGTAGTGGGGTCCCCCAGGGTTCTGTGCTGGGACCAATCCTATTTAATTTGTTCATAAACGACCTGGAGGATGGGGTAAACCGTTCAATCTCTGTATTTGTGGATGATACTAAGCTAAGCAGGGCAATAACTTTTCCGCAGGATGTGGAAGCCTTGCAAAAAGATCTGAACAAATGAGTGGGGTGGGCAACTACATGGCAAAAGAGGTTCAATGTAGAAAAATGTAAAATAATGCATTTGGGTGGCAAAAATATGAATGCAATCTATACACTGGGGGGAGAACCTCTGGGGGAATCTAGGGTGGAAAAGGACCTGGGGTCCTAGTAGATGATAGGCTCAGCAATGGCATGCAATGCCAAGCTGCTGCTAACAAAGCAACCAATATTGGCATGCATTAAAACGGGGATCAACTCCAGAGATAAAACAATAATTCTCCCGCTCTACAAGACTCTGGTCCGGCCGCATCTAGAGTATGCTGTCCAGTTCTGGACACCAGTCCTCAAGAAGGATGTACTGGAAATGGAGCGAGTACAAAGAAGGGCAACAAAGCTAATAAAGGGTCAGGAGGATATTAGTTATGAGGAAAGGTTGCGAGCACTGAACGTATTCTCTCTGGAGAAGATACGCTTGAGAGGGGATATGATTTAAATATACAAATACCATACTGGTGACCCCACAATAGGGATAAAACCTTTTCGCAAAAGGGAGTTTAACAAGACTTGTGGCCACACATTAAAATTAGAAAAGAGGTTTAACCTTAAACTACGTAGAGGGTTCTTTACTGTAAGAGTGGCAAGGATGTGGAATTCCATTCCACAGGCGGTGGTCACAGCGGGGGGCATTGATAGTTTCAAGAAACTATGAGATAAGCACCTGAACGACCGCAACATACAGGGAAATACAATGTAATACTGACATATAAGCACAAACATAGGTTGGACTTGATGGACTTATGTCTTTCTTTTTTTTTTTTTTTATTGTTTATTTATAAAAAAATTTAAAAAAATATACATTGCTGTACAAAGAGATATAATTTCAACTTTTGATAGTACAGAGTGTTGTATATATAAATTTGTGGAACTGAACGTGGATACAGGTATGTTCACATCCAAGCGTCATCCAACAATGGGTCATTCAAAACATAGTTATCATACTGTATCGTATGGTAAACAAAACGAGAAAAAAAAAAAAAAAATGTATAGTTCTGAGTCATAACAATACAAAAGAGAGAGGGAAGCAAAGTACAAACATAACCATGATATGGTACCAGGAGGTTTAGGGGGCTTGAAGGCTGTCAGATTCAAGGGGGTAAACAGAGTCATCCCATGTTTTCCATATTTTATAAAAGAAGGGTAGTGGGTCCTCGATTTTAGCGGTCAAGTGTTCCATCCTATGTATATCCGCCATTATGGAAAGAAAGTGATGGAATGTGGGGGGTGAGGTGGAAAGCCAATGTTTAGGGATAGCTCGTTTTTTAACATCAGTTTCTGTGACGCTTTAGATATTCCCGTGAGAGGGAGGCCAAGAAGGAGATGTATGGGGTTCAAAGATATGGGTGTAGATAATAACGTTTGTAGGAGGTCCTGAATCTTAGTCCAAAAAGGACCAATGAGAGGGCATTCCCAAAATATATGAAAGTGGGTGCCTATGGACTCACCGCATCTCCAGCAAGCATTGGAGGTGGCTGGGTTGCGGGCATGCAACAAGTCTGGGGTCCTGTACCAGAACATCAAAATCTTAATAGCAGTTTCCCTCTGTACTACACAACGTGAAGTTTTTGACGTAGATTCCCAAATTTTCCCCCAATCTAATATAGAGATCGGTCGCTGCTGTATGTGAGACCATTTTTTCATGCAATTATGTGTGAGGTCCTTTAAAGGTGGGTTTTCATGCAAAATTTTGTAAATAGAAGAGATTTGTTCGGCTTCATAGGGACCATTGGCACATAGGATTTCAAAATCGGTAGGTTTCTCTAATGAGAGTGAGGTAGAGTTAGAATGGAAGAAATGTTTAAATTGTATGTAGGAGTATAGAAGGGAAGTAGGGAGTTTATATTTCGCTTGCAAGTCTGAAAAAATACATTTACAAGTTTACGCGTGACCGGCTGTACGAGATGTCGCAATTGAAAAATTCCCGCCTGAGTCCAGGGGAGCATCCTCATATAGCACAGTCCATCAGGTATATCTGGGTTGAAAAGTACATTCAGGAATGGAGAGCATTTGGAGGATAGGGAGAACTGTTCCCCACATCTCTTCCAGATATGAGTAAGCACTACATATAGTGCGAAACGCGTCAGTTGTGCCCCCCCCTTTTGCTTTGATGTTCTGTGGATTGATGCGATTCCTGATACTCCAAGTCTACTGTGTTATTAGCCAGCACCTGGGGCTCCTAAAACAGGAGTAGGAGCATTCGCCCTGAAGGATTATCCTGGAGCGGTGGTTATCTTTCTCCACATCTCTTCCAGATAGTTAGGGTAAATAGCATTGGTGCCAAGCAGAGGGATCTCAGTTGAGGCATAAATGTAGTTGAGGAAGGCCATAGCATATAGCACGGATGTACCGGAACAGTAATCCCCATTTCAATCTCGGCCCACCTATTTGGAGCTTTCCTAGAAATCCAGGTGGGTATTATCCGAAGGTGAGAAGCAAAATAATATTTGACAATATCTGGTGCGGCCAGTCCTCCCCTGTTTTTTAAAGCATAAACTACTGACTGTGCAATCCTATGTGATGCGTTTTTCCATATGAACTTGAGGCATTTTCTCTGGAGAAGTTTCAATTGCGACATTGGAACAGGGATTGGAAGGGTTTCAAATAAGTACAGTAATTTAGGAAGACTTATGTCTTTTTTCAACCTCACCTACTATGTAACTAAAAACAGAGCTGACCCCACATATGAACATAAGCACATATGAATAAAATTACAAAGCTAATCAATGCGAGACAGTTAAGGTTAAAGGAAGAAAAGAAAGAAAAAAAAAGGATTAAAGATAAAAAAAAAAAAAAAAAAAAAAAAAAAAAAAAAAAAAACAGAGGGGGTTGTTAAAAACAATAAGAAAGGGGGGAGAGGAAGTCAAAATGAAAAAAAAAAAAAAAAAAACACTGCGCCCAGACGAAAATATAATACTAAGGAGAGCGACTGATTCCACTTTAACATGCTATGAGGAGGTGTTTCAATTCTTGAGAAAGTCTAAAGACCTTCCAGCAGAGTTTGGCGATAATAAACATAGGTGCCCAGTTCACGTGGCACTTCATACGCTCAAATATGGTCCATCTTAGAAATTGAAAAGAGTTGGAGCCAGTGTCGATTTCCAATGGAGGGGGGGTAACTGCCCAGGCTGCGGTTATAAAATGCTGCAATATGTCTTTCTTAATATGTTTGAGAGTACCAGGAATAACAGAGCAGTGCTATCTGGGGAGAGTTCAGTATAGTCACATCAGTAATTTCTGTGTAAAAGAAGGAAAAAGCAGCGCCCAAACGTGAAAAAAAGCTGCTAACACACCAATATGACAAAATTGCAAAAAGTATAAATGAGTAACAGTGTAGCGCTAAAAATGTCTCTGTACAGCAATGGTTGTGGACTGGAAAGGTCGGCAACCACTAATTTACTGTTCAGACTGTTGTTTTAAAAAACAAAATTAAGGTCAAATAAGTGGTGGACATCAGATCCCCTGGCCGAATGAGGGTGTGATGAATCACCAGATTAGATAGACCGAAAGTGTGGATACACTACCCAGTGGTCCACACTCACCTTAAGTGGGTGTTTTAGTGCAAATGTGAATGGTACAACTCAATGCCTAAAATCATATCAATAATAAAGAAGCCAATATACATGACCCTGAAGCCATAAGATTATGCAATCAAACAAACAATCAGTGAGAATATAATAAAGTGCCAATATCTGTGATACTAAAAACTGTGATATGTAGAAAGTGCTACAAAGACAGAAGGACTGAGATGAATAAGAATGTCAAGATGAGATATGTGTCATCAGGATACTTAGTGAACTGGCCACTGAACTAGCAAGGCCAACAGGCGAATAGAAATACATCACAGTATAAATCAGTAGCACATGATAAAGAAGGTAATTTCTGAAAACATCTCTATAAGCAGTCCTGTTATTAATAATTAATAAACGGACAAAGTCGCCAAACTATATTTCAAGTAGGGGAACTACTTCATAGAGTCCAGATAACACAAGGTAGGATGATGTTGATAACACAGTTCAGATGCAAAACCAAAACAGTAATGGTGATATGGTTCAGATGTTGAATCCTCTCAAACAAGGGCAACAGTGCAACCAGAAGAGTGATTTCATAAGCGCTTACCATGTGCGGTGGACCAACTCACCGGAAGTGAGAGGTCGGAAACAGCTTGTATGGCTACCTCCAGGTACCAAAAATGTGGAATAGATTGGGAGTTGGACGCATAGACTGGAGCGTCTCGAGATCCTTAGCGAATACTCACCGACCGAATAGATGTTTACTGGATCACTTTGGTTAGATCAGTGCTCATCGGTCAGACTTGCCGTAGGTAAAGAGAAAAAACAGAAGAGGGACTCCTCATCGTGTAAAACCCAAATGCAAGGGTTCACTTTATTATAAAAGAGAACATGCATCCAACATAAAAGCAAATAAAATGGAGCTGTTCTACTAAATTGGAATAAAAAACGCAGTAGGAAGTAATGCTTGGAGACCCGACGCGTTTCGTCTAAAAAGACTTCTGCTGGGGTGTGCTCCAGCTTACTTCTGCTGCGTTATATATAGTATGCAAAAACAATTAAACCACTAACGCACCTGAGTGTTTCAATCAGCCCCACTTCCTGTTTCCTGTTCAATATTGTAACGTATTGGAGATTCAGGACGGAAAGGGACCAATAGGGAGGAGTGTAAAAAACGGACCAAGTTGTTGACCAATGGAAGCGCGGTCCAAAAATAGGGCAACTATGGCGGGAAAAGGTGTTCCAATAAGAGACCTGATAACTGGGCGGGCAAAGAGCACATAACTGCCCAATGCCTCGGTTAGTGACTAACAATCCAGTGGCTCATAGGTGGACCGAAGACCAATAAGATCTCCCCAATAATGGCGCCAAACAACCAGCCAAGCCTGCAGTGCACTAGCCTGAAGACAAACATCGGCCGCGTGGAACGCCGCGGCGGAAGTGCTACGCCGGAAATGATGTACCGGAAGTGACGGCCGGGGCGGATGTGACGCGCTAAGGAGTCAAAAGCGGATGTGACGTCACTGGTCTCTAAAAATGTAAACAAAAAGGGATAACAAAACAGAACTAATGTGGAAAGTATCCACAAGATGGCGAAATTGAGACCGGAGTCTGGCTGATTGAAAAGCAGTAAATGCAATAGGGCGATACAGATCTCAATATAAATGGCATCATAATTCAATGGAACACTATGGATACAACAAAAGTGTATGAATATCAATACCGATAGTGTCATTATGTTATCGATATAAATAATAATATAAAAAAGGGAACAGAATTCATATGCATTAATATAGATAGAATCAATTAAGACAACCAATCTCAATTGGAGAAGGGAAGACAACATATAGAATACCCTAAATGTAAATATAAGAACCAGAGTAAATATTATTAAACATTAGGAGTTCATAACAACTCGTCTATATGTGTTACTAACGTTAGTTCACACAAACACCTCTGAAGCATCAGTAACTATACGTGTAACACATTCTGTGAGATGTGTGATGAAATAAAAATAAAAAATAAAAAATATGATGGAATTTGAAAAATAAAGTTATATGTGATATTAGAGGTACAGTATGGGATTACAGTTATAGTCTGGTGTAGTCTTCGTGTAGAACTCGTCGAGTGGGATCATGCGCGATTAATAAACGCATTAATATCCCACTCGACGTTTAAGCCATGGGGAGTATAGCACTTGATCTGGTGTATCCAAAATGTTTCAAGTCGAGATACACCCACAACAGGGTGACACCGAACCAGATGCCTGGTTTCGCTATTTCAACGAGGCCGGCATCTCATTACTAGTGTTCCTTGTTGAGAAAAAACGGGCACGTAGAGTTATTGTAGACATAGAGATTAAAGAGATCAGAGATAAACTCCTCCCACATAAAACCACGACTGAATACAGCACCTTGTCCACAAACCTTAAGAATCACCTTGAAAAGGAAGAAAGAGATCAGAAAATTAAGAAACAAAAAAAGTACAGTAGGGATATTACAGATTACAAAGAGGGCCTTGTTTTTAATTGGCAAACTAGGGACCAGTCCCACTCAGTCCCTGGCACTGAACCCTCACCAATGGAGTCTTCTGGTACCTCTGGCACCAGTTCTAGACGAATTGACATTATTCCTCCTCTATTGAAGAGGAATGATACGACCCACCACTATAATAAATTACCTCAAAACAGATTACCACCCCCCTCCACCCCTCACCTAGGGGGTACTTACCAAAATGCCAACTTTAGAGGTAAGAATAACAACAACAGAGGTAGGGGAAAAAACAACAACAAAAGAGATTACAATTATGAATATCAAGGCTATGATCGCTCACCTGCTCGTGACTATTCATATCGCACTGAACAGTATCCATATTCTTCACAAAGAACCCCAGTACACACATACAACAGGTTCTCACCATTGAGGGAAGACAGACCACGTACTGATCACAATCAGAGCTATTCCCATCATGACCGTGATTACGGTTATTATGATAGATCCCCGTATAATTATAATCTTCCCAGACCCTCCAATTCATCGGGTTTTCCCAGGGAACTAGAAGACCAAGAACGGAATTTAAAACCAAGCGCGGCTCCAGAGGGGGGCGGCGCGTCAGGAAAAAGAAAGAGAGTTTAAGTAGCAACGGAATCTTTAACTTAAGTGGAGCGGTTCTAAGTGAGGCAGAATCAGCAGTTCTGAATAAAGGACTAAAATATGTCCCACCCACTAAGTTAAACAAATTTTCTACGTTTATCGACGTACACAAGTTTGTACGAAAGTTGAACGTACAACGATACATATTGTCCAACCCTAGAAATAGCACTCTTGCTAATGTCTCCTCCCAAGTAGTGCACTCTGGGTTGGCGAATCCCTCCACATTCAACCCACCCTGTTCTGTTGCCCCTTCTGTTAAAGTCTTCCGAGATCTAGTCCTAAAGGACCTCGATAACTTACCTAACAAAAAGATCTTTAACAACCCCGATATTAAGAACGGATTAAAGTCTTTAGTTGAACGGAAGGACCTTGTTATTAGGCCTGCCGACAAGGGGGGCGGGATAGTAGTCCTCGATAAGACCGCATATCATACAGAAATGCTTAGGATTCTTGGCGACACCCAAACATACTCCTTGCTGTCCAAGAACCCTACCTCTGACTACAAGAGAATTCTGACCGATCTTGTGGACACGGGTGTTCAATTGGGCATCTTGGACAGAAAGGAAAAACAATATCTTGTTCCTGTGTCTCCCAGAATTCCAATTATGTACTACCTCCCTAAGGTACACAAAAATATCACCCATCCACCTGGACGTCCAATTGTTAGCGGTCTGGACTCCATTACTTCCCGCATAGGGAAATACATTGATTTCTTCCTTCAGCCTATAGTTAAGACCATACCCTCCTATTTGAAAGACACCAGGGACACCATCTCTAAATTACAACAAATCAGTTATTCTAGTGACCTTATTTTTGTGACCGCAGATGTCACGTCTTTATATACTTGTATCCCTCATCATTTAGGGCTTGAATCTGTCGAATTATTTTTAAGCAGGATAAGAACCATCCCTAATACTCAAAAGAGGTTCATAATGGACCTTCTGCGCTATGCTACAAAACATAACTACTTTTGGTATGACGGCAAATTTTATTTGCAAGAAAAAGGGGTGGCTATGGGCGCCAAGTTCGCCCCCAGCCTTGCCAACATTTTTATGGGCAAGTGGGAGGAGGATGTCGTCCATGTACTGGACCCCCCACAATTAGTGCTGTGGTCCAGATATATCGACGACATCCTCCTCCTATGGAAGGGCTCCATAGATTCCCTCAACCAGTTTATGACTCTACTCAATGCCAATAATATTGGCATTGAACTTACCTACGAAGCTAGTTCTTCGTCTATCCATTTTTTGGATTTAGAGATTGCAGTGATTGATGGCCAAATTACCACCAAAACGTTTTTTAAAACCACCGACCGGAATGGCTACATCCCGGTCGATAGTTGCCACCACCCGTCATGGCTTAGTTCCGTCCCACGTAGCCAGCTCATGCGTATTCGCAGAAATTGCTCTCGTCTTCCTGATTATTATGAACATGCCCTCATTCTAAAAAACAGATTTATTGACCGCGGCTATAAGGCATCCCTCATAGACGATGAAATCCAAAAAGTCGCATCCATTGATCGAAAGTCCTTGTTGATAGAGAAACCCCCTAACAACAGGGGGGATAAGTTTCGGTGGTCTTTTTTTACCAGATTCTCGGTCCAACATAAACAAATCAAAGGGATATTCCAAAAACACTGGGACATTTTGAAAAATGATCAAATCCTAGGGCCCATTTTACCAGAACATGCAGGGGTTATCTACAGGGGAGCCCCTTCTTTAAGGGGCAAAGTTGCACCAAACATCATGGATCCACCTAATCCCCCTTCTTTTTTCCACGATATGAAGGGCTTTTACCCTTGCCGGAAGTGCAACGTTTGCATGAACAACATCTGCAGGAGGAAGTGTGACACGTTCAAATCTAACATTACCAATAAAGAATACACGATGGATTGTTTTGTAACGTGCCATACAAAATTTATTGTCTACCTCATCACGTGCCCATGTGGTAAACAATACATAGGTCGGACCAAACGCACGTTCGCCATCAGGGTGAACGAACATTTGGCCGCCATCAAAGCTGGACACACTAACCATAGTGTCTCCAAGCACTATCTCCTAAATCACAATCGAAATCCAGCAGGGTCACGTTTTCAGATTATAGACAAATTTGTCCCCCACTGGAGGGGTGAGTCGAGTATAAGGGGTGTATCTCGACTTGAAACATTTTGGATACACCAGATCAAGTGCTATACTCCCCATGGCTTAAACGTCGAGTGGGATATTAATGCGTTTATTAATCGCGCATGATCCCACTCGACGAGTTCTACACGAAGACTACACCAGACTATAACTGTAATCCCATACTGTACCTCTAATATCACATATAACTTTATTTTTCAAATTCCATCATATTTTTTATTTTTATTTCATCACACATCTCACAGAATGTGTTACACGTATAGTTACTGATGCTTCAGAGGTGTTTGTGTGAACTAACGTTAGTAACACATATAGACGAGTTGTTATGAACTCCTAATGTTTAATAATATTTACTCTGGTTCTTATATTTACATTTAGGGTATTCTATATGTTGTCTTCCCTTCTCCAATTGAGATTGGTTGTCTTAATTGATTCTATCTATATTAATGCATATGAATTCTGTTCCCTTTTTTATATTATTATTTATATCGATAACATAATGACACTATCGGTATTGATATTCATACACTTTTGTTGTATCCATAGTGTTCCATTGAATTATGATGCCATTTATATTGAGATCTGTATCGCCCTATTGCATTTACTGCTTTTCAATCAGCCAGACTCCGGTCTCAATTTCGCCATCTTGTGGATACTTTCCACATTAGTTCTGTTTTGTTATCCCTTTTTGTTTACATTTTTAGAGACCAGTGACGTCACATCCGCTTTTGACTCCTTAGCGCGTCACATCCGCCCCGGCCGTCACTTCCGGTACATCATTTCCGGCGTAGCACTTCCGCCGCGGCGTTCCACGCGGCCGATGTTTGTCTTCAGGCTAGTGCACTGCAGGCTTGGCTGGTTGTTTGGCGCCATTATTGGGGAGATCTTATTGGTCTTCGGTCCACCTATGAGCCACTGGATTGTTAGTCACTAACCGAGGCATTGGGCAGTTATGTGCTCTTTGCCCGCCCAGTTATCAGGTCTCTTATTGGAACACCTTTTCCCGCCATAGTTGCCCTATTTTTGGACCGCGCTTCCATTGGTCAACAACTTGGTCCGTTTTTTACACTCCTCCCTATTGGTCCCTTTCCGTCCTGAATCTCCAATACGTTACAATATTGAACAGGAAACAGGAAGTGGGGCTGATTGAAACACTCAGGTGCGTTAGTGGTTTAATTGTTTTTGCATACTATATATAACGCAGCAGAAGTAAGCTGGAGCACACCCCAGCAGAAGTCTTTTTAGACGAAACGCGTCGGGTCTCCAAGCATTACTTCCTACTGCGTTTTTTATTCCAATTTAGTAGAACAGCTCCATTTTATTTGCTTTTATGTTGGATGCATGTTCTCTTTTATAATAAAGTGAACCCTTGCATTTGGGTTTTACACGATGAGGAGTCCCTCTTCTGTTTTTTCTCTTTACCTACGGCAAGTCTGACCGATGAGCACTGATCTAACCAAAGTGATCCAGTAAACATCTATTCGGTCGGTGAGTATTCGCTAAGGATCTCGAGACGCTCCAGTCTATGCGTCCAACTCCCAATCTATTCCACATTTTTTGGTACCTGGAGGTAGCCATACAAGCTGTTTCCGACCTCTCACTTCCGGTGAGTTGGTCCACCGCACATGGTAAGCGCTTATGAAATCACTCTTCTGGTTGCACTGTTGCCCTTGTTTGAGAGGATTCAACATCTGAACCATATCACCATTACTGTTTTGGTTTTGCATCTGAACTGTGTTATCAACATCATCCTACCTTGTGTTATCTGGACTCTATGAAGTAGTTCCCCTACTTGAAATATAGTTTGGCGACTTTGTCCGTTTATTAATTATTAATAACAGGACTGCTTATAGAGATGTTTTCAGAAATTACCTTCTTTATCATGTGCTACTGATTTATACTGTGATGTATTTCTATTCGCCTGTTGGCCTTGCTAGTTCAGTGGCCAGTTCACTAAGTATCCTGATGACACATATCTCATCTTGACATTCTTATTCATCTCAGTCCTTCTGTCTTTGTAGCACTTTCTACATATCACAGTTTTTAGTATCACAGATATTGGCACTTTATTATATTCTCACTGATTGTTTGTTTGATTGCATAATCTTATGGCTTCAGGGTCATGTATATTGGCTTCTTTATTATTGATATGATTTTAGGCATTGAGTTGTACCATTCACATTTGCACTAAAACACCCACTTAAGGTGAGTGTGGACCACTGGGTAGTGTATCCACACTTTCGGTCTATCTAATCTGGTGATTCATCACACCCTCATTCGGCCAGGGGATCTGATGTCCACCACTTATTTGACCTTAATTTTGTTTTTTAAAACAACAGTCTGAACAGTAAATTAGTGGTTGCCGACCTTTCCAGTCCACAACCATTGCTGTACAGAGACATTTTTAGCGCTACACTGTTAGTAATTTCTGTGTACACCTCCAAGATGGAGGTCCAGAACCTATGTACAGGAGGGCAGGCCCACAAAATGTGGGTCAGGGTACCCTGACTATGCGGACAACGCCAGCAGAGATCAGTCAAAGATGGATAGAGATGATGAAGAAAGGTTGAGCTCTTGTACCATCTAGATAGTAATTTGAAGCTAGCCTCATGGGTCCTACTGGCTAAAGATAAATGGTAAGTATAAAAGGATTTATTCCAGTCTTCTGATAAAAATGAAATATCAAGTTCAGTTGCCCAGCAGTCTTTGTAATCAAGAAGATCAGGATTAGGGATGAGCTTCGAGTTCGAGTCAAACTGATGTTCGACTCGAACATTGCCTGTTCGCGGAACAGCGAACAATTTGGGGTGTTCGCGGTAAATTCGAAAAGCCGTGGAACACCCTGTAAAAGTCTATGGGAGAAATCTAAAGTGATAATTTTAAAGGCTTATATGCAAGTTATTGTCATAAAAAGTGTTTGGGGACCTGGGTCCTGCCCCAGGGGACATGTATCAATGCAAAAAAAAAGTTTTAAAAACGCCCTTTTTCGGGAGCAGTGATTTTAATAATGCTTAAAGTGAAACAATAAAAAAGTGTAATATTCCTTTAAATTTCGTACCTAGGGGGTGTGTAAAGTATGCCTGTAAAGGGGCGCATGTTTCCCGTGCTTAGAACTGTCCCTGCACAAAGTGTCATTTCTGCAGGAAAAAAAGTTATTTAAAAGCACTCGCGGCTATAATGAATTGTTGGCACCCTGTAATACAGAGAACAATCATTGAAAGTCATTGATAAAAAAAAAAAAAAAAGCGTGGGGTTCCCCCAAATTCAATTACCAGGCCCTTCAGGTCTGGTATGGATATTAAGGGGAACCTCGTGTCAAATTAAAAAAAAAAAAAATGATGTGGGGTTCCCCCCAAAATATCCATACCAGACCTGAACTACTTGCCGACCGCCTCCTGTACATATACGTCATCAAAATGGCACGTACAGGCAAAAGCCCGTACCTGTCTGCCTTCCAGCGGGTGGGGGGTCCGATCGGACCCCCCCCCCCCGCCGGCGGAGATGGTCGGCTTCGCTTCAGGAGCGATCCGAGATGGGGGGCGGCCAGTGATTTCTGGCCACCCCCTCACGACCGCTCCTGGCGAATGAGAAGCTTCCCCTGCCTGTGTAATTGTAAACACAGGCAGGAGGAAGTGATGTCACACTCCTCGTGTCGGTCTTTCTGACCGGGACGCCGAGGAGTGAAGACATCAAGGTTAGTGCACAAACAGTACACTGACACCAGGACATGTAGGCACATATTTCACCCCCTGCCCCCCCCCAGTCACAGTGTCACTGATTGCAGTGATCATTTATTTACTGATCACTGCATTTAGTGTCAGTTGTGACTGTAATAACTGTCAGGGCAGTTAGCTTTAGGCCCCTTTAGGTCCAAGGTAGCCCCCTACCCCCCTAATTGATTGCCCCCCGGGTAACCCTTTCACCCCCTTTTGCCAGTGTCACTAAGCAATCGTTTTTCTGATCGCTGCATTAGTGTCACTGGTGCCGCTAGGTAGCCAGTTATTTTTTTAGGTTAACCGCCAGATTTATATAGGTTCATAAATAGGTTTATAGGTTAGGTAACCCCATATTACAACCTAAATAAAGGTTTTAACCCCTGATTGCCCCTAGAGTTAACTCTTTCACCAGTGATCACCGTATAAGTGTCACTGGTGACGCTGGTTAGCCAGTTAGTTATTTAGTTATTTAGGTTCCCCGTCAGGTTTATATATAGCGTCAGGTACCCCCATATATTACCTTATAAAGGTTTTAACCCCCTGATTTCCCCTAGTTAACCCTTTCACCAGTGATCACCGTATAACTGTTACGGGTGACGCTGGTTAGTTAGTTTGTTTTTTATACTGTCAGGGCACCCGCCATTTATTACCCAATAATGGTTTAACCCCCTGATCGCCCGGCGGGTGATATCAATTAGGTTTTAGGGTCAAATAAGGTCTGCATCGCCCCAGGTTAGTGCCAGTACCGCAAACACCCACGTGCAAAGCATACACCTCCCTTAGTGGTATAGTATCTGAACAGATCAATATCTGATCTGATCAGATCTATACTAGTGTCCCAGCAGTTTAGGGTTCCAAAAAACGCATTGTTAGCGGGATCAGCCCAGATACCTGCTAGCACCTGCTTTTTCCCCCTCCGCCCAGCCCAGCCCAGCCCACCCAAGTGCAGTATCGATCGATCACTGTCAGTCACTTACAAAACACTAAGCACACATAACTGCAGCGTTCGCAGAGTCAGGCCTGATCCCTGCGATCGCTAACAGTTTTTTTGGTAGCGTTTTGATTCAGTCACTAACAGTCAGGAGCTTTTTTACCTGTGAATCTCACTAGTGTACTACTAAATTTAGAGCCCAAAATGGCAAATCGAAAGTACACTAGTGAACAGGCCTACACGCTTCTGAGCATGACAGATAGTGAAGAGGAGGTCACTCATCTGTCAGAATCAGGCTCAGAATACGATCCTGTAGACGACAGCGGCTCCATGACAGATAGCTCTGACGACAGAGGTGTGGTCCCTGCTAAGGTCAGGCGTACCCGATCCCAATCTTCTGCTGTTGTTGAGGTGCAGGAACCGCAGGTCTCTCGTATGGAGCAGAGAAGTACTAGCGCCGCTATTCCTTCTGGCGAACTGGCAAGCACCAGTGGCCTAGTACACCCTGGACGTACATCCAGCACTGCAGTATCATGTAGTGACGTGGCGAGTCCCATAAGTGCAGTTCAAGCTGGCGAGGTGGCAAGCACAAGTAGTGTCCCGCTGCCACCAAGAAGAAGAAGACAAAGGCAGGCCCTTCGATCACATAGTGTCCTTCCTGCAGAATTTGCCAATCCTGATTGGGTGCCCACCACTTCTGCAGAACCCGTACTTCCCCCATTCACTGGCCAACCCGGTATTCAGGTGGAAACAGCTGATTTTAAGCCATCTGACTTTTATTCGCTGTTTTTCACAGAAGATCTCTATAGATCTATTGTGGACCAAAGTAATATATATGCTGGTCAATACATCGCTGCTAATCCCCAGTTGCCTTCCCTTGCCAGAGATTGGAAACCAATTACGGTTTCCGAATTTAAGTCCTTTCTGGGCCTTTCCCTCAACATGGGCATACATAAATTCCCGACTCTGAGGACTTATTGGTCCACCTCACCAGTCCACCATACGCCCGTGTTCTCTGCCTCCATGTCCAGGGCACGATACGAACAGATCTTGCGGTTCATGCACTTCAGTGACAATGAACTCTGTCGTCCTCGTGGAGACCCTGAATTTGATCGGCTCTACAAAATTCGGCCCCTCATAAACCACTTCAACCAACGTTTTGCAGCCTTGTTTACTCCCAATCAAGTTGTCTGCGTTGACGAGTCCCTGATTAAGTTTTCTGGCCGCTTGTCTTTCAAACAGTACCTTCCCAGCAAGCGTACCAGATACGCGGTCAAGCTCTATAAGCTCTGTGACAGGGCAACAGGCTATACATGGAGCTTTTCGGTTTATGAGGGAAAAGATAGTTACGTAGAGCCGGAGAACTGTCCAGATTACATAGGGAGCGCTGGCAAGA
This sequence comes from Lithobates sylvaticus, assembly GCA_028564925.1. NCBI lineage: Eukaryota > Metazoa > Chordata > Amphibia > Anura > Ranidae > Lithobates > Lithobates sylvaticus. The sequence goes on from CM053034.1 coordinate 147,823,396, forward strand.
TAGTGTGGAACTTGGTGTCACCCTTATTCGGAAAGGGGTACCACTTGTACGTGGACAATTATTACACGAGCGTGCCACTGTTTAGTCACTTGTTTGATCAGCAGATTGGAGCATGTGGCACCGTGCGACCTAATCGCCGGGGCTTTCCCCAGCGGCTTGTAGTGTCCCCTCTTAGGCTGGGGGAGAGAGCCTGCTTTCAGTGTAATAATTTGCTCGCTGTGAAGTGGAGGGATAATAAGAATGTTTTTGTTCTTACCTCCCTTCCTGCAGACACGACAGTCCAAATTCGTACAGCGGCTGGTGTTGTGGAGAAACCCCTCTGTGTCCACGAATATAACCAAAATATGGGAGGGGTGGATCTCAACGACCAGTTGTTGGCGCCGTATCTAGTTGCCTGTAAGGCTAGACGCTGGTACAAAAAAGTGTCTATTTATTTATTCCAAATGGCTTGAATGCTCATGTGCTATACGGAGCTTCAGGCGGGACTTTACCCTTCCTTGAATTCCAGGGAGAGGTTGTCACAGACCTTCTGTATCCAGACGGTTCTGCACCTCACCATTCCCTACCAAATGCAGTAAGCCGGCTGCATGAGAGGCATTATCCTTATGTCCTCCCGAGTACCCCTACCCAACGAGCCCCCCAAAGAAATGTTGTGTCTGTACCAAGCGCGGATTTAGGCATCCCGTTATTTTTGTTATTTTTTTTAGGCATCCTGTTATTTTTGTCCACGCTGTCCTGACAATCCTGGTCTTTGCATTGTTTAATGTTTTGAACGCTACCACTCACTAGTGAAGTTTTAGCGTAGGGTACAGCATTTCACAGGCTAGGATACACTTTTACAAGGTCTCAAGAATGCCATCGCATTTTGAGACCCGACCGTTAAAATTATAGTTACAGGGTCTCAAGAATTCCATCGCATTTTGAGACCCGACTGTTACCGTTAAAATTATAGTTAAAAAAAAAAACCCAAAAAAATATAAAATAAAAAAACAAAAATAGTTGTCGTTTTATTGTTCTCTCTCTCTCTCTCTCTCTCTCTCTCTCTCTCTCTCTCTCTATTCTCTCTCTATTGTTGCTCTTTTTTACTGTATTCTATTCTGCAATGTTTTATTATGTTTTATCATGCTTGCTTTTCAGGTATGTCATTTTGTTATACTTTACTGTTTACTGTGTTTTTTATTGTTAACCATTTTTTTTTGTTTTCAGGTGCACCATTCAGCTGCAGCCCGGATTTATTTATCTTAACAGCAACAGCGTTTGCTCCCACGATACATAAAGCCGTGACTCCAGTGCTGTCGGAGGTGATTTCACCACCACAGTTAAAAAAAGGAGCATATATGCCGAAGCATGGGGGCAGCAGGGGCGGAGGAGCGATTTGCTCCTAATGCCACGTACATACGGTCGAAATTCGACGGAGGCTTGCCCGTGGAAAAGTCCGACCATGTGTACGTGGCATAACTTTTTTGCGGGAGGATGCCCCCATGCTTCGGCATATATATATATATTTTAGGCACCGGTTGCGTTAAAAAAATCTTTTATTTTTTACTATGTTTTTTTTTTGGTATTTGCTTGGCAGGTATGGTATGGTAAGGTCTTACTGTTATACTGTAATGTTACTTTGTTTTAATGTTAACCATAATTTGCTTAGCAGGTACGCCATTCAGTTGCAGCGCGGATTTATTTATCTTGACAGCAACAGTGTTTGCTCCCACGATACATAAAGCCGCGACTCCAACGCTGTAGGATGTGATTTCACCACCACAGTTAAAAAAAAAGAGCATATATGCCGAAGCATGGGGGCAGCAGGGGCGGAGGAGCGATTGGCTCCTAATGCCGTGTACATACGGTCGAA